>JALNQF010000093.1:0-171195 GCA_028456385.1 Ophiosphaerella korrae | reverse complement strand
AAACTCTATTATTAGATATAATCTATAGCTATCTAAGATAAGTAACTAATACGCGCAATAAGCTTTCTTATAAGTCTTGTAGTTAAATATATATTTAAGCTACTATAAGCCTAAACTATTATTTATCTAGCTAGTTAGTAAGCTTATAAAGAAAGTTTTATATATAGATAGGTTAAAATCTTAAAGCTAGGTATTCTAAATATTACTAGAAGACGTAGTGTATATAAGAGCTAGTATTAGTATAGTCCTATTAGCGTATATATATACTAGCGTTATTACCTACTCTTTATTTCTACTCTATAGAAAGTATCTTATTTTCTTATAGTTATAGAAGTAGTATAAAAAGACTTATTTTATCTTAGTAAAGTATTTAAGTAAGAAGCTTTTCTTATCTATATTATATATATACTACACCTTAATAGAGTATTTATTAATTTTACGCTATAAAAGCTTAAAGTAGAGTATATATTTATATATAGAGTTAGTGTTTTTATATATAGTATTAAGTCTAGAGGCCTAGTATATAATAAGCTTGTTAGTATATCTAGAGATAAAATAATTAACCTAGTATTTACTAGTAGGTTTTTAAGTAATCTCTAAAGCGAAATTTTAAATTATTTCTCTTAATAGTAGAAAGCCTCTCTTATAAAGCTTATTATAGTACTATATAAGCTTATCTTTTTATTATAGATTAAGTAAACGCTTATTAAACGTCTTAGTAGCTAGTAAGCGCTATTTTCCCTAGTATTACTATAACAGCGTTGTCTAGCTTATATTGTACTACGCAGCAATTTTAGCGTAATTAACCTTTTCTCCTAGATTTAGCGATTCTATAGCTGCAATTGTAGCCTTAATATTACCTATTTTAGCTAAGATATATAGTGTTAAAGTTAAGATGTAATAATATTAGTTAACTAAAAAAATAGGCGTTAGGTAACTCTAGGCGTTAGGTAATAAGCTACACTATAATATCTATATCTATATCTATATCTATATAATCTATATATAATAGACTATCTTTATTTCTAGAATATCTTGCTGCACTACTTGAAATTACCTACAAATTAATCGCTATACCTACTACTACCTTGTCCTTAAATTTCAAGTCTATATAATCTCTATAGCTGTTGCTAGAGCTCTGCAAAGTTGTTGTTTTCTATCTATACCTACCTCTTTTTTGTCTGCACGCGCTACTTTTCCTCTACACAGTCGCCCGGATTAAGTATTACCTGCTCTCCCCTTTTCTTCTTCTTCTTCCTCTTATCTCTTCTTTTTCAACATAGAAAAGTAGTCAAACAAAGGTAAGAAATAGTACATTATAAAGGTAAGGCATTCTGTGTAGGTAGCCTAGCCAACTCAATGGCTGATAGGCAGTCCCATGGACGATTGATGGGCAATCCTATAGGCGATCGATAGCTAGCCCTGAGGCGATAGATGGCTAAGTTGATGGCGGATAGATGGGTAGCTCGATGGCTGATGGATAGGCGGATCGATGCCCAGCTCAATAGCAGATCGATGGCTAGCTCGATGGCTGATGGATAGCCAGCTCGATGGCTAGCTTGATACCCCTTTCAATCTACAACCCTCCACCCTTTTCAATTCACAACCCTCCACCCCTTTTAATCTACAACCCTCTACCCCCTATTTATGCTACAAATAACCCTTACACATACTGGCTAATAATCTAGTACTATAAATAACAGTTAATTTCTGCAAACTCCCTATCTTTGCTATGAACTTGCTATTCTATTCTGGTAAACCCTCCGTTAAACCCATTTATACCGAGCCTATTTGGCTTATTACAAATAAACCTTATATACACTAGCCAATAAGCTGGCATTCGTACGTAGGATTGATAGAAAAAAGGCCAAGTTATAAAGCTAGGAAGGGGGATGCGAATGAAAGGATTCGATGCTCACCTAGATATCTGGATATTTCACAAATTTCAACATATTCCCCGTGTTCTTAATCGTATTCTTCCTCTGCTGCTCGTTCATGACTTTCGTCCACAACTTCCGCGGCTGGTCATACTCGTTCTTCTTCCCCTCGTGCCAGTAATGGCTTTTGCGGCTGACAATATTATCGGACACTTGGTACGGCGCTTCGGCAGTGTCCGGCCGAAATTTGTGCACGAAGCTATTCGGCGCATACTGCTTGTTCCCTGCATGATTTGCATCGACGCGCATCTGCCCGTCGAAGTTCAGCGTTGCATATGACTTTGCCATGAACGGGTAATTGACTGGCACCTGGTGCAGATTGACGCCAATGCGGTGGTACTGAGCATCGCGATAGAAGAACATGCGGAACTGGAGTAGTGGGTCCGGCGAGTCCTCAACGTCAGGGACCATGCTGCCAGGCGAGAAGGCTGCGGACTCGATGTCTCGATGGAAGTTCTCCGGGCTCTTGTTTAAGACCAGTCGGCCGAACTCTTGCATCTGGAACTGGTCGCGAGACCAAACTTTGGTTACATCAAAAGGGTCGAAGCCGAGCTTCTCGGGGTCGGCGTCTTCAGGCTACATCACCTGGATTTTGGCGGTCCATATGATTTCCTCACCGCGCTCGATGGCCTCGTATAGGCCACGCTCAGAATAGTCAGGGTCCTCGCCGCACATTTGTGTCGCTTGCTCCTGAGTGAACTGCTGCTGGCCATGGTCTGCGATGAAGTGGTACTTGATGTGTACAAAATTTCCTTCCGCATTCACCCACTTGAAAGTGTGGCAGCCGTAGCCGTGGTTGAAGCGCCATCCGCGGGGAGTACCGTGATCGCTAAAGAACATGAGGCCAGCGTGATTGCCTTCAGGCGTACAGGCGAGGAGATCGAAGATGCCATCATAATCGAATAAGAAGCTCTTGGGATTTCGGTATTGCGACCGGATGACATCCGGGCCTTGAATGGAGTCGCGACAGAAGAAGACGGGCTGCGCCGGTTAGCAGAAGTTGACGTGTTTGAAGGTAGATAACTTACGAAGTTCAGCCCAACAATGTCGTAGTTGCCCTCCATAGTGTAGAACTTGATAGCAAACCCGCGAGGATTGTGAGCTTCGTCTGGGAACTCGCGTCCAGGAGTGACGGTCGAGAAGCGAATGAAAATAGGAGTCTTTTCGCCCACGCTTGACAAGAAGTTGGCTTTCTATGCAAATGATCAACATCTCTAGAAGGTGAAATACGATACATTGAGACTTACAGTGAGTCCAGTAACATCCTTTGTAGTCTCAAAGTATCCGCGAAGGCACCAGATCCGCACGGGTGCACCATGCGCTCCAGCTGCTTCGACCTGTTAAAGGTCTGTTGCTTCTGGAACAAGAATATATCGCTGGCCAGTAGAAGGCCGCCAATCGTCTTGCTGTGCTCGCTGGTGCGAGTCAGTGCCCACAGACACAAGCAGTTAGGCTAACACTTACGGGTCAGGTCACGGGATGCCCTCGTTGTTGGTGAAGTACGGTCCATCATCCTCACGTTTGCCGCCCGGCACAGCACCTGATACCTTTGCAATGATGTCAGCAGGACCTTCATTAGCACTGGCCATGTGGCTGATACGAGAAGCAAGACCTTCACCCTGAATAACACCCTGAATCGCTTGGGCTGTAGCCTCCAGCGGGTGCTGTAGAGGGTCGTTCTGGTTGGTGTTCGCGCTGGCGGATGAGGGAGCCATTGCTGCTTTGATTTTCTGAGTTAAGCTGGTAGGAATCTCCATGGGGTTGCGTAGCACTTTCAAGCTGGAGAGCATATATATGCAGCATCTTATTCCAAGGAGAGTTGCTTCACTGTCTCTCAATTGTCAAAATGATGCAATTCTGATGCGCGAAGTTGACGTATATAACAAGGTAACGCGACACGTCAATATTGCATGAACGTCAGCCACTGAGACAATTTAATGCAATCGTCGTAGTGTCGTGAAGTCGACGAAATCATGATCTTTTCGATATTTGTAGTGAGGAACAAGTGATGTCATCCTATAGTATTAATTCTGATTTGTGGGGAAAGCCGTGCCAAAGGGTCTCCACCATGTCAATCATCAATATCGTAGCGGCGTTCAGTCGTAGCTTCCTGCCAATGAATAAAAAGCAAAATTCAGCGGCTGCAAAACCCGGCTGCAGTACCATGACAGATGTGCGCTGGAAACAGCAGCTACGGGCTGTCTCGAAACTCCGCGGGTATGCGTTGCAAGAGAATGACGTCAGAACGAAAAGTAAATTGTTTGCAATGCCAGCAACCGCAATATGAGCTGCCATGGATGTATTCCCTTCTCGATAAGAGCATATAGAGCCGTACATATCTTCTTCGAACCTCGCTCCTCACCATGATTGCTTCCCGTACGTTTGTGCCACCTATCGCCAGAGCAGCATCCAGGCCCCAAATAGCCCGCATCCTAGCAAACAACAGATTCGTTTCAATTCGTTCCCACGTTTCAGCCATGTCTACTATCTCAGACGTTATCATTAAGGACCACCGTGAGCTCGAGAAGTGCTATGACGAGGTTGTCAACAATCCGGATGATATTGACCACATAACCCGGTACGGCAACCAGTTCTCCTGGGAGCTAGCTCGTCACTCAGTGGCTGAAGAGCTGCTCATCTACCCCGCTTTCGAAAAATACATGGGTAAGGATGGCCATGAGAAAGCAGAGCACGATCGCAAGGAGCACCATCAGGTAAGCCACATCCTGTCCAACATTTCTATCGTTTACCAGTCGGTCCTAATGCATCGCAGGTTAAGGAGCTCCTCAAGAAATTCCAGAACATGAACGCCGCGGGTTCCGACTACATTCCCAAGCTCAAGGAGCTCTGGTCGATGCTCAGCCATCATATCAGAGAGGAAGAGGCGGACGACCTGCCCGCCTTCGAGAAAGCTTTAAGCTCACCTGATAACCAGGGTGTCTCCGAGAGTCTGGCGAAGAATTTTGGCCGGACCAAGATGTTTGTTCCATCAAGGAGCCACCCTAGTGCTGGCGAGAACCCGTTATTCGAAGGACCAATGGGCATGCTTACTGCACCAATTGACCATATCGCCGACATTTTCCGCAAATTTCCCGATAATACTATCAGCCCAAACCCATCGAAGAAATAGATTGTTCGTACGTGAGGAAAAGATCAGTGATATGTTCGAGAACAGGAACTAGCATCGAGGGGCAGACGGCTTATTGTCACTAGAGGTTAGCTTTCTACAGACATCAAAAAATATTTGATTGTCATATATTGTGGCGTAGCAGGATGAGTGAAGGGGCGAGATCACGGGATAGCGCTAGGGCGAGGGGCGTTCGAGGAAGTATAAGGGTCGGCGAAAGTTATCAACACACACACACACACACACACGCGCGCGCGCGAGGCAGCGAGAACTATTTGTTAAGAGCAATTTTTACTACTGATTATACTTGTAATACAACCCGAGTTCAGTTCGTAGCCTCGTCTCTTCTGCTGATATGGTTTTGCCTCTCCCTTTCTATTCTAAACTCCTCTAATTGCGGGTTACTACTGGATCCCCTGACGACGCACAAGCTACTATGCCACATATTTTTGGTAACCTAACTAAGGGAAAAGCGACGGTCTATCGGAGAGAGTAGAAAAGAGAAGGATTTAAGATTTTAGCTCTTACTAGTTATACTTTTGAGATATAGTAATTACGCCCTTGAATCTTGTACGTCGACACCAGGTTGGCCATGCTGGTCAGCGTAGAGGGATGCTCCTCGCCAAGCACCCTCTTGAACGTCTCCATCACTTGCACAAACAGCTTTTCCGCTTCATTATACCATCCATCACTATGCAATGCTATAGCATATTTCTATGTTAGCGCTAACCTCTCTTCATCCTCTATTTTAGCAGACCTGTACGACAGAGCGTACTTAGTATGTAGGACGAATATCTGACGGTATAAGGGAAGCCAACGGTAACACATATATCCAGCACATAAGTACCTAGAAATAACAATCAAATACTTTGTTCAACAGTTAACACTCTAATTCTGGCAAGTCCAAGAGGCGCTTGCATAGACTGGGGCCCAAGGCTAGGCATCTAGCAAAGGCTTTGTGAATGAGAAAGGCCGGAAATATGGTAATTGCACCGAACCTGTGACAATCGCCAATAGATTTTAATAGCATGATCAATGGAAGCGCTGCATCTACAACAATATTTGAATATGCTGCTATTGCCAATGCACCAATATATAAATGTCATGCAATAACCTAGACCAAATGGAATATGGGTAATGTCCTGGGCGCACCAGAAGTCAACTTCATCATTCTTTGGAGAACCTGATGTGGTTTAAATGTAGGATTCTTGTATCATATGGTATCATAGCATGATAGAAATTTAATGAAATATACGACTCACCATGATCCTCACCGTAGCAGAAAACAGTTGTTCAAATTCATCCATGTGGATTACATTCGTCTTTTGGTCGCCTACTTAATACAGCTAGCATCCCGAAGGCAACAATGGGCCTTCCTAAGACACCACGAGATCTTTTGATTTCTACTGTTTGTAGCCGTTCATCATTGAGCCATTGTCAAACATATTGACTCACGGAGGTGTCTCACAGATTAGTACAGTAGCTTCCTCTTCTTCGAATGCGCTGCGGCTTCGTTTCTCCTCTAGAAATTGTGTATGCTGATAATTGCCGTGAGGGGAAGAATTCGCAAGAGCCTCGACATGATGATAGGGGGTCTTCTGGGCGAGAGGTGAGCCTGCCTGTTCCTGATACACATTTACATTACGAAAATGCTGGGATGGTGCAATATATATGAAATCATCGAGATCCGGGGTGCCTCCATAGTTTTCCTCTTGGGGTAAGTCATGAAAGGCCGAATACTCATCTTGCATTGCCATACTCCCATCGGACTCCTGTTCGTGTTCCGAACTGAACTCGTTGATTTGCATTATTTCATCCTGAGCACCATGACTCTCGCGGTAAGATTGCTCTCCCGGTTGTTGTTCATCATAGCTTCTTGGGTCATGATAGAGCTGACTGGTACACTCGATGGCACTGATCTCAGATAACGTAGATCCCTTCTGGCTCATGATATCACACTTACCCTTGCCGCAATTACTCTCAATAGATTGTTGTGTACCTGTCCGCTGGTTCTGAGAAAAACTTAGTGCGTCAATGATATTATGTGTCAGTACTTGCTCCGAAGGAGGAAAGAATCGTGACACAGTTTCTTGACTCGTAAGGTTTCCGGGGGGCCGAGTGGAGGTTAGATTTGGCAAGGACTTAGAGATGCGCTCCACAAGCTGTGCATCTACCGGACGTGGTCGCCATTCTTTTATGGAACGCTTATACAGGTCTTCTAAGTCCTGGGCGTAGCATTTGTTTGTGAACCAGTCATGAAGTAGAGCTTCAGTAGCCGTCAATCGGTCATCTTCTTCGAGTACCAAAAGACGTTTGATAAAGTCCTTTGGAGTGTCCGGCACTTTGCCCCAGGAAGGATGATCCTCTTTATCGAGCACACTCAAATCACACTTTGCTGCTAGACCCACAATGACCAGGCGAGGATCTTCTCGATATTGAGGATGATTTATGTTAGTGAAAATGAAATCTCCAGTAAGCAGCGTGGCAGTTATCGCGCCAATAGACCACATGTCCACGCTTCTCGAATACCCTTTCTCAGCGGGGATGGTGCGGTTGGCTTTGTGGATCTCCGGCGCTGCAAATTCCAAAGTGCCTACATATGAAAACATACGCTGATACTTGGTCGTGCCTTGACGGCTTTTGTCGACGACAGCAGGCAGAAATCTGGCATTACCAAAGTCGGTAATCACCACACGCGCTCCATCGTCAAGCGAAGTCATAAGGATATTGTCGGGTTTGAGGTCCCTGTGAACAATTTCCTGATCATGCAAATACTTGACTCCCACTAGGACTTGCTGAATGATGACTGTTGCTTGGGCATTGTCAAGCCGGCCGCCGTTGTACTCAAGAAAAGAAAATAGATCACCCCCAGTTATAAGTTCTTGCAGGATGTAGATTGTATTGTTGCTCCAGAAGACTTTTTGCACGTGTATGATGTTTGGGTGGCTGAGATCCTTGAGGATATCAAATTCGCGAAAACATGCTGCAACACGAGTTGGCCAACGCTTCTTGCCTCCGCTGGGAGTCTGCTCTGAGGACGTAGTTGGGAGCCGTAGACAAGGACCGGAGGGTTTATCGTACAATGTGTCGAGTTTGATCATTTTGCATGCAAGCTGGCGTTGAGTCGCTTGGTCGATACCGATCAATACTTTTCCATAGCCGCCTTCACCAAGCAAGCGGTCGGTGATGAGAAAGTCCCGCGCAAAGGTAGCTATCTCACGCTCTTGAACGTCTGTGAACTTAAAAGGATTAGTCGTCTTTTCCGAGAAAAACACGAGCCGAACCCTTTCAGATAACATAATTTCGTCTCCGTTGTTGAGAAGAAAGGTGTTCGTACGTCCCATTAGAATGCGATGATCTTGTGAGTCGGTACTTTGAACGTTTCTCTTCTTCAAGTACGTTCCATTTGCAGATATATCTGTCACATATACGAATGGCGCAATGTTTGATATAGGATTTTGTTCGTATAGTATGCAATGAACGCGCAGATGTTGTCTTGAGATGGTAAGATCATTGAACCAGTAGTAACGACTACCTGCCGTCAGAGCATGATTACGTCCCGGTGGGGAACATCACTCTTACCAAAGCTCTGGATCTCTTCCTAGAGTAAACTGCTCATTCCCGCAGATCTCAATTCTGCCCCCTTGGGTGTCTGAGACGTTAGCCATTGACGGTATTTTGGAGTCTACCTTACACTCAGTGGTCACACCATCTCCGTCAGCCCGAATCTCAAACCACGCCACCGCTTCTCCTACCATCCCTTATAACTCTCCTTTGATCACTAATGTCAACTCGGATGCATGAGACTACATGTGACGTCGTTAGCCTTAGGTCGGCACGTTACACCTCATTCGCTCAGGTGTTAAGCGAGCCCCGCGCACGGCTTGCTTATGTAAGCCACACTACCGCCGAATATCTGGTTTCGTGCAGCTGCACCCACCTTCTCTCCTGCAACCCACGACACTCATCTAGACAGCAATGTAAGTCACCTATCACGATCCAGTACCAGCTCTGATACACTCAATTGAGCATCTCTGCCCTTCTCTTTACCCCACATAAGCTCCAAGTTGCAGCCGCTGACCTCATACTAGCTCGCCGACAAGATGAGAGCCAAATGGAGGAAGAAGCGCGTGCGACGTCTCAAGCGTAAGAGAAGAAAGACGAGGGCTCGTTCGTAAGTCTGCTATGTTTCTCCTCGACGCTCCACAATCTAACCACTCCGGTAGCAAATAAGCTACTCGCCCCCCCAACCTCAGCTCCCATCTCAATTCTGAACGATAACGATCAATGAATGACACGTTCTCTTCGTACAACTATTCGGCCAACTGGCAGTGCTGTCTACCGTTTCACGCCTTCTCGATCAAAGGATCACGTTGCACAGCAGGCACGCGACACTGCGAACATTCAAATTATCCTCCCGGATGGTAACGACTGTGATGGATTGAGAATCATTATGGGATGCTGGTCAATTACACATTGGGGTTCTCGGGAGTTTACTTGACAAAGATGGTCACTCTAACACCGGCTTACTTTCCATCAAGAAAACTTGCCTTTGACTGACACATTATGCGCCATGTGGATGCACGATAACGGAATGAAAAAATGCTTCACGACACCTATAGTGTTCTAGCCCGTGTGTGATTTGAGTTGTGATGTTGTATTGTCCGCTAGGCCCAACGTTGCATCTATGCTGAGGCATCGTGTCCAAGTCGACCAAATGTGATGGTGAACCCCCATTTACAAACTGACATTAATAAAAGTTGCGAGAAGTAAGCGCCATACCCTTCCATCATTCTCCAAAAAATTCACTAATTAAGCCTAGTTGGAAAAGAGTGGCTACTATGTTGTTATCCTAGCTTGCTGCGGTCACCACATTCCCTTATGTGAATATGATGCGGTTCAGTTTAATCGTGGGCTGATCTTCTCAGTTTACCATTACCGAGTTTTTCTTGGTGATCTAAATGCACTTCATGGACAACATGTACTCCGCTAGTCACACATGTGCGCGCACTTGGCTAATGAGCGTTGAGCAGACCGATCTGAGTTGTTGATTTCGAGTCGCCGGTGTTGTTCGTCTCCAAAACCGACCGATGTACAAAGAGCGGTAGGATGCTTTGCTGACTGCCTCGACGGCTAAAGAAACGTTCGAAGAAGAGTATCTTAGTGCGTAGTGGAAGCTCCCCCTGATGCAAAATGGGCTGCTCCGATGGCATGGAGTGAAGCTGCTGCATTGAATCCAGCGTAACGGAGTTACGGTGCGTGCTCTCGTTAATGGAATCCACACTCGAATCCGCTTTAGAACTAAACATGCTCTTCGCCTTGCTCGACATATTCGAAGTCCACGTACGCGCAACGATGAAGCTTGATGGCCTCTTACTTCCACTCTCCCGTTTGAGATACAGACTCGGAAAGATTTTACCAAGGCCAACCACCAAGAGTGCATCCTTGTACATACTGGACGCATCTGAGCCAGTGCCAAATATAAAGAACATGACATAGCCTGTTACTACCTGGGCCCACTTATCGACGTGTACGATGCCGTTCGAAGGCTCTTTGAGAATAGAATTGAAGGTTTTTGGGTCGTGCACACGAGACCAGGAGTATGAGTCCACGACCTCGCCCAAGATGTCGGCCACGATCCATACAGCCCAGGGTGTATAAAAGACAACGACCACCACGCAAATTACGAAGAGGCGTATAAATCGTGACTTTGTGGTTTTGCGAGCTGTAAGTAGACAGGCGAATTCACGGCGGTATCGATAGAGGCGATAGCAGAGAAGACCTGTATCATGGTCAGTTAGGGTTGCTTGGTAGAAAACGCGGCAAACGAGACTTACACGCATACCCTGTGGCAATAAATGCCGTGATAGGTGCCCACATGTAGTTCAATACTATGCTGGGCCAGCTAGTGTCAAATGCAGATTTACAGCCGATAATTCCATGAATCATGTATCGCAGAGGCTGGACGACGTAGTAAATGATGATCAGGAACAGTGGATAAATCCAGCACCAGAGAATTTCCAAGGCCTGGCCTTTTAATTTCCCGTTGCGACTCGGAGATACAGTGATGTTGCTGGTATCCATGATCTTGGCCAGTTTCCGTAAGATCATAACTGCAGACATGGTTATGCCTACCACACTGCCAACCTGGATGCGCACATGAATATCGCACCAAATATCACCTCTCCACCATTGTTTGAGGTTGTCGTTCGGCCAGATGAGTGGGTTGATCGAGTTGAAAAAGTTGTTCATCATAACCCAGAGGATGAGGGAACCAGTTGCGATGTTGCCTTGTGCAAAGTGCCATACAAGGGGTGCAATGCATAGCATCCATGCAGGAAATGCGAAGGCCGAGAATACTATAGCTTGTGGGTAGAAATGCGCCGTCAAGTCTGGCATATTGTAAAGAGTTTGTCCTGACACAGAAATGCGAAAATTGACGAAATCCTTCGTAGGTGTCTGGCCTGCGAGCTTACAGTGGGGTTTTTGAATATTGTTATTCGAGAACAAAATTTCGGAATCAGGTCAGAACGTCTAACGCGTAGGTTGTATAGATATAGAGTTGAAGCAAAGGGTCGAAAGTAGGAGGTTTTGAAAGGGGGGCGAGAAATAAATATTGCATAACATAGTCCATACGTACGTACAAATATGTTTTCGTATGACACAATAAGCACTCAATAGATGTCTTACACTCAATAAAAGCTCAATAGCGACTCCTGTTTGACTTTGCTGCTGGGCAGGTGAAAGCGAGTCAGGCTACGGAGCCGGAGGCTCGGCACTTCAGCCCACCGGGTGCTTAAAACCCAGGTATAGTTCGTTGATTTTTATTCAGCCAATTAAATAGAAAGGATGTACGACTTATGGCTCGTGCAAAGAGGGCTGGCCAATACAAGTAGTTGTGGTGGTGAGACACGCCGCACCCGATGAGGGACTGAATAGAAAAGACAAACAAATAGCGAGTGCCTGATATCTAGAATAATTAGAAGTAGAACAGTTAGAAATCTACACCTTGCTCATTATACCACTAATACATTTCACATTTCGAGATCTCGTTCACTTTGGCAAGACGCTGTGAATCAGTAACCCATCTTCTTCGCCCGAAGATTCAAAGTGGGATCACAACTCACACATCTAGTTTTCATACCCAATGAGATTAGGTGGTAAACCAAGCATAGAGTAATCGACTGCCAGTAAGAATGTTCGCCGAATACTGATTTCGAGGGGTTGCTGCTAGAGCCGGCCGTGTGACTTCATCACCGCTACTCGATATCATGCCAACGCTCCCACAAATGCAGGGCTCATCAAAGTAGGTTAGGATGTTTGCAACAAGTCAGGAAGTCTGTCGAGTCGAGCCACCTAGTACGTAATGCAACGATGGACATTGGTTTGGCTCTGGTCGCCTACCCGGACAATGTATTCGCAGTTGAACTTTGGTAAATAAAGATACTATCTACTCCTAATTTAAGAAGCATATGTTGGTAGATTCCTGGGGTTGCCTTATCCTGAACGCTTAGTTCGCGCCCTCCAGAGCAAGTGAATGACGTAACCATTCTCCGGCCTTTCCGCCGAGGCTGCCGAATAGGTGACACGCGACACCTGCGCAACCGCGACTAAATATGAGCGTCACGAGAGCCCACCTAAAAATGCACCGCACACAGCTAACTCTTGATGCACGACGTGTGTTGGTTCCATGCAACGACGGGACTCTTTGATTGATGCCATATCACCAGGCTGTAGTCGCAACGTCTCTTCACCACCATGGACAGCTCCCTAGCCGAAGGTCAGGCTTCAGGATCCCATGTACCATCTCTGCTTCGTCGAAAGATCCTAAATCGTGCCGCCACATTCACAGAAGGGGCAAGTTTATTTTCTGCAAGCCTTCCTCGCCGTCGAAGTTCCTTGCTTTCCAATTTATCAGACACGCAACAGTCCTGTCGATCCTCAACAGACAACCTCCTACGAGCAGGTGTGAGCCTTGATGTAGGCAAAACCATCACCTCGGAGGAGTCATCATTCTGGCATTCGACTCCTGTTCTCTTTGCCATTGTACCGGCCATCGCAGCGTTGACACATCCGAATGGAGGGACTTTCGCGACCGATATAGTCCTGCTTATGTTATCAGCTTGGTTCATGCACAAATGTGCCACGATGCCATGGTAAGTGAAACGGGTCAGGCGTGGCAATTAAAGGCTTATGAGGCCAGGGAATGGTACCACGAGGCTCAACAACGAAATTACATTGATGTCGACGAGTCAGTGTACGATGATGTGATCCAAGAAGAAGATAAAGAGAGCGTCGTGGAAAGTCCAGAGCGTGCAGATTCTGCGAAAGCTATATTAGAAGAACCGACAAACTCGGACAAAGTCAGCACACCAACAGGAAGTGATATGCAAAGGAGTGCTCGTAAAGAGCTCAAACGGGTTGAAATGATGGCGTTTACCGCGTGCCTGATAGGGCCTTTGCTGGGAGCATACTTGTTGCACCACATGCGTGCCCAGTTCACACATGCAACAAGAGATGGGGTGGTAACTGATTTGAATCTTACTATCTACGTCCTCGCAGCCGAAGCGAGACCGATTTCACGCTTAAGCAGAATGATACATGAGCGGACCTTGAGCCTCCAGCGCATAGTCCGATCAGATTCCATCGATAGTCCAGGGTTAGCAAATATTCCACAACTAAGTCGACGTTTGGCAGAACTTGAAGCACAATTTGATGGACCAATGAAGAAAAGCAATGTTGACTTGATGAAGGTCAGCGCCGAAGTTCGGCAAGGCATACAACACCAGCTTGACGCCTTGAATCGTGCAGTTCGAAAATACGAGAAACGGCAGATGGCACAATCAATTCAAATAGAGGCACGCTTCCAAGAGATTGATGTGCGACTCCAGGACACACTCTCTTTGGCCGCAGCAGCGGCGCGGACGGGGCAGAAGCCAGGCATTATCTTCATAGCTATTAGCTGGGTAGTCGGCATATTTAGGTATGGCCTACATTTATCTTGGGATATTTTTATGTACCCATTCCGAATAGCGAATATTGTGCTTGATATGGTCAGATTGTGGGTTTTCAAGGATATTCAGCAGTTTCGGAAACAAACGAAAGGTCAGACGAACGGAACATCCCGGGCGCTGTCCAAGAACGGACGATAAATTCCCTATCTACGCTTGAAAAATATTACCTTGCGGCCTTATCACTTCACAGCCCCACCTGCATGCATTTCTCCATGTCGTGTGCCCAATCTTCAGTCAACCAAAACTGTGGGAAATGGCCGGTTTATAGCAAACACGGTTTAAATAATGACAGCAGCTAAGCTTCGTCTACTCAGCCCAGAATCATCCCTCATGATGATAATAATGGCGGTAAAAGAAATCTCTGTAAAATCGTGTACTGCATCCCCTAATTTTGATATTGGAGAGCGTAACGGACCGACTTCGGAGAACTCGAAAGAGTAATCCGAATACAAGTACCAACTATTGATACATTGGTGGAGATAACATCGAGGCACGTCGCTTACCCCGCTACCCCTCTTAGTTTACTAGAGAAATCGGCATCAAGGATGTATGACACGTAGCTACCTGCCCCTTATATAACATTATTAACTATCCTTGGGTTTTATCCTTCAAAGCGAAAGCGTAGGGTACTTCAAAGACTCCACCTTGGCACCTTGATTACATGTACTAGAACTCAATCTACATGCTCCCAAGGCCCGCTTGTATCGCCTATCATGTCACTAAAATCCGACCTCACGATTGATGCTTCTAAATTTGACCCCAAAAACATTGACAAGCAAACACAAGAGGTTAATGAGAAACTGATCAAGATATGGGCCGATGGGCCAAGGTGGTATGAGGTACTTTGAGACTTTTTTACCCAAAGTCATTTATATTTTTTTCTTTTGCTACATGAAACTTAGGATCTTTTGTATCTGTATTGCCCCTTTCCAATTTCTGATTATTTTTTTCTAGGTCGGCGCTGCCGAATACCGGAAACTTCGGTGGGAAGGGAAAACCCCTTTACCCAAACCTATAGTGCTAGAGGAGGGCATAAACGGCGAATTACCGTCACGCGATGCTAGTCGGCCAATTCCATACCGCATGTTCAAGCCTGCAAGTGGTAAGAGCAAAGGGATACACATGCATATCCACGGGGGAGGATTTGTGTTGCAAAGCGAGGCATAGTAAGTTGATTGAGCAAAACCCGTCCTCCAAAGCATTGGAGATTGAACTGATTCATATCCCGTCATTAGCCAAGATCCCTACTTGAAGTACATGGCCGATGCATTCGATCTGACAGTCGTGTCCATCGGTTACCGCCTCGCGCCTGAAAACCCCTGGCCTGCATGTGCTGAAGATTGTTATGACGCAGCGAAACATCTCATCGCCCATGGCCCGTCATCTTTCGGCGGCCCATTGCTCTTTACTGGCGGAGAGAGTGCGGGCGGTCACCTGGCATGTCTGGTTGGAATACATCTTCTCAAAGCGGCGCCTTCCTTTGCCTTCAAAGGCCTACTGCTGCACTTCGGGTGCTTTGACCTATCATCGTTCCTCCCCCACACGCATCACCACGAGAAGAAACTCGTCATCGACCACGACGTCATGAAGTCGTACATAGAGGCGTTGCTCCCCAACACCACGGAGGCGCAGCGCAGGGATCCATCTATTTCACCGATTTACACAGACCTCAGGGGCCTGAAGCTGCCGCCAGCGTTGTTCACCTGCGGAAGTGAGGATCCGCTGCTTGATGATACGGTGCTATTAGGGGCGAAGTGGGCAATGTGGGGAAATGAGGCGGTGGTGAAGATATATAATGGAGCGCCCCACGGATTTATCATGTACGCGCCAGGCACGTTTAAATCCACACAGGAGGGGTTGGACGATATGGTTGCGTTTGTGAAGGCGAAGACGCAGGGGTAATGCAACAGATGTATCGTTCCGTAGCTTGCAAGATATCTATAAAGCCCAGATGCATTCTATGTTTCGTTCCTGTGAAGTGTCTTGAGACGGACGGGCTCGGGACGTCGTTGCTGAATGAGGCCAAAAGTCGAATCGGGTTAGAGCGTCCGCGATAAGCTTCCCTTTGCCGTCATACCTCGAAGCTTTCCGCGCTACTTGGCATGGACGCGGCGGGACCGCCAGACGACGGAATATCAAATCTTCTCTCCCTCCCCAATGCGCTGAGCAAGAGCCACACTCACACCGGCGGAGGAACCATGGCAGCAAACGGGAGCCCTGAGCGGCGCCGCAGATCCATTGGCATGTATCGCCGCGGATCTACGTTCAGCGAGTATGTTGTACACACGCCAGCCGTTGCGTGCAGCCTAACAAGTGGCACAGAGCAAGCTTCATAGAAGACGTCGAGATGGCGCAAGACGAGGTATACGAACTCGGCCCCATGCCGCCGCCCTTCCGCCTGCGGCAGGGCAACAGAGAGACCGGACAGCAGCTGACGCCCACAATCCAGGTCTTCTCCGGTCCCATGTCGGAGAGCGTCCCCACGAGCGTCTCCGCTTTCTCGCATCGCCGACCACGGGCAGACTCCACAGCAAGCGTGACCAGCTTTGCGTACTATGATGAAGAACAAGACTCAGACCAGGGCCTCGAGGACGAGGCTATTGTCGACGAGGATGGGGAGTATGAGGGCTATACCGCAGAAGAGCTGGAAGACCTCGAGGCTGGCCTGTCCTCGCTGTCGTCCAACTCAGTATCGCCATCTCCATCGCGATCGCGGCGCACATCTAGCGGTGGTAGAAGTAGTAGAAGTAGGAAATCCATCGACAGGCCCTTGCTACGACGCCATTCTTCGGCAGGGAGTGCGGGCTCTGGCGCTGACTGGAAAGGGCGGCGCTCAAACCAGAAAATCTACATCATGACCGAGGATCTCACCATTGTCGTCGCTGGCTTTTCCACTTCGCCCATTGGTTTTGCCGCATATGCTGTGCTTTGTACTGCAACATTGGGAATCGCCTGGCTGCTCTTCCGGTGGCTGCCCCGCTGGAGGGTGGGCTTGATAGGAAGAAGCACGCCACTGAAGGAGTGTGACTGGGTCGTCATCGAGAATCAATGGGGCGAGTTCGCCATCCAGAACGTGGATAGACAAACGTACGGCCGCTCGCTATCAACCGTCTTCGGTGACCTAGAAAAGGGGCGGCGTGGAGATTGGGACGAAGATGACGATCCGCTTATCAAAGAGCTGTGCTGTCTAGATTACAGATATATTCGCTTCGTGTACCACCCGCTCAAGGACAGGTTTGTTCTTGCCAACACCTGGAAAGACCCGGCCTGGACCGAGGTCGCCGCCCTTCGTGAGGGTCTGGACAACGAAGAACGAGACTACCGTGAACTCGTTTTTGGAAAGAATCTCATCGACATTGCTGAGAAGTCCACTGGCCAACTACTAGTCGACGAAGTTTTCCATCCTTTCTACATTTTCCAGGTCGCTAGTCTGATTCTCTGGTCTATGGACGAGTATTACTACTATGCTTGTGCCATTCTTATCATCTCTGCTGTCAGTATCGTCACTACCCTTGTCGAGACTAAGGCGACAATGAAGCGGTTGAAAGAAGTGTCGCGCTTTGAGTGCGAAATGCGAGTGTTGCGAAGCGGCTTCTGGACCCATGTTGACTCATCAGAACTGGTCCCGGGAGATGTTTATGAGGTCACTGATCCAGCGCTTACGCAGTTTCCTTGCGACAGTCTACTACTCTCTGGGGACTGTATTGTCAATGAAAGTATGTTGACTGGCGAGTCTATTCCGGTATCAAAAATTCCAGTCACAAACGCATCATTAGATCATCTTGATCTAAGTGCTTCGGCTGTCCACCCCGAAGTCGCTCGGCACATGCTATTTAGTGGCACTAAGATCATTCGCGCACGTAGACCACACGACGACCATGTTGACGACGAAGCCGCTGCACTTGCAATGGTAGTGCGGACTGGCTTCAACACCACAAAGGGCGCGCTGGTACGCTCGATGCTCTTCCCAAAGCCATCAGGCTTCAAATTTTACCGCGACTCATTCCGATACATATCTGTCATGGCCTTCATTGCTATGATTGGTTTTGTCGCATCCTTTATCAACTTTGTTCATCTGGGCCTAGCATGGCACTTGATTGTAGTCCGCGCCCTTGACTTGATTACTATTGTTGTACCTCCAGCGCTCCCGGCAACGCTCACCATTGGAACGAGCTTTGCTTTATCTCGACTCAAACAGAAACAAATTTTTTGCATAAGCCCCCAACGTGTCAATGTTGGTGGAAAGCTTGACGTCGTCTGCTTTGACAAGACAGGTACGCTGACCGAAGAAGGTCTAGACGTATTGGGCGTTCGAGTAGTGGATCGTCCGAGAAAGAGGTTCAGCGAACTTCTCGCTGACTCATTCGATATCCTCCCGAGCTCGCGACACGACCGCGATCCAACGGTGGAGTACGCAACGCATAAAGCGATCCTATACACCATGGCTACTTGTCACTCACTGCGCAAAATTGATGACGAGTTGGTGGGAGACCCACTAGATGTCAAGATGTTTGACTTCACTAGTTGGAGTTACGATGAAGGAGAGCAAAGGGCTGGGAGCAACGAGGATGACCCTGAGCAGAAGCTTTCCCCATCTGTCGCAAGGCCGCCTCCGGGACGGGAGTTCGATCTGGACGATAACGAGGATGAATCAAGCCGGAAGCCTATTGAGCTGGGCGTCTTGAAGTCATTTGAGTTTGTCTCACAACTCAGACGAGCAAGTGTCATTGTTCGCCAATTCGGATCAAAGAGTGGTTCAATCTACGTCAAGGGTGCACCGGAAGTGATGAAGGACATCTGCCGTCCAGATACCTTCCCCACGGACTACGAAGAGTTGTTGGCATTTTACACGCACCGCGGCTTCCGTGTCATCGCATGTGCAACCAAGACCATCGCTAAGCTCAACTGGCTTAAAGTACAAAAGATGAAGCGCGAAGAAGCTGAGGGCCAGCTTGAATTTGTCGGCTTCATCATCTTTGAGAACAAATTAAAACCCAGCACAGCTCCTGTCATCGAAGAGCTTGAACGCGCTAATATCCGCAAAGTCATGTGCACAGGCGATAACATTCTTACCGCTATCAGTGTCGCTCGGGAGTGTAGCTTGATTAATAAGACAGCACACTGCTTCGTTCCTCATTTCGTCGAGGGCGACTCCCGTACCGCACTGTCGCGCCTGGCGTGGGAATCCGTCGATGACCCAGTTTTCAAGCTTGACGAAAATAGCTTAAAACCACTTCCACCACCTCCAGAAGCAGATGTCTCTCTCCCCTATGACATTTCCAATCTCCGCAACTATAGCCTCGCGGTGAGTGGCGACGTGTTCCGATGGATCATCGACTATGCGTCCGAATCCTTACTGCGCGAGATGCTCGTCTGCGGCCAAGTATTTGCGCGCATGTCTCCTGACGAAAAGCACGAACTCGTTGAGAAGCTGCAATCGATATCATACTGCGTTGGTTTCTGCGGCGACGGCGCAAATGACTGCGGCGCACTGAAAGCCGCCGACGTTGGTATTTCCCTATCAGAAGCCGAAGCCTCCGTCGCAGCTCCCTTCACATCACGAAACTTCGACATATCCTGCGTGCCAGAAGTCATCAAAGAAGGGCGTGCCGCCCTCGTAACGAGCTTCTCCTGCTTCAAGTACATGTCTCTCTACTCAGCTATCCAATTCTGCTCCGTTAGCTTTCTCTACGCATCCGCCAGCAACCTAGGCGATTTCCAATTCCTCTTCATCGACCTCCTCCTCATTCTCCCTATCGCCATCTTCATGGGATGGAGCGGCGCCTACCCCACCCTATCCCGCAAACGGCCAACCGCAAACCTCGTCAGCCGCAAAGTGCTCACGCCGCTCCTCGGCCAAATGGCATTCTGTATCACGACTCAAGCCCTCGTCTTTCGCGCCGTCCAACAACAACCATGGTACCAGCCTCCCATCATCGACAAAGACCACTCCAACTCGCTCAACAGCCAAAACACGGCATTGTTCCTCCTCTCTTGTTTCCAATACATCCTCTCCGCCGTCGTCCTTTCCGTCGGCAAACCCTACCGCGAACCCATGTCCCGCAACCTCCCTTTCATCATCACCATCTTCGTCACCCTCGCCATTTCCGCGTACATGCTGTTCGGCCCGAGTGCGTTCGTCATGCGCAACATGGAACTCACGTTTTTGGACACACGCTTCAAATTGTTTGTGCTGGGGCTTGGGCTGGGGAATTTCGCGGCGGCGTATGTGGCGGAGCGGTATGTGTTTCCGGGACTGGCGAAGTGGATTGGCGTGTTTAAGGTTAAGGTGAATCCGGGGTGGGGGAAGGAAAGGAAGGCGTACAAGATTATTATTGAAGGGATGAGGATGTGAGGCGAATCTGGACACAGACAAATGTGTGGGTTGTACCGGGGGTTGATTGGTTGTGGATATGTGTATGGCCGTGTATGTATGTCGATATATACCCATTGAGAAAGTGTTAGAACATGAATTAAGGCGACTCTCATTGTTCGTCTTGCAGGCATACCAGCCCTTCAAAAGAAACAAACACAACACACACCCCCATTGCCACGCTTCCGTCCCATTCATGTACTTCACAAAACATCACAACCCACCACATCACCATGTATCACCAGAACACCCAGCAAACAAGCCATCATCATCGACGTTCCAAGAACGCCAGGCAAATGTACATATTCATTCTACCCCCATCCCATCCACTGCACAAGCAAAATTGCACAAATCCTAACCGATCAGAAGAGCGAGGAGAAAGAGAAAAAAAATGGGTATCTAATTAAAGTGTAGAAAGCCAAGCTCGAGCGCAACCAAGGGAGAGCCCTGGGGTTCTGGGCAACGCAGCAAGAAGACCAAGCGTTCCGCGATTCACCATCGAGGCCAGGGTTTACGGGGTGGGAGATTTTTGGTGCGAACGGTGATTGCGAGTTGGATTGGTTGGGGGGAGGGTTGAGTGGTTTACATCTTGCGTCGCTTAGGGCTGCGCTTGCGGGTCTCGTCTTCAACTTCCTCGACTGTGGCTACGGGGCTTGGGGCGTTGGAACTCACGCTTTCGACTCTGTCCTCGTCGTCAACAGCGAGGTGCGCAGTGTCGTCGTGGGGCATACCCGCTTGAAACCCAAATACATCGGCACCGCTTGAGCCGTCGAAAGCTCCGCCATTCAAGCCCGGCGTCACACTATCAAAGTTGAAATCGTGTAGCCCGCTTGCATCGTTGCTGCTGAGATTGGTGTGCGTATCGTTTGGGAAGAAATCCTGGTCTTGAACGAAGGAATCGAGGTCGAGGTCGTACTGGCTAGGATCTCCGAGGCCGGCGGTGTTTCCAAAGTATTCATTTTCTGATAGACCAGGGATTTGCCCACTTGGGCTGAGTGGTTGGAGACGTTCCTGTAGGCTTTGTACGCGTGAGTTTTGCTGATCTGACATTTGCTGGAGCATCTCGAGTTGTTTTTGTGTTGCTTGGTAATGGTTGAGATCGTTCATAAGACGCTGCACTTCTGGGGGATCTGGGTTGGTGAGAGCGTTGTTGGTAGTGGATGCTGATGTGTCTCCTGCCATCATGGAGAGGACGTTATCGCGTTCTTGGGGTGTGAGTGGGACGTTTCCATTCTGTGTTTGGTAATTGGAGAGGGCGGCGGGGAAATCAAACTGAGGTGCTTGACTCGTTCCTGCGGAGGCATTGGCATTCTGGATGGCTGACATGATGGCATCGTTCTCGGGAAGTGGTGAATCAACCTTAGGGGGTATAGAGAGTGATGAGCCTCGGCCAGTTGTGTCGGTAGATTGTAGGCGGTTCTGTGCGATTGAAGGCTTCATCACTGCTGGCTGTCTTCCTGATTTTGGCATAGGGCTAGCTGATGGCCTTACAGAGGGGCTCATTGTTGTCGCACGACCGCCTGCTGATGAGAGCAGATCAGGTTGGCCTGCAGGCGGGGCAGGAAGAAGTGCAAGTGGTCGCTTGGTTCGCTGCAACGCAGATGATTTATTCATAGCCATGTCAGCTGTTGAAAAGTCGCCTACATCCACCACATTACCATGGGATTGTTGGCGCGTGTTGGAGAACATGTCAGCCAGGTTCAGACTACCTGCGTTGCCTTCCAAACTCCTGTTGTAGAACGTAGCCAAAAATGTTAGGATAGCGTTGATTGAGTTCTCGTGGCGATCATGTAGCGTCTGAAAGGATGTTGCTCTTGAGTAGAGCTCCTCGTTCTGACGTTTAATCTGATTGAGGACAGAAGATATGAGCTTCTGTTGATCTTGTAGTTGCCGGACTTCAACACGCAAGCTGTTGTACTCGGATCGTGGAATCATGGCCACTTGGTCGCTGTTCCGCACCGCAAGCTCCTCAACATAACCTCCACCACCTCCGGTATCTTGCACATATTTGCGCTCATCATCACTGTCGCCCTTGCCGTCTTCCTCTCGCTTACGTTTAGGTCCAGCTGGAGGATTCTTTGGCTTTTGAATCAACCATAACAGCTCAGGACGGCCGCGCTTGAAGTACTTGTTGAAGTATTCGCTCGGGGCTTTCGCTTTGGTCTCGCTCGCTTTCATACTATTGTCTGACAAACCAACCTTCTTGTGAAAGCCATACATATTTAGCTGTCGCACAAAGGATGCGTAATTGTTATGCTTGAAAAGCTCAGGAATCAACGTTCGCGCAAATTCGTCCTCATCAAGTACAATGAAGGAATTGCCGTCATCAGACCAACGAATGAGGTTCTCATTCTTGTTGTTGTCTAGGAAACTGGAACAATTCGTCAATAAAAAAGCCAAATATGTCGACTAAAATGACTCACCTGCTCAGCTTCTGTACGAAAGGCGGTATCTGTTTCCTTTTAGTCTGCGCATCCTTCTTTGCAAGCGCGGCTTTCTGTTCCAGCTCTTCTTCATCGTCTACAGTTTCCCACTGCTGCTGAGTTGGGCTAGGGTAGCCATCCCATTGCCCCCGCCTTGGTGCAAGTTGCTGGTTCTGATTCCGCCTGATCAACTGTCCCGAGTTCATGTCTGTGCTATTGTCCAGGCCGTCCAACGAAACCACTCGGTTATGCCCCGCAATCGGACTATTGCCGTAGTCGAACAATGTGGGGTCATTGAAGGCGCTTATATCTGTGTTGATAGTGTGGTCATTCCAGTCCATGTACTGGTCGGCCGGCAGGCTTGTGTCCTGTTGAAAGCCCTGCATCGGTGCCTGTGGAGATGCGCCAGGAGCGCGCCGCTTGCGAGACGACATATTTCGTAAGTGGCCGTAAATGCGCGTGTTCGGGTCCAGGAAGCTCAGCTCAGACCTTTGCTTCTCCGCTGGTGCAAACCCAACTACCTCAGCCTTATAGGTTCTGCCTCCCTTTCTAATTTAATCAGGCGATCCGAACCGAGTGAGATCTCCGAGGCCACCGGATTCTGTGACGTAGAATGTACGTGTCGCGGGTCGTTCAGTCGGATATTGCGCTTTCGTAGCCTAGGTGTTACCGCGCCGCGATTGTTTGCAAGCAGTTGCTGGCCCGTTTCGCAGATTGGTCCAACAGTTGCAGGCGTGAGATTAATTATGTTTGAGATATATCCCGAAAAAGTACGTGGTAGTACTATTTCTTTGTAACCGAGCTGCGAATTGAGGTATTGTAGACGGAGGCTGGTAAGATACGGCAATGCGAGTGATGGACGTGAGCTTCAATGTCGAAGGTTAGCCGAACGACTTGGCCAAATGAGAGCAAGGAGATAGGCAAGGCGCATGGGGCTGTCGAGAAGTCCAAAGGAGGTAGAATGGTTGGATGTGGTGAAGTTGATAAAGCATCTCTATGAAGTTGTGAACCGCATCGTCCCGCAGTTGAGCCGACCGCTTAGCGTCCCGAGCCCGAGCTGACATGACTCGTGGGCAACCCTGCATACGCCATTCCTATATCGTTTGACTCAGCCTCTCCAGTTGATCACTCTGGCGTTCCAGATGCAGGAACAGTCTCAAGTAGTCACCTTACAGACATGTTTATCTAGAACTCGTTATCTAGAGCTGAATATCTAATTGAAATGATACCAAATGGTACATCATATATTAGGGGCATATTACAATACATATACTGGCAACGAAACAGCCCTGAACCTATCCCAACCACTTCCCATTCAACATTTTATCAGACAAATCAAGCTCAACGCAAGATATAGAATGTAACAAGAACGCGAGAAGAGCAAACAAGCTCTGGATAGTAGAATCAAACGCGCAGTATCATATAGGAGCAACGGACCATGTGGTTCCGGTGGTGTGGCTAGACTACACGTCCAAGGCATGAAACGCTCAAGTCATGGAGGAGTCAAGCCAGTGTCGTCATCGTGGGGAACTGCAATTTATCCCAACCATGTGTGTGCAGTCTACACTTTGCGACTTGTGTCAATCTGAGGTCGTTGCTCAACAGAGCTGAACGTTGGTGAGCGCACATTGTCCCACGGCTCGTGAGGGAAAACAAAAACAAACAAACTGTCCAAGCCGATGCAAGATATAGGCGAGTGCAACATCCCCCAAGAAACAAGTACAACCCAAAGGGCAAAAAGAGAACCGTAAAAAGTAAGTGGATCAAACCAAGGTATTCGATATGTTCATAAATGCTTTTCAGTAACCAAATCAAATATGCGAGATTGGGAGGCGCGTGCCCCATCTGGATGTGTAGTCTCTACCGTCGTAGCATCATTCTTCGTATGCATCGTAAAGTCAATCCTGTGTTGAGGCCCGACTACAAAGGCCGTAAACGTCATCATTCTTCGTCAGGAGCAATAATTCGCACGTGTCGTTTGATATGAATGGCAGTACGGTAAGTGCGTCGGACCATCAATTATGCTCATTGGTTCACAAGGATTTCGACATTGGATTGCGATGAAAGTTCATCGCTGCCACGGTTTTGGTGGCCCCGGGGGCGGCCAAAACCTTGTCCTCGTTCTGGAAGTGGTCCTCGAGGCTGCCTCGATGGACGATCATCGTAAGCACTGCTGAACGAGCGGTGGCCACCAATGGGGCCAGGGTTCTCCCAAGAGGTCATTTGTCGCAATGCACGAGGACTACTGCTTTGGCCAAAACCTGAGCCGAGTTGCATGCGTCCCATCTCGCGTTCCAGCATTTCTTCATTGCGCTGTGCCATGGAACCGGTTGTGGGGGTGCCATTGGGGTTCGTTGAGGTGCCACTAAAGCCAAGACCCTCCAACGAAACGCCACCAGGGCGACCGATAGGATGGCTTGCAGTTGAGGGTGCTGGAGAAGGTGTGTAGGACCTAAGATCAGCGTATGACTTGGCACCGCGCAGATTAGGCACCGCGTTGAGGCCGCCAGGGGAGTCAGGGAAGCCAAGGAGACCGGAGGTTTGGCGGCCAAACGCACTGTAGAAGCCGCCTTCAGCACGGACATCGCTGAAGTCAGTGGTTGCAGCGCGGTTGAGACCACGTCGGGGCTGTTCAGTTGCATGGTTAATAGGCATCTGCGGCATAGGCGGGCTCAGCCCTTGGTTATCGTGGACCTTGAAAATGTGAACCTGTCGCTGCTCGCCAGTTCCCTTAGACACATGGGCGAGAGCAAGTTGGTGGGCCAGGGTATGGATTATTCGACGTTGAGGAGGCGCCAGGTTGGGAGGGAAAGTCATACTATCGCGCTCGGGCGACTCTTTAAAAAGCAGAAGCTGAGAGTAAAACTGCAAGACTTGTGGGTCATTCAGATCGACGTCTAGAAGCTGTGAGTAAGAAGACAGTGGAAAAGGCTCAGTCAACATACCAATCTTCGGTGCCCCTCGCATCCCCGATACGGGGGAGGGCGAAGAAGCGGGTATGTGAGAAGCAAGAGAGCCAAAAGAAGGCTGTGATTGGAGGTTACCACCACCAAGGGGGCGGTGCTGTTCTTCGAGCTGTCCGCGGCGCTCACGCTTTTCGCGCTCGATTCGTTCGCGTTCGGCCAGGGGCAGCATCTTCTTGTACTCGACACGAAGTTTTCTGCCGTTCAACTCGAAGTGGTTCATCGACTCGATGACGGCTGCCGTCTCTTCGGCAGTGGTGAAGTTTGCGAAGGCGAGGCCTCGGAACACGCCATTATCGAAATGGTAGTTGAAGGCATAGGGCAAGGGCAGGCGCAGATCAGTCATGAGCTGGACCAGCTGCTCCTTCTTGACGGCAAAGGGGATGTTTTTGATGACGATGGCGGTGGGGATGAGCTCTTCGTCCATGTCCTGGCCGTAGCTGGCGCTGTGCATGGCGTTGTTCCCATTGTTGAGGCTGGGGATGGAAAAACTGGGTAGGCCAGGAGGGGGCTGCTCCATCCATCCCTATGAAAGCACGTGTCAGCGTCCAGACAGGCAGTGGGTGTAGCAGGCACCAAAGGGCATCTTACCGAAGGTAGGGCGCTGCGTCCTCCCCTTTGCTGGGACTTGATGCGGGCAGCGGCAGCGCCTCCCAGCGACCCCAGGCCGTTTTGCGAAAAGGCAGTTGTGTTCCAGGCGGCAGGGGCACCCATATCGTAGCCGTAGCCCGCGACACCACCGCCGTGGATGGTGGCGTTCAGGCGGTCGTAGTTGCGAGGCTGCTCATAGCTTCTGGGGTGGTCGTCCGAGGCGTAGGGGTTGGCAGGTTGGGGCAGCGGCGAGTAGGCGTCAAACTGGCGCGAAGGCATGCGGTGCAGGGTGCCGTTCTGGGGCTGGTTGCGGTGCGAGCCAGGCGACCGCGACGACGACTGGTCGTAGGCAGAGTACATGGTGGGTGGTGTGTTGGGAGGAAGGAAGAGCCAGCGAGCGAGAAAACTAGGACCAAGTCAGGGCTGCGGAGGTTTAGTACGGATACATGAACGCCAAGGCGAGGCCACGCGGGAAAAGACGCAGCGCGAGAAAAGCGTGCTGCAACAAGGCCAGGCTGCGAGCAGGGAGAAGGGCAAGGCGAAAAGGGGGGGGGGAAATGAAGCTCGCAAGAGCGCGCGGATGGATGGGTTGGCTGGCAAAATACTAGCCAGGGGCGGCCGAGCTTGTTGCTCAAAGGAGCAGCACTAGACGCCAGAGGGAGGACACCAGCTGCAGTGGCAACAGGACGGAGAGGCAGATGGGATGGATGGACGACAGGTATCAGAATCTGGCCTCTAGGCTGCTTTCTACTCACAGGTGAGCGACAGTCCAGCGTCAGCACGCGGATGGGCGAGCTGGGCGAGCTGAGTCACGCTGCCAGAGGTTTCACTCCGGACGGTCACAGGCGGCAGTCAACGAGGGGCAGCTCCATTGGCCGCCCAACCCGCTCTCCAATAAACGCCTCGAGCGACCATGTTTTGTGTGCCACTTGCTGCGCCAGTCGTCATCCGGTTCGCATCGCCCGGGCTCGTCACAGCAGCCCACACACCGATGCCGCCCAAAAGCTGGCTGTCCACACAGTTCTTCTGGAATGGAACTGACGGCTCCGGCCCGTAGCGCGCGACCTGGACTAGCACCGCTGCCAATCACGCGTTGCCCGCTGCCTCCGTGCAAGGCCAAGCAAGTTGTTTGCTTTTGGCAGCCTGCTCTGCCCCTACCTCATAGTACTTATCCATCCGAGTACATACGCCTGTGTGCACACAGAGCGTCGCATCTGGTGCGTTGCAGCGAGACACTCTGCTAGCTCGACTCACGAGAACACGGTGCCATGGCATCAGCTGCCCCGTCTGCCGCATTGCCTCCCGCCTCGCCACAACCGGCTCATGCATGCAGAGACAAAGAATCGGCCCAAAGCCAGCCTGCTTCCGGGCCACACATTTCTCCGTCTGCAAACCGTCAAGAGTCGGCATGCAACTCCTTCCATCTGCAGCCAACATCCGACAAGCACACGGGACGCGTCACCGCAGGCATCGCCTGGTTGCACCGCTTGATACACTTTCCATTCCATCTTATCACCCGGCAAGGAGCTGTCAATGCAGCCGCTGCGACCCATCACCACGGCTTCCCGCTTGTTGCTCCCCTCCGACTGGCTGACAACACCAGTAGCCGTTATCATGGTCGCTTACCCGCATGAAAATAAAGTCATGTGATGCGGCCTTCAGTTGCATACCTATTCAGTCGAGCGTACACCAGACAACTGTTGCCTTCCACGACATGCTTGTTCAATCATCGTCGAAATCTAAGAGGCGCGACCACTCGCTGTCACCAACACGTCGAAACTCGGCACCGGCCGTGAACTGCCCTGCTTGCTCCCACGCCTCCATGGTTGCCTGGTCGTAAGGACCATTGATATCTCCTTCCGGTGCAGTGAGCCAGTGAAATTCCCACCGTGCCGCTTCCGAAGGCGGCTTCTTCCAGTCCTCTCCCGTCTCACGTTTGTACTGTCGCATAATCATTTCGCGAGTGTTTTCGTAAATGTCTTCTACGCCTCGGTCTGATAGCCGGCTAGCACATTCAGTTATAGTCTCGATTGCTTCTTTGGCTCTGATGGCCGCGGCATCGTGTGCTGGCTCTGTGTCGATGTCCATGGCTCGATTGGTCTTTCTCTTGTTCCAAGACTTAGTAGGCTTCTTTGGTGCGTTTTTGCCATATCGAACAAGCGCCTCCATAGGAGTCTCTCCCACCTCAAGCTGGGCAATGAGACTTGATAAAACATCACTAGTGATGATGGCGTCCTCTGCTCGTTCTCGTGCCTTGTATTCGGCGTCTCTCATGTCGTGTGCCTCCTTTGCCCTTCGCATGTCTTTCTTGGAAATGCCTTCTAACCAAGAGTCCTGCGCAGCTTCAGGATCGTACGCTTTTCGCACAAAGTTACCAGCTTCGTCGAAACGCCCTTCTTCCTGCTCATCACGCATGTTGAATGCATCCAGTTTCGGCGCATGCTTCTTCTTAGCACCTGCTCCTAACTCGTCGTCAATGTCCGAGTCAACTCGGTCGCGGTCCTCGTCATCGCCAGACTCGCTGCTGCTCTCTATCCCATCACCAACCTCGTCAGGGCGTTTTGTAAAATCCACAGCTATGCGGCCGCCAGACTTGCTGTTCTCTTCCTGGCCTTCAATCTCGTTGTTGTCAAGAAAGCGAAGCTTCTTCTTCTGCTTGTGGTGCGCAGAGTCCTCGTCTTGGCGATCGTCCTTGTTCTCGTCTGCAAACATGTCCTCGTCATCGTCATCGTCATCGTTATCGCCATTTGCAGGCTTGTCATGTTTGCTTCGTGTTTCTGCGCGCGCATTGAAGTTTTCAGTTGAGCTGTCGGAGTCGTAGCCATCAATATTGACGGCATTGCGCTTGATGCCCGCGCCTTTTCCTATGACGTCTGCTTCCAGCGCCGGGTCGTCTTCATCGTCGGCATCAGGTGCAAGGGTTGAGGGATTGCGCGGGTCGAAGCGTGGCTTTTTGGTCGAGGGCTCGTCTGGGCCCAAATGGTGCGTTCGTGTAAACTGTTCGCTGGCCCGCTTTGGCCGTGCGGGATTGTAGGCTCCGCTGGAAGTAGCCATGGCAGTAATTGTTGCAGTGTGAGGCAGAAGCGAATGTGGGGAACCAGGCACCAAGCGGTGACGTCTAGAAGCTTGAGCACGGCCGTCTGCGGCGTTTCCACTGCTAGCTCCGGCGCCGTCTGTGTGGAGTCCATAGTAGTCTAGGTAGACTACCGTGCATAGGACTGCCTAGGTACTGTTTCCTCGCCATTCACTTGGCCCTGCATCCGTAGAACACTCTGATCTGTCATCTGTCTTTCACTCATCAATACCTCACGTGCGCTCCGACATGGTGAGAACGACCCCACCACCTCCAGTGCCTCTCACCACCCAACTAACTCAACCCCACCAGTTCAACCCAGGCTTCTATAACGAAGACGACTCTATGGCCATGTACGAATCCATGCGACGTGGCGGTGGTGCCCCGCGGCGGTTTGACGAGTATTTCCGCTGCTATCCCATCGTCATGCTGCCTGGCCCTGAGCGTGAAGAGGCAAACCATGGCGGCAAAGTGTTCCTTCCTCCCAGTGCCCTGGATAAGCTCACCAGGCTACACATCACATACCCCATGCTGTTTGAGCTCATAAATGGCAAGCAGGATGGGAAGAAGACGCATGCTGGTGTGCTCGAGTTTATCGCCGAAGAAGGCAAGATATATCTTCCCTACTGGGTATGTTCCAATCATGCCCTTCGACACACACACACCCTACCAGTTGCTAACTGTCTAAAGCTCATGCAGACGCTCCTGCTAGAACCCGGCGATCTCCTGCAGGTCAAGTCGACTGATCTTCCCCTTGGCACCTTCATCAAACTGCAGCCCCAGGATCCGTCCTTCCTCGAAATCTCCGACCCCAAAGCCGTTCTTGAGAACGCATTTCGCAACTTCTCGTGCCTCACCAAAGGCGATATCTTCACCTTTGCATATAATGATGCCATTTACAGCATAGCCGTGTTAGAAACGAGACCAGAACACGCCAGCAAAGCTATCTGTACCCTTGAAACAGATCTATCGGTCGACTTTGCTCCTCCAGTAGGCTACCAGGAACCCCAACGAACGAGTGGAACAAGCACGCCGAGGAGTGGAAAGGGCATCATGGCAGGCAAAGGTGGCACCCTTCACTCCCAGGGAACCATGGCCCAAGCCATCAACTACGCCGACATCGCCCCTTCATCTACAACAGCCACTGCTGGCGCAAAAGCTATCTCATCCAACTTCCTTACTGGTGGCCACAAACTCTCTAAGAAGGGTAGTAAAGCCCCGACTCCACAGGCCTCCACGCCAGTCGCCGGACAGTCAACAAATCCACCAGCTACAGTGCGGCGCACAAATGGGCCGCAGCCACTGAGGCTGCCTCCAGGTAAACTGTTCTTTGGGTATGAGATCAAGCCATTAAAGGGCAAAGAAGAGGAAGGGGAGCAGAAGGAGTCGAAACACTTTGACGGTGCAGGCCAGACTCTACGCAAGAAGAAGGGGGACAAATAGGAGCCGGATAGGGAAGATGATCGCATGGATCACATCAAAGTGAATATGATCCGATATGTGCAAAGCATTTCACGGCGTATGAATTCAAGAGCTATGAAACGGGCATGGCGTGCGGCGTTCTAAAAAAAATACCTCACGATAGGATGCAGGAGTACACAAACCGTAGCGGTCTGTGCAATACAGAATAGACTGGTTGTCGCTGATGAATATTATTGATTGAATCTAAGACGCTCACAAGGTCCAGACTTGTCACTTACCAACATTGAAATAAGTCTCTCTACAATACCTAATCCATACACATTTTGAAGCACCGACGAGCGAAAGAGCCCGTTAGATTCGCTTTGTGCATTTTAGCGTCCTGACAAGTTTTTAGTTGCCTTGTTTTGATCCAAAGTAATGTATATCCAGAATGTTTACTTCACACAATTTTCAACTGCTACATGTGTGTCACACGCAAACCGAAATGCTCAATGCACGATTTCACTTTTAGAATCAACTTATCCATTATGTGCCCCAGCCACACGGACTAGCGGATGAATCCATTGCAAATTAACCTTCCCATTCAAACGCATGCCAGAGCCACGAGCATGCCTTGCAAATGCATACCTGCATCAGTCACCCGACACGCAAAGCTCACTGCTTGCAACACGAACCTTCCACCCACTCAACATTCGTCTTCAAAGTCCTCCTCTCCCCCAGCTACCCCCTCGTCCTCAGAACCCCACTCCTTCATAACAACCTTGCTGCCCTTCAGCTTCAAGCCCTCCTCGCCCTCCCCATCCTCGTTACCACATACCTTACTCTTCTTCCTCGGCGTCGCCACCCCGTTGCCTTGCTTGTCCTTGCCCTTCTTGTCCGCCGTCTCGGCCTCGTCCCCAGCCTTCCGCTTCTTCTGCGCTGCGCCGCCCTCCGGCAAGTCCCAGCCAAGCTGCTTGTACAAGTCGCGCTGCTGGACGCGGAAACGTGAGACTTTGATTCTGACTCCGTTGAGGTTGGTGCCTGTATGTGTCAGCCGGATGACTAGCTGGGGGGGGTGGGGGGGGAGTGTGTGTGTAGGATGTACCGGGGAAGATGTCGAGGAGACGCTCGTAGTCGGCGCCCGTGAGGTAACGACCTTGAGTCAGGATAAGGAGCTGTGGGGCGTTAGGTGGGTGTCTTGGGTGGGGGCTGGGTGGGTGGGTGTACTTTGCGCTCGTTTTCGATGGTCCAGCGGAATGCCTGGGTGGTGTGAGTGATGTGTTTATGGTGGCTTGCAGGTTGTACTTACACCACCTTCTTCGGCTGGTTCACTAGCAGCGGCTGTCTTCTTCTTCGGAGGCATGATGATATGCTTGCGTGTTGGATGGTTTGATCTTGTAGATGTGCGCAGGAGGTACGACGTTCGAAGTCCCGGGGAGTGGGTTGGTAGTGTTTAGGAAAGAGAAGATGAAGGCTGTATAGAAATATTTATATTTGTTGGCACAAGCCGCTGCGCGATGATGATGAGTGATGAAGTGAAGGTGAGGGCAGCCTGAAGTGGACATGTGCCCTGCAGTTTCATACATCATTCTCACTTGGTTGTGATCCACAATACGCTGTCATTGGTTTTGATGGAACACGATAATCACCATACCTTTGGAATCTTAGGCGAGTTCCATTCTTGCCTTAAGAGCGGCCGTTTGTTGATATGTTTGAGGTAGCATAAATGATATTGGTGTGACTTTGATGCCGCGAGAGCAGCCTTTCTTTCAGGTGTCCTAGATCAATAGGTTTTTGTTCCTATATGATCACTTCATCTATCTCGTCAAGTATGTCTCTTCCCTTGCCTGTCCAATTATCCAGTTTCAAGGCACATGCTCCTCATATGGAATTTACAGAGGGACTCTGTGAATGTTCCAGGCTTGTACCAATGTCTCGTCTTAAGTGCGTTTGAAGTTTTGATATCAATAGATCATGTCAGGAAGCATCCGATTCTGTTCATTGAGCTACCTGAAATTACCGTAAATATGTAATTCAAATACAGGATTATTAACTGACGGGTAATCTATTTTTAATCGTTTTCTAAGTAATATCAAAATCTTCCCTCAAAAGTTTTTGAGATTTAGAAGTCGTGTTATTGTTTAGTAAAACAATACTCTAATACCCAAGTAGACAAAGTTGAGACGCTTTCCTATTGAACTGATTAGACTCTTTGAGCATCAAGATTTCAACTTCAACACAGTAGAATTAGATTTCGGTGCCTCTATTTCCTACTTGTCATGGAACTTTGAAAAGATCTGTTAGGTTGATATAGATATAATTTTTCATGCGCAAATAAGCTTCCCAGGGCATCAGAGATGAGACTAAATCTCAAAGGACAAGACTGCTTGCTAACGCATCGCAGGTTACCCTCATGTATTGCATCTTTTCACGTGAATGAGCCTATCTTGACCTTGCTTCACTGAATACTACATCATATTCTAACCCAATACGCGTATTTTGTATATTCATACACAGTCTACTCTTTCAAGCCCAAACCGTATCTTACTGTACAAACACTATCCCCTACATCTCTCCTGCCCAGGACGCCATGGCTCAATGCATAAAATACCGGAAAAAAGAATAGCACGATTCGGACTAAGACATTGGTCTGACCTACTCGTCCTCTTCATCCATGGCCATATCACCGTTAGGCTTTGGCGCCTCTAGACCCTCGTCGTCATCCTCATCATCCACAATACGCCCCTTGCGCGCCCGCGGAGCCGCAACGCCATCGTCTGCCTGTTCTGCAGCATCTGCATTTGCGTCGCCATCGCTATCATCGTCCACAAACTCCGCCGACTTGTATTTGCCGGATGGTTCGCTTTTCCTGGCCAACTTGCGCTTTTTCTTTTCGCGGGGGCGTTCTTCGTCAGAGAGGCCCTCGGTTGCGGATGCGGTAGTTCTGTGACGTCGAGAACGTGGCTCTGCGGCATCCGAGTCTGAGCCTGGACCGTCTGTGTCCGAGTCTGCGTCGCGCTTTCGGCGCTTGGGTTGTTTTGGACCACGGGCTTTGCGCTCCGCTTTGCGAAGTTCTCTGTCCTCATCTTCCTCCAGGCGGCGTTTCTCCTCTTCGCCTCGTTTTTCCATCAGTTCACGGTCACGCTCGGCAATACGCTCTTGCTCTTCAAGGATTTTGCGTCGTCGCTCGAGAGCCGCTTCTTCTGCTTGGAGCTTGGCTTCGTTCCGGCGACGAATCTCTTCTTCCCGGATCTTTCTTGCCTGGTCAAGTTTACTTGCATTTTCTTTTTCGTACGCAGCTTGTTTGTCGTGCGCTCGCTCCAGTTGCTTGGCCATGGTATTACGACCCATGTTCGCACGGGACGTGATATCATTCCTCGGAAAGGGTGGTGCTTCTGCTTTCGCAATCTTTTCCAAAGTTTCAATGGCTTCGGCAAGGCCTGCCGCTGCATCTTCAACTTGTTGTAGGCTGCGATCAGACTCAAGAAGACCGATCGTAGTTTGTGCTATCTGGAATTGGATAAAAGCGACATTGAACTGCGAGTTTAGGTCCGAAGGGGCCACCACAAGAGCCTGCTTAGAGTAGTCAAGGGCAGTACGGTAGGCTTCTATGCTGTGCTCGTGGCGCGCACGTAGATACCAAGTTCGTCCTAGACAAGCAAGAATCCTGGGATCGTTCTGTCGGCCCTTGGCTAAGGCTAGTTCATACTAGTTCTGTCAGCGAAAGTGTACTCGAGTAGGGGATGCTCAACTTACGTTCTCGATTGCACGAGAGTACTGTTTGATCTCGCAGTAGGTGTGACCTAGGTTGACATACACGCTATGGTCTTTGAGTGTTTCCTTGACCTTGGTGAAAATTTGCAATGCTGTCGAATAGTCCTTCTTGTCTTCCACTAGAGCAATCGCAATGCCTTGGGCAGCATACGCATTTTTTGGGTCAAGTTGAAGCACCTTGTCGAAAAACTCAACTGCACGTTCGTAGCCTTTGCGTCGCTTTTCTTTCTCTTGTTCTGAACTTCTTGGCATCTCACGAGCGATAGTGAGATGAATGTTGCCCATACCCATGAGAGAGTACCGATCATGCTTATCGGACTTCTGAAGAGTGTGTTTGTAGAGCCGCTGTTCATCGTCTGCAACGAAATTCTGAGTCCTGCGCTTTGATTTGTTCATATACCAACCGTAGAGAGCTCGGACTTCGATATTGTCTTCGTTCTCTTTGAACAGATCCTTCATTGCCCTCGGGCCTTGGTCGTTAGGGTTCTGGCGCAAGGAGATTATTGTCAACCGAATTCGCGCGTCTACGTAGTCGGCGTGGCGCTTCAGCAGGTTCTCATAAACTTCCTTGGCTTCATCCAGCATGCCTTCGCTCTCGTAACAGCGCCCAAGGTTGTAGCTGATTGAGGTTACTAGTGCATCTGTATCGATGGATTCGTCACGAGATGCTGCTTTGACACACGCGTTGAGCGCAGCTTGGAAAAGCTCACGGGCTCGTGCAAACCGCTCGGCCTGGAAGTGGAAACAACCCATATTGTTGAGCAATTGTGGAGGTAGCAATTCGCGCAAAGCAACTTTGATTTCGAATTCATCCTCGACATCCTCTGGATAGTCTTCGCTTGGTATAGCATCAAGCTCCATTTGCTCTACTTCCTCAAGACACTTGAGACTCTTCTCGGGATGATCAGCCTCGTAGAGACGGGCCAAGTTCAAGAGCACAGACTGGTCTGGGGTGACCTTCTTCTTGGGGTCTCGCCATGCCTTTTGGACATCTTCAAGATATTTTAGGGCCTTCTTCAGCTCGGCTGACTTGTCTTCATTAGATTTATTGTTTTGGGCTGTGAAGACGTCCTCGGCATACAATGTACCGAGAAGGGTTTGAGCTTCTAGCGTGGGCTGTTGCTGAAGAATCTTCTCTAAGCGGAACTTTGCGCCGTCATAGTTGTGCAAAAGAACGTTCATTTGCGCGGACCCAAATTTGGCAGGAATGTAGCCGCGCTCATCACCGCCACGAGCTTGGTCGGACTTGGTGTAACACGCGGAGGCTTCGGCCGTGTCGCCCTCATGATGGGACTTGCGAGCAAGCTGATACCATCCTTCGCTAGCAATTGCGTTGACATCGGTGAGATCAATGGCACGTCTTGCGACCGTATGCGCTTTTGTCCAGTCCTTTCTTATGATAAAGTAGCCTCCAAGGGTGGCACATGTTAGGGGAAAGGTGTTATCCAACTTAGTAGCAGGCATGATATATTCGTTGGTCGCTTTCTTGTAGAACTTGTTGAAATCAGGGTGTGTGGGCGGAAGCTGTGATGTGAGATGGAGGTTGTAAATACCCAGCAAAATCAGAGCGATTTTGGATTTGGGGTTAAGGTCTAGTGACCTTTGCCATGCGCCGGATGCGTCGTCCTTGAAACCAAGCTGCCAGAAGCAGCAACCGATGCCTATGCGTGGATCTGGGTCAAGGAGATCTGGTGAACTCTCCAAAACGTTCTGGTAGGCTTTAAGTGCTTCAGCCCATTTACCCATAGAATAACTGACGCGGGCCTTGCCCATTTTGGCCATGAGATTCTTTCCCCCAGATGCCCTCAGCGCATCATCGAAGCACTTGGCGGCCTGCTTTAGTGTTTCTGCCCGTTCTGAGCTGATGGCGTTCGGGCCAGCCGTAGTGGATGGGGGTTGCAGTGATGCGCGGAGAAGCTGGAGGACGCCACGGGCAAGGAACAGAGGAGGGTGCGCTGGGCTGATTCGGGAGGCATCGTTGAGCACACTGGTGGCTGCTTGGATATAGAAGTCCTTGGTTCTGACGCTGGGGTCGGTTGTCGCGTCTGCAAGGGTTAGGGACGAGGCACTGCAGCGCTGGAGATGACTTACCCGATTTCACTCGCGGCGCCTCGCGGCACTTGAGGAGATATAACCAACACAGCCCATTTAGGATGCTGAGCTTCTCCTCGGTGCGCGCGCGACCAAACACATTGATGGCCTGGCTAAGCACATCAATGGCCACATCGACCTTTTTCTGTTTCGCATAGGCCACAGCGACCTGCACCCAAGTTGATGTCAAGCTCTTCTCGTTTTCCAGAATGGCGCATAGCTCTGTTGGGTCGTCTTGGATGTCTTCGTCGAGCGCGACTTCGACATCGAGCTGGCCACCTTCCTCGTCGGCGACGGAGATGGTGATGGCGCTGGGAACGTCCGAGTAGCGTGGGGGGGGAAACATTTTTCCTGCGCCGTTCACGCTTTGCGCGCCATTAGCATAAACCGCAGACATGGTTGGGCTGGGGATAGAAAGCTGGATTGGTTGCAGGAAAGTGGCGTGTTGAATCAGTGCGGCATAGTCGGCGGGCGGCGATAGGGAAGGGCACGAGACTGGTCGTCGCGCGCGTGGATGGTTTGACAAAGGGACAAGATGGCGAGGAGCTCGAGGAACACGGACTCGGAAGAACTTGCGGAGCGCGGAGGTGAGGGCTTGGCGTGCAGTCGTGAATGCTGCTCCGCGCCAGTGGGAGGCACGGGTCGGCACAACAGGAGGATTGGCGTGGGGTTGGACTGTTGTGTCAAGACGGTCTGGTGGTGCAGCAACACGCGAGCTGCTCTCAAAGGTTGTTGGATTGCAGTTGTCTTGGCACGTTCGCAGCCGTGAGACTGCAGGACCCCTGCTGCGACAACGTTACTGAAGACACCCCCGAGTTCCCCGCAAGCACACTTCCTACCGTACACTTCCAACACGATGCGCAGAATTCTCAGCCGCACGGCATGATTCGCATGTTTAGCCCAACTCCATCTACAATATGTCCCGAATCCCCAACTACCAGTCGGGCGCCAATGGCGGGTACCCAAATGGCAACCGCAGCAATGGAAGCTTCGGTGCCCCGAACGGCGATAATGGCGGGCGTTCAAGCAGCGAGCGTCGACAACGCCCAGGTGGCTATGGGGGCATGAGTGCCCCGGTTGACGACTACCCACGAAGACCGAGTAATGAACGCCCGCAACGCCCTGGCGGATATGGAGCCATGGGTACCCGCGAAGAGGTGGGCATGCGTCGCCCAAGCGGTGACAGCCAGCGAGAAAGGAGGCCTGGCGGCTATGGTGGCTTCAATACAAGAGATGACGAATATGCCAGACCGCAGAGCGGTGGTCGCGATCGTAGACCAGGAGGCTACGGTGGCTTCCAGCAGCCAGGCGAGGACGCTCCTCAAGTGACCCGCCCCACCAGCATTGAGCGGACCCAGGCACGGCGCCGTAGTGGAGAGAAGCAAGATCGCAATAGGCCAGGCCAAAACTATGGCCCTGGGAGCCAGCGCATCGAAGAGGCGCTGCAGTATATTCGCCAGAATTGGGACTTCATGACCCATGACCAATGCGTCCCAATAGAAGTCGCGCTCAAACTCATGGACTCGAGCTCTCTTGGGCTGGCAGATCAATACGGCCAGTTTCGAGCTACGCACAAGGAGCTACAGCAAGCGCTGAAAGGCATCGTAAATGGTACCGTGCAATGCCACAGCAAGATCAACGTGAACTAACCTTCTCCAGAACATCACCAGGGGTTCAATAGCTCCATCGGTACTTTCCATCAAATTCAATCGAGTCTACAAAGCTCACAACAACGAGTCAGAACGCTAAAGTCTTCTCTAACAACCGCCAAAACCCAACTCTCAACCGCAAAGCCAGAGTTGAAGGAATTCGCAACTACATCTCAGAATTATGACGAAATGCTGCAAATGCTCCATGCTATTGAGGAGCTCCAGCTCGTCCCAGAGCAGCTAGAGGCACGCATTTCAGATAAACGCTTCTTGACTGCCGTAGACATACTACAGAAGGCTTTGCTGATGATTAGGAAGTCTGAAATGGAAAAGATTGGGGCACTGAGCGATCTACGAACGTACCTCAGCAATCAAGAGGTCTCTCTGACGGATATTCTGATCGAAGAACTTCATAGTCATCTTTACCTAAAATCTCCATACTGCGAGGATAGGTGGAAGGAGTATGCACAGAACCAAGTCAAAGGAGTTGTATCTGAGCGCGCACAATCAGATACAAAGGGTAGGATGCTTTATCATTTTCTGGATGGTCTTGATACCTTAGAGCCCGTTAGTTCAATTTGTTCTTCTTCACTTACCGCATCGCTAACACGCTTAGATGACTGATGATTCAACACACAATCCTGAAGTAGACACTTTCCAATATATAAGGCTTATCATAGAGTCGCTCAATAAGATGAATCGCTTAGATATAGCAATTGACACCATCGAAGAGCGACTGCCGGTTGAACTTTTCAAGGTTGTAGACAAGTCCAACAACGAAGTCGCACAAAGGCACCCAAGCATACTACAGGTTTATGCATCCAGAAAAGGTGGTAAATCAAACAACATTATTGAAAGCGATGACATCCGGGCGACTCTCCTCAACGACCTTTTATGGACGCTGTACGCTCGGTTTGAAGCTATTGCCGAAAGCCATAGAGCTGTGCATGATGTGGTCGCTGGTATTGTTCGACGAGAAGGTTTGCGCGATTCTTCGAGTGCAACCCTAACTCGTGGCTTCAAGGAACTATGGAAGCTCTATCAAAGCGAGGTAAGCTTTTCGCAGATACGATATAAATCCTGGGCTGACCATGGTGTAGATGCGTTCATTACTGCATGATTACTTGGCGACGGATGGGGAAACTTCATATCGCAGTAGGCAGGGCCCGGCCTCGGCTGGTAGCATATTCTCCCGTGCTCCACGTGATCGAAACAAGCGTATGTTCAAGCTCTCCGATATGAACACTAAATCACCCGAGATCGCACAGGAGCGAGAAGACCTTGAGTTCATTTTGAAATCCTCCGTCCCCGGTTTAGTGTCTGACTCAAAGAGGCCTGAGAATATGGTCGCCGATATGAGTGCCAATCTAGATGGCAGCGCTACTGGTCACAAATTACTCGTTGAGCCTAGTGTGTTCAACATGGGCATCCTATTACCTCCTTCACTCGACTTCCTCAATCGATTGAAGGAGGTCGTACCCCCTAACTCAGACATTATCATGAGCACTTTGACATCATTCCTCGATGACTTCCTTGTGAACGTGTTCCATCCACAGCTGGATGAAACACTTGTTGAGCTATCTTCTCAGACATTCATTGAAGTAGACTCCTTCAATGAAGACCCGCATTGGGCGAAGTACTCTACGAAACCGATCTTCAAGGTACGTCAGTGCACAAAGTTACTTCGATTATTTGCTAATCTTGTAGGGCACGGCACAATTCTTCACTCTCATCTCTGCTTTCTGCAAAATGCTCGATAACCTTCCCCATGATCAAGCTTTTTCTGGGCTCATCGTTTCTCAAATGGATACTTACGCACTTAAGTGCAACGGATGGTATAAAGCGCTTACTAGTCGGCCGCAAAGTTTGCTATCTGGTCGGCTTGTAAAAGCGCCAGCGGCATGGGCAGAGTCTGAAGATGTGGAGCGAATTGTGTCGCAAATCCTCCAAGCAGACCCATCCGATCGCGAAAACTTCGACAAGCTTGTCCAACAAGAGATAGAGCTTCTCGTTCAATCAGTAAATGCAGAGCCACTTGATCAAGCTGACATGTTGCAAGATAAGAAGGCCATTGTTAGCCTTTGCTTACTTCACACGAGTATGAAGTGGCTGGCTACTAAAACTGCGCAATTACGGCACATCAGTGACCGTGCCACGAACTCAATGCGCGGCGAGGCTGTAAAGGAGAGACATACCCAAAGATGGACTCTGCTCTCTTCGTCGGAGCCTAGACCAGAAGGTGCAGCAATCTATCTTCCACTAAATCGAGAAACCGTTGGGTAAGTCTTCGCTTTTTGACTGTTGAAATGAAGATATTAACCTCTGCCAGCGAACTTGATCGCGTTGTCTCAGCTTATCAGTCGCTAAGTGCACGAGTTCTGCGCACTCTACATCTTGCTGTGCGCAGTACAATCCTGCACTCGCTTTCTGAATCCATTCAATCTAATCTCTTTATTGATACGGCACTCAACGACCCTGCTCCAAAGATACTGGCCCTGAACTCAAGCCTCATCAGCTTTGACACCGAAGTGTCCTGCTACCCGCCTGCACCTACATACCTTCGCATCACACAAGGTCTAGCTAGCCTGATGGACACTTATCTACTATCGTTGTGTACGAGTAGGATTGAACGCATGAATACAAATGGCTGCGCGCACATGCAACTCAATATTCTTGTTTTACAGCAAAACTTGAAAAATATTGAGGAGGGCGCCGCATTGCCCTATGCTGCACTTTTCTTCGACCTGTTCACTGCAGGCCCGGATGCAATTGTTGCAAGAGCGAGGGATTATGGTAGAGACTTTGGTGTCCCTGGCGGAACGTTTACCGATGCGAGCGTGAAGAAGCTCCTGGAGATGACGTTTGAGGAGCGACTGAACGCAGAGAATAGAGAGAGTAGCGTAAGTGCAAGGCGGCAACTTGACGCACAATTACTAGAGATTAGTGAGTTCATGTACTAAGTTGGCGAAATGATATATATTGCAAAGCGTATCACGGGCTTCTGTTACAGGGTACTTGTGCATACCTTGTAGTCTTGCGATCAGCACATGGATCTTCAGCCTCTCAGCTATGCCATGACTGAGTTTCTATTTTTGAATGATAGACCGAGCGCATACGGTGTATCCTTGCTGTGCGCTAGAGCTCAGCCCTACAGGAGCCAGGGTGGTCGGCGACGTTGGTGGTGCAGGGACCCAAATCGCCAAACGTTCGCCGATGAATTGCTAGCTGAGTCGGCCATGACACCTACACGTTGCTAATTTGCTCGGCGGCGACGGCGACGAGTCATGATGTGGGTATTTCCTATTCTATCAAGGAGTCAACTTTGACTTTTATTGTCGAATTGTGGTTACTGGAAGTTGAGTAGTTTCCGGGTGCCTCCAATGTTCTCGTCCGGGGCTTTTCTCAATGTAGTCGACCGAATAAGAGTTTTTTTTTTCCACAAAAAAAGAGTCTAGAATTACAACTCACAATATTTTATAGATACATTCGAGGTTCTATCATGGCGATACGATGAATAGGTGCTTCAGTACAATTTTTTTTTTTTTGACGTGATAGTCCTTTTCGGTAACTCACGGGCAGGGTTATGCCCGTTCACCGGTCTAGAATTTCTTTGCAGAGCTTTAAAAGCGGTTTCTCCACTCTATGGTGCTATAAGGCTGAATATATCCTAGCGCTTGGGGCCCGGGGGGGGGGGTGGTAAGCTGAGTATTATTGAACCCCGGGATGTCGCCGATGACAGTGCACGAGGTTTGGTGCTTCAAGCTCACTAAACAGACTACAATAAATATGGCAAGCTCTGCCCATATTGCTATGTCTCACCAAGCTTCAACTGGTTCTGCTTTTTCATGTGTTATCTTCCTAGCATTCATTCACAAGTCCTCCTCTAAGCCTATTTAGGTAAGCCACATAGCTGAATGACAACCGCACACTGCCGAATATCCACCCTTTTTTTATTCCTGTCTTAGATCCCAGCTGACCACAATCTTTCAGACGAACGAGAAGTAGCACTGATTGTCTAACTGCAACGCCACGATGCCAATTTCAAGTATCTCGACAGACGTTGAGAAGGATGCAATAGGACAGGACTACGCACATCTCACAAACGAAACTGTTCATAGTTTCAGCTGGCAAAAAGTCACTGTGACCGTCAAAGATAGAGCAACGAAGGAGCCAATTGATATTCTCTCAGGCGTCGATGGCATTATCGAAACTGGTGAACTTCTTGCGTTGATGGGGCCAAGGTACATTTGAACCAGATATTTCATTCGGGGAGGCTCTAACAAACAACTTGTCTAGTGGCTCTGGCAAAACGACGCTTCTGAATATTCTCGCTCACCGTGCTGCAATGCCCAAAGCCAAGATTCAGCAAGACCTTCGCGTAAATGGAGTTTCTACGCAACTGGAAAGTTTTCGGAAATTTAGTTCTTATGTTGAGCAAGAAGATGCGCTCGTGGGCTCGCTTACTGTACGTGAGACACTGTATTTTGCCGCGCAGCTTGCACTACCAAGGTAAGCGGACAACCTTAGATCTAATTCGATAGGACAGCATACTAAATCAAAAGGTGCAGTTCAATTAGCAAATCAGATCGGAAAGCTCGCATTGAGGGCCTGTTATCAGCATTCGGTCTTCAGAATCAAGCTAACACTTTGATTGGAACACCAATCCGAAAGGGTGTCTCTGGTGGCCAGAAGAGGAGAACTAGCGTGGCTAGCCAACTCATTACGAGCCCGAAGATACTATTCTTAGATGAACCGACGAGTGGATTGGACTCTGCAGCAAGCTTTGAGGTTATGAACTTTGTGAGGATCATAGCGAAGAAATACAAGGTAAGAAGGACATCTTTGTTAGGAACCAAAGCTGACGGAATATCCAGGTTCTCGTTGTCACATCGATTCATCAACCATCAACAACGACTTTCGAGCTGTTCGACAAACTCATACTTCTATCTCGCGGCAAAGTGGCGTACAATGGCCCTGTTAGTGAAGTCAAGGACTACTTTGCTAAGCTTGGACACGAAGTACGCTTTGCATCTTCTCATTCTTCTATCTCCATCGACTAAAGCACAGCGCAGATGCCACTCTATATGAACCCTGCCGAGTTCGTCATCCAGCTTGTAAACACCGATTTCTCACGAGACGAAACAAAATCAAGTCAACAACTCTCCTACTTGCATACATCGTGGACGAAATCCCCAAACGCTGCATATATATCACAGGCTATAACTTCTTCGGCCAAATCCTCCGCTCTAAATGTACCAACTCATAACCACGACTCTGCAAATCCTCTCCTGATTCCCCTGACACTCATCCACCGTTCCTTTGTCAAGAGTTATAGGGACGTCGTAGTATATGGAATTCGGGTTGCAATGTACATGGGACTCGCTATTATGATGGGTACGGTCTGGCTCCGTCTATCACCTACGCAAGCCAACATCCAAAACTTTACCAACGCCATATTCTTCGGCGGCGCCTTCATGTCCTGTAAGTCTAGCACCTGCTCCCACTCTTATAAGAGACCTTTCACTAACACACGATTGAAATAGTCATGGCCGTAGCCTACATTCCCGCCTACCTCGAAGACCTTGCGCTCTACACCAAAGAACGATCCAATGGGCTCTACGGTCCTACATCGTTCCTAATCGCCAACTTCATCATAGGAATACCCTACCTCTTCCTCATCACGATTCTATTTAGCGTGATATCCTACTGGCTCGGTAACTTCAATCCCACAGCCACGGGCTTCTGGACCTGGGTTCTCTGGCTCTTCCTTGACCTCCTTGCTGCAGAATCCCTCGTCGTTCTATTATCCTCGCTCATACCGATTTTTGTTGTCGCGCTTGCGGCTACTGCATTCGCGAATGGGCTGTGGATGTGCGTGAATGGGTTCATGGTGCAGCCTGATACGCTCAATGTGTTTTGGCGGTATGTCTTTCACTACATTGATTATCAAGCGTACGTATTTCGCGGCATGATGGTAAATGAGTTTGGAAAGAGGAACTATTCGTGTGCGGTTGTGGAGGGAGGGAGCGGCTGTAATTGCATGTATCCGAATAAACTGCAGGAGCAATGCATGGTGGAAGGTAAGGCAGTTTTGGCAAATTTTGGGTATGATACGAAGAGTATGGGGAAGTATGTGGGTTACATGTTGGTTATTGTTTTCGTGTACAGATTATTGGGGTGGGTGGTCTTGTGGTCGAGGAAGCATTAGGAAATAGCAAATTAGGAACTTGGATACTGAAAGACGATGGGTATCTCTTTGGCTTTTGGTATTCCATAAACTTTTGTCATTGATCATGATTGATACTCTGAAGGCTTGAGCCACTTGTGTTCACAACTGTTTCCTGTGATTAAAAATAATGTAGCCCTGTTTCTTTTGCCCCTTCCTGCCCAACCGCAAGCTCATCTAACTTTTTCTTGATTCTCTTGGCTACTTCTGCGCCATACGCCTCTGGGTCTTCGAAATTTGGCACCTCGCCGACTCTCGTAATATCGGCTCTAAGCTATTTTATCAAATTAGTGTCAGCAACCACATTTGCTGTGAGAAAACTTAGGCGCAAAAGGAATGAGTTCTCACCCAAAATGTCCCTTGTTCAACATTTTTACATTCATCTTTCATTTATTGAAACATGGTATTGTCGAACCCCCCCCCGCCTACCGCGACAGCCAGGGGTCGAGCAGTGTAATTCCTCGAACCAAGGTTGCCTTCGGTATCTGATGGAGGTTGGATTGGGTTAGAGAGGAGGAGAGGAAGATCTTTGATTCCCTCTTCAACGCTCTGGATGATGTGTATTACTGAGGGGAACATCAGATGAGCTCCGACGGCGACCTCAGGAGTGGAGGAAAACATGAGCAAAAGCATACCATCGTACTCTGGAAAAAGGCCTTCGCGGACCTTGTTTGCTATCCTGGGGTTTTTTCCGACCACTACAGTTGGAATCGGTGACACGATGTGAGATTAGACTGTGCCAATTCTTTGTTGGGTTTGTTGGAGATGAAAATGCCCAAGACTAGTTTTCCAACATTATATCTTGTTCAGGCTTTATAGTAGGAGTCAACACACTAACTTTCGTACGTTTGCTATGCTAGCTGAGCCCATTAATGACAAAGAGGATGTTAGAAAGCGGGGATAAATGCACCTCGGTGTCTCGGAACGAAAGACGGAGATAAAGTTGGATATTAGACCCAATCGATCTCCGGCGTATTTCCGGTCCATCTCCGATGTCCAAGCTCCAAAGTCAAGCGTCACGGATGCACCTGCGCTGGATGGCTCGACCAAGCTGAACAACAACTACAAAGACGAAACGCACTTACTAAAGTGACCTAAGCTGTGGCTCCTTTCCAACGTCATGATCCCAGGAGCACCATAACGTTGAGCTCGATAAATCTAATATGGCGTACGATTTGGGAGGCGGATACGCTCCACCTAGCATGAGCAACGTGCAAGATGACGATGTGTCGCAGCCCATGTTCAACATAGAACGCGTATCGCTGCAATTCAATATATCCTCAGACTTTGTTGCAGCTGCCGTGGCCAACAATGTGCTGATATTGGCGCTTTCGACTGGGCGCATCTTGCGCATAGACTTAGACAGTCCCGCCGATATAGACGGTTCGTGAGCATTGCCACACTCTCCACCTTTTAGCAAAGCAGTTGCTCACTACCATCAAGATATTGATTTGCCTAAGAAGCCGTCCGAGATTGGTGTCATCAAGCGCCTCTTCCTTGATCCCTCCGCATCACACCTCATCGTAACCACCACCCTCGCCGAGAATTACTACCTTCATACACAGTCGCGGACCCCCAAAGCACTGTCGCGGCTGAAAGGAGTCGTTATAGAGAGCATATCATGGAACCCTTCACAGCCGACTGCCTCGACACGCGAAATACTAGTAGGAGCGTCTGACGGCAATATCTACGAGGTCTTCATTGAACCCTCGTCCGAGTTCTATCGCAGGGAGGAGAAATACTTAAAGAACGTATACCACACAAGCGACGGACCTGTAGTAGGCCTATGGACAGACGTTATACCCGGCCGGCCAGACCTGCGGCGGATCATCATTACCACACCATCAACATTCCTTCATTTTGCTGGCAAACTTGGGCGATCAGGTCACGAGGGAAGCGGCTCCATATTCTCGAAGCTGTTCGAAAGCGAATCTGCGACCATTCGTGAAATTCCTAATGCAGCTCCTTCCGCGACTGCGTTATTAGCAGTTTCCCCAGAGAGCCAGGACTCGCCCAGCCACGATCAGTCGAACAACGGGAGAATATTTGGTTGGCTTTCATCGCAGGGTGTACTTCACGGCAAATTATATCTATCACAAGATACTACTGAGCTCGGTGGTAAGGTCTTGGAAGACTCGAAAATGCTACCTCGATCACGAATTCCGCCTTCTCAGACTGCAAGCGGACGGACAAGAAAAATGCAGGATGCGGTCAGCTCAATGATTCTCAGCCCCTGGCATATCTTGCAGTTGGTAGAGGGGAGGGTAGTTGCAGTCAACCGTCTTGACGATACCGTAGTTCTGGATCAAATTGTGTTGGACCAGGGCCAAAGTGCGGTTGGGCTTGTGGCCGACATTAAGAAGAACACATACTGGCTCTTTACTACGCGAGAGATATTTGAGATTGTTATAACTGATGAAACACGAGACGTCTGGAAAATCTTGTTGAAAGCACAGCAATTTGATGCAGCGTCACAGTACGCAAAAACATCCGCGCAAAAAGATGCTGTGGCAACAGCCTCTGGCGACTATCTTGTTGGTAGAGGGCAGTACATGGAGGCAGCTACCGTCTATGGACGAAGCACAAAGCCATTTGAGGAAGTCGCTTTGACTTTTATTGACAAGGGGGAGCAAGATGCCCTCCGAAAATACTTGGTCACAAGACTGTCAACGTTGAAGAAATCGTCCATCATGCAGAGGATGATGGTTGCTACGTGGCTTATAGAGTTGTACATGGCGAAACTCAACATATTGGATGACACCATTACGACTAGAGCCGAGCTTTCGGAAAGCATGAACACCGCTGAGACTCACGATCAGCTATCTGTTGTCAGGAAGGAATATCAAGATTTTGTGACCAAGTACAAAGCTGACCTGGACCGCAAGACTGTATACGATATCATCAGTAGCCACGGCCGGGAAGAAGAACTCTTGTTCTTCGCAACCGTGGCCAACGACTACAACTATGTACTCTCATATTGGGTTCAACGAGAGCGGTGGCAAGAATCTCTGGACGTACTGAAAAAGCAGACAGATCCAGAGATTTTCTACAAATACAGTAGTGTATTGATGGCTCATGTGCCGGTTGAGTTGACTGATATCATGATGCGCCACTCCACCTTCGATGCACAGAAGCTCATTCCTGCATTTCTGAATTATAACAACACTACGAAAGTCGCCCTGAATCAGAATCAGGCTGTACGCTATCTCCTCTTTGAGATCAACCAACACAGTTCGACCGATGCAGCAGTGCACAACACTCTGATATCGTTATACGCATCCCATCCAACTAAGGGCGAGTCAGCTCTGCTTGCGTATCTCGAAGGTCAATCACTCGCCCACGAGCAGAATTACGATGCCGACTTTGCTCTCCGCCTGTGCATTCAGCACAAACGCGTGCAATCGTGTGTGCATATATACAGTTCTATGCAGCAATATGTTCAGGCCGTCGACCTCGCACTAAAATATGACGAAATAGATCTAGCATCCTCCGTAGCAGATCGATCCAACACCGAACCCGCGCTCCGCAAGAAGCTCTGGCTTGCCATCGCGAAGAAAGTCATATCCCAATCTTCTGGTATTAAAACTGCAATCGAATTCCTCCGACGTGTTGATGTTCTCCGGATCGAAGACCTAATTCCCTTTTTCCCAGACTTTGTCGTTATTGATGACTTTAAGGAGGAAATATGCACTGCCCTAGAAGACTATTCGCGTCGCATTGACAACTTGAAGTCCGAAATGGACGACTCTGAACTGACGGCGCAACATATCAAATCAGACATCAAGGCGCTTGAGCAACGGTACGCCATTGTAGAACCAGGTGAACGATGTTATATATGTGGTTTACCGTTGCTTGCACGCCAATTCTTTGTGTTCCCGTGCCAACACGCGTTTCATAGCGACTGTCTTGCGAAGAAAGTTGTCGAGTTGGCGGGTATTGCGCGAGGCAAGAGGATTGCAGAGTTACAAGTCGACGTTAGCAAGGGGACGCTCAGTGGAGTGAAGAGAGAGAAGGCGATTAGGGAATTGGATGCGCTGGTTGGATCAAGTTGGTAAGTCAATGAATGGAACTGTAACTGAGTAGGGCTTTAGTTTCAGCTAACTATTCAACAGTGTTCTATGTAGCGAATTGGCTGTCAAGCTCATCAATGAGCCGTTTACTACACCCGCAGATAATAAGGATGAGTGGGCGTTATAAGTAACGATGTTACACGGAAATAGTGACTGCACTGCACCGCATAATACAACCACTTTAACATCAAAATCATGTTTTGTATTCGTACTGGTGTTTCAATAACGGAGTCTATAGCTATCGAGTGTCGACAAAAGTGGTCGCGCCTAACATTGGTAGCACACTTTCCATTGTTAGACCGCACACTTCCTTTGTGCACTAGAAAGGTCTCAACCATGCACAAACTCCAGTTATCAATACTTCAAAATACAGCAGCAAACTCGATCACTGAGCATACCCCGCTCTTGCTTCAGAAACCAAAGCGCGTTTGAAGAAAACAAGTGTCTACTCCAGTGAAAACTGGAGTTGAATTTCGTGTAAGGTAACTAAAGATAGCAAATTGGTAATGACAGACCAGATTATATAGGTGCTCTGCTCAGAACACAAATTCCAACAGTAACTGATAACAGGGAGATGAACGGCAACAAGAATCACAACAGAGTATTATCTTTCCCAAAGCATTCAATCCATCAAGCATAGTGAACAACTCTTACAGACTCTCAGACAGGTATCGCATACCGGTTCAAAGCCCATTATCACCCAAGAAGTTCGTGATGACTTTATAAGCACCCATAGCATTGTGGTGAAAGTTAAAGTTATGGCTTGCGTTCGGATGCAAATATGGCGTGAACTTTGCATTCTTCCAAATGGTACGCGCAGGTTGCTCGAAGATGGGCCCGCAATCGCCGTCGCAAACGATATAGTCGTTCTTGCCTGTGATTGCCTAAAAAATCAATTAGTATGTAATCGGCGACTAAGAAGAGGGGACAGACCAGTGCCGAACCAGTGAAGCCAGAAGCATCGAAGTTGCCATCAGTAAGGGTCAAAAACTCTCCAATCCCAAATGCCTCTTTGTATTCCTCGGCTACAGATGCTGTTGGTAAGTCGTAAAACGGGTACTTGAAGTATGTGTTGATCTGTGCTAGTTTATCAGACCAGGTCAGATAGCCAGGATCAAGCTGTCCAAAGCGAGAGGGTCTCTGGAGAGATGCAATACGAGGGACAAAAGATCGAATAAGTCCATTCAGATTGAGGCCGGTCGCATTGTAATTGATAGCGGTCAAAATAGCTGCGTCTGCGATTTTGGGGTTTTCGGCAACTGCGAAGTGTGTTATGAATGAGCCGAAAGAGAAACCCATGACAGCAAGCTTGTCAGGTTTGCCGAACGTTCCAGTATACTTTCCAGACTTCACAATCTTGGTAAGCTCGACTAGAATTGCTTTGTGTTTCTGAAGTTGAATAGAGAAGCCGGAAACTCTGACGATATTAATTAATAGTCATGAGAAATTTGAAGGTATCCATACTTCTCAGACTCGCCCGTGCCTAGGCGATCGTAGAACCAAACAGAGTAACCCTGACTTATAGCATGCTGAACAAAATTGTACTGCTCAGGCTCGTAGAATGCGTTCCAATGAGTGCGAGCTTGGCCAATACCATGAGTAGCGAGAATGATTGTCGATTTCTTTGCCCCTTTAGGCGTACAGAAGGATGCTGCAATCTTGTAGGTTGCGGTTTCATTCTTCTTTCCTATGATTGGGCTAATCGGACTGACATTCCATGTTGTTACATTTGTGAGAAAGTCCTGAAGCGCATAGTCGTCCTTCCAGTCCGGAAAGTGAAAGACTTTGTTCTCAGAGCTAATAGTAACGGGAACTTTGTACTCCCAACAATCTGCAGAAGGAGGGTAGTAGGGCAAGCTCAATGTGGAAGCATCGGGTGTGCTTGAATTATATGTCATAGGGCTGGCAAGAGAGGTGGAAAGTAGGCTCAAGAGAGATATTTTTTGTAGGGACATCATGGTGATGAAAGAACAGGATGCAATTAAGACCGGAAAACAATGAAAACGAGATAAAAGAGGGTTGTTTGTGACACTCAAAGTATTCTTACGTAGGCGTTCGTGTTCCTTTATATTTCTTTTCTCACATCTGCCACGAAATTATATCCTCTAAGTTTAGGTTGTTCTGGTATACTAAATCGTGTATGCTCGCTGAATCTAACCTTGGAAGGATAATGCGCTATCTTAGCGCGGAGGCCGTTGCGTTGCACTACTTGGCCCTGCAGGAAGACGGTGAGAGGGCTGGGGTTTGGTGTTCCAACAGAACGGTTTCAGCCGGATTCATGACGCCCCCACGGGCTGTCAGCCTACCCCAATTGTAATTCAAATCGGCTTGGACTAGCACAACATCGACATATCGCTTACCCCGTCTTATGGATGTGATAGAACTGACGTGGGAGTGGCTTAGACTTTAGAAAATAAAAATTTGATAACCTGGGAAGAATTTGAGATTCAGCTTGACCAGCATTGCTCTCCCTCTACCGTCGCCACAGGGAAGGACAGGATTATGAATGCATAAATTATAAGAAGTTGAGCCTTCTTTCGATAGAGAAGCAGCGCGTCACTACCTAGGCTTTCCGAACCGCGTTTATGAGCCAAGTCTAGTGCTATCAAGTACGTTCTCAAGTGATAATGGTTGGAGTACCCGGCCGAAGTAAAGGCTGTAATACTTGTCGGAAGCGACATGTGAAGTGTGGTCAGTACAGTCAGATTACTCTCTAAATAGTCAGAACCAATGCTAACAAGTTGTTCAGACGAGGCCAGGCCGGACTGCGAACGCTGCACCAAAGCCGGATTCAAATGTTTGGGATATGAACGCGAACGCATTTGGCGGATTACATCCACCGTGCCAGTAATTCAATCCAGTTCTGTTTCCTGGCGTGAAAACCAAGTTGCAATCAGTGTGCAACGAGAAGTAATGACTCGTGTGGGCTCACCTTCCCCGCCACCAGAACTGAGCTTGATAGCCTTTAGAGACGATATTTGTCTTGCATGGCTTTTTGCAAACCATGTTTGGCGTTCCTCGGGAGCAGTTTGGTTAGAGCATGCCGCCAGTGGGAAACTTGGCTCACTATCGCTGAATGCCACCCACGCACTCTCGCAAGCTGATTTTGGTTGTTCCAATCACCAGCCAGACATCGAGCGCCGGGGTATAATTCTTTATGGTCAGACCCTATCTCAGCTTGCGACTGAGTTAGCAAACTTCCATCAAGATGGTTCGAATCTGATCGTACCAATTATTGTACTGTTGATGCATGCCGTAAGTAGCACGATCAGACGGTGCTTCAAAGAGTTTGGGTTGACGCGAAGCAGGGTAGGCAGGCTGACCGTGCTGGTGCTATATTTCATCTTAGAGCACTGGCGAGGTTGTTTCATCTCTGTGGACCGGAAGCATTCCAACGCCAACCACTCCTGGATGCTTTCGAGGCTGGCCGAGCTATCCTGGTAAGCACGCACCGAGCCTGAACTCATACCATCTTTACGCGAGCTGACGTGCCAAGCTGGTCAGTTCTCTTATAGGCAAGCAGCGATTATTTCTTGAAGATGAAAAGTGGCGCACTGTTCCTTGGCTTCAGAACCAGGCGATGAAAAAGCCACAGAGTGAGCTACTGGATATCTTGATTGTTGTGCCTGGAATCTTGCAGGACCTTGCTGCTTTAGATTCCCCAAGCATATTAGAACAGAGTTCATATCATGAGCTGCTGGAAAGGGTGAAGCTGCAGTTGATTTTGCTGTACCGATGGCGATGGCGTTGGCAGGCTCACTCTTCACATGAAATCAGCAGCGACCTGGATTCCGCACTACCCCCTATCCCGGTCATAGGTGTGACCAGCCGATTGCGGTTTCGCCGTTTTGTATTGGCATCCGAGCTAATGCTATATAACTCTACATTGATGTGGTTACTGGCCTTGGTATTTAAAATGGATCCTCTGAACGCGGCCGAAACCATCAAAGTTTGTGGGACTATTGCTTCATCGCACGAAACGACCCTCACGAAGCCTACCTCTTTTCAGCCCCTTTTAAGACCTGGCGCTAGGGTTACTCTACGAGACCTAGCTCTAGAGATACTGTCTGTGTTCGATTGGGTCACACGTCATCATCATCATAGCAAGGAGCCAACATATCTGTATCTATTCCCAGTCGGTATGGCTATGACTGCACTACAAGATGACTCCAATAGCATGGATTGGGTCAAATCACTGCTTAATTCTAGCCCTGTGACTGCCAACTATTATTTGGGAGTCAACCAGGCTGGGTTTGGATTCTACTTAAGTCGGGAAGCGTTTGAGATGGTCCAACCTGCAGTATCGGTACAGGAAGGCACTACTGATCAAAGTGCAATAAAAATCTGGGAGGGGACCCGCCGCGGTTACCCTATGATTTATCGTCGTCCTTAAGTAGTTTTCATGCACATAATCGGTGCAACTTGGTTCTGTCTTTATGTCTCCAGAACAAAAATTTCTTGAACCTAGAATTTTTCTTGGGAAGATTATTTATGAAGCTGTATGAGATTTCTTAGATATTTGTGAAAACTTAGTATTATTTATATGCTTGATAGTTGATCCAAATACTACATTACACCAATATATTCCAGTGGTGTACGTCAATCATTCAAATCTAGCACCAGAACCGACAATTTTTTACTCTTTATAATATAGAAATGTTTGTGCACCGCGGCAAAGGTCTAAATGTGTTCGAATATGAGAACAGTTGTTTGTTCCTCACATTCTTTGTCGAATTCCAAGTTTGTCTATACAGCTATAATGACGCCAAGGTATACATCCACTGGCCGATTTCAGAATAGTACTAGGAAATCCGCTCCGGCATTCAAAAGATTACTGCAATTCCAAATATTAGAATCTAGGCTGAAGCTGACAGTGCTGCACCAAATCATCCCTCCCCCACTTCCCGCTGCAGCTCGCGCATTCTAACCCCTTTGGGATTAGTATATATATCCCAATCAGGTTATGTTGGGTCGTGTAACCGCCTCACATATCGGTTCTTGATTCCGAGAATAGGTCCAAATAGTTGCCTTGTCGCCGACGCCATGCCCATTTTCCACTTTTGTAGGCTTAGGCATGAACGTGGTAGATAGGAAACCAATCTCGTCCCGAGTCGAGTACGATATCAACAAGCGTCGGGCATCAAGCAAGAATATACTAGCTGAGAAACTGTTATGCAAGTATAGTTTAGGAAATGCCTAGTGTGGCTGTGCGGTGATCGAAATGTATAAAAGCAACAAACTCAACCATCAAGGAAACAATACATCAAACGTACAAAAATCAGCCTAATCTTGAGGTCCCCATCTTCAAGCCCTAGCCATATCAGCAATCTCGAAAAGTAACCTTTCTATCATGGCAACGATCCTCAACTCTCTTCAATAACTTCCCACGCAAGAGGCCTGCACCCTTATCTTGCACAGTCAACCTCGATCACAGCGGTAATGTGGTAGCCGATGATCCAACACATGTTCATACATCAGCGTGTTTCGTTGGCGTCGAGTCTCTGACCATTGTCAAACTCTTCCAATCCCAGGGATGGAAAGCCTGTCCACCTGTTGTGCCTGGCATTCTTGAAGCCACATGAATCCGAACTTTCTCCTTCTGAGTTATAATATAACTATTTTTGATCATTTGGGCTAGAAAGACACTTTCGCCAACTCCGCATCTGACCGCCGACAGAGGGAGTATATAAAAAGTGGCAGCGAAGCAGTTTGTTCACACCGTAAATCGTGGTTAATGGCGCAGTGCACGGCAATGGAGCAGAAGGGAAGACTGAGGTGGGCGATCTTGTTAGTCGCACTTGGTCCATGTTCAAAGCTAGAGATTGGCACATCTATCTGGATGCCAATGATACCGAGATTCGCATCGACTCCGAAAAATCCGAGGCAGAAGTCCATGATATCTTCATTGTTCTTTATCGTGACCACGAAGAAGTTGTCAAGGTTGAAAAGGGAACCAATAAAGGCAAGAAGATCAAGTATCGTAATATGGTGACGTAGCACACGAAGATTGGAGAGTGGAGTGGTGGCAATCTTACTCCGGAGCTTCTGGCCCCGAAGTCTTCCATGAAGCACGGCGAAGGGGCTGTTGTGTTAGTCCAAGCCGGAGCCGGTGGGCCAATTGTTGCCAGTGTCAAGATCTAATCTTGGAAGTAGAGAGTCAATTTCAGAGTACAATGCACGTCCCTATATTTTACTTCAAGTTAGCGGTGTAACTACAATCGATGAATCAAGAGCAGATTGACTAGAACATGGTTTGATGTGAAGTACTACAGATTGGAATAGTGGGGAACAATGGTGCCTGGAACTGGAAGTCAAAGAGTTTTTAGCGGCTTGGCATCTATAATGCCATTTGTACTTCGACTTCCCTACTCTCACCTTCCATCACCAATAGGAATTTACGACATATTGTGATCACACTGGATCAATACAATGAAGAAGATTCCTTTCATCTGGATTACCTGGTCTCCTGTGCTATTTTTAGGTATGACAACCTTTTCGATGATCACACAAGCATCAGAATTGAGGTCTATTATGTACCTTACTGGGTAAGATTTTTACTAATACCCACTTGAATATAATTAAAGGTAACTAGGCAGCACAATATTGTACCAAACCTGACTCTGATATCAAACATTACACACGTCGCGCTGGCGTTCATGCGATCTGAAATCTTCAACGACGTAAATCGGACTGAGTGGCCATTGTTCACAACAATTGAGGGAGTGCGTTCAAAGTTCGCCAAGCAGACTTCCATACAGGTGGCCATCGGGGGATGGGGAAATACAGAAGGTTTTGAAAGAGCCGCAATGACCGGAGAAAGCAGAGAACTGTTTGCGGAAAACGTCAAAATTATGCTAGATACAACTGGAGCTGATGGAGTGGATATCGATTGGGAATACCCGGGGTAAGAATTTATTTTTATATGCAGTTATCGGGAAAGACTAACGACGTTGAAGGGGCAATGGCGAAGATTACATCACTCATCCAAACTCTGGAAAAAGGTGGGAGATTTCCGCCTATCCTATGCTACTTTCCGCGATACGAGCCGCTATTGGCCCTAAAAAAATCATCTCAGTAGCCGTTCCGGGTCTCCCTAGAGATATGATAGCATTTACGCACTCTACAATACCAGATATCCTAGAATCGGTCGATTTCCTTAACGTTATGACTTATGATCTGATGAACCGGCGAGATAACATAACCAAGCATCACACCGGTATAAAAAACTCCCTTGAGGCGATTGACGCATACCTGAGCTGCGGCGTCCCGCCAAAGAAAACGAATTTGGGTTTGGCGTTCTATGTAAAGTGGTTCAAAACTGCCATTGACGTCGATTGTGGGAAACAACCCATTGGATGCTTGACAGACCTTATGGAGGACCCAAGGACAGGCTCTGATCTTGGAAAGGCTGGTGCGTTTTCATGGCACGACGAAGTACCCCATGAGCTCGGAAAGTCGTTCCAAAAAGCCCTGGAGCACGGCACGTATGATGAGAAAGGAGGTGGACATTTCTATTGGGATAAAACGGAGCGTTTATTTTGGTCTTGGGATTCACCAGAAGCAATCAAAATCAAGTTACCAGCCGTGATGCAAAACAGGGCGTTAGGCGGTTGGTTTGCGTGGGGTTTGGGAGAAGATGCGCCGAAGTTCAGACACTTGCAAGCAGTAAACTTCGCTTTGTTTGCTGGTAAATCTGAGGGTGGGCATGACGAAAGAACTGAACTTTAGCATGTTTCTCGCAATGTCAGGGATCCGGAATGGAATATGTAGAGAGCTAGCCTAGGCCGGTTCGATATCATCTTATACTACTTGAAGGTATTACGGGTCATACGCATGACGCTCTCATTAGCTAGGCCAGCAAGCGATATACTTGACATCTTTACGGTCTAGTTCAAAGCTAGAGAAAATGACTTTTAACAACATCAAGTTTCAGTTGGAAATCAGGAAGTTCCTATTACTGCGACGGCCCGAGAGACATGACCTCGAAGCTTCGAACTAAAGGAGGAGACGATTAAGGCAATTGTGATTTATTCGGAAAGAAATGATGTTAGCTCGTCAATAGTTTGGAATCGCAGCAAGAATGAAGTCGAAGTTCATTATCAAAAACTAGTTCAGTGGAATCATTGAAGTGGCAGTCAAAGGAATTCGAACGTTTTTGCGCCCCCATAATGTATTAGACACAACGGTAGAGGCTCATCAACCCCCAGGAGTCCACATGATCATAAAATAACTTGGAGTTATCGTGGTCGACAAACCCTAGGTATAAGTCCGGCTGATGGAGTGTGGTTTCCAGAGCAAACTCTTAACCTAATACTCACTATGTTTTGTCGTTTATAGATAGAATCTCCACAACATAATGCCCATCATGTACCTCATGCTTAGCACTATCTTCTTCCTCGCACTCGGCCAATACAGTGAGGTCACGTATGACCCACTATGCTGAAGGTTAGCAAATACACAATTGGTATAGAGCTATACAAATTTGAACACTTGCTGTTTAAGACTGACCTTGATGTTGCTTGCTTACGAAATTATAGCCGGATAGTGAGTTTGGCCTCACAATAATAAAGGAAGAACGGCTCTAGTCGTCTGCACCCCCGCCCTTCGATCCCAGATAAGTTATAAGATCATAGCTCGACGTAAGCAAGTACCTTTTGAGACTCAGCATAAGCAAACTACTTGTTCGTCTATGTTCCAGTCCACCCAATCTTTGCTTTTGGAATTTCCCAAGATATCGACGAAGTGTACTCGCCCATCTTCAGTCTTCACATGATTTTTACCAAGTATGAAGGTTGCGCCTAGATATTTAAAGGTGTCGATCGTGCTTGACTCTCGTAGTATGCTAGGTGTAGTGCAGCCGAATATGATGCCACACAAGTCATCTTTCTGAGTTACCCAGGGTGCCAGACCTATGTATCCTCGCTTTGTGAGGATGATTTTTCTGTTATGCGTATATCTATTCATACAATTGCTGAATAAATCGATTGAGCTTGGCTTCGCTGGGTGTGCAACCCAGTCCGCAAAATCCACATCATCGGAACTTCCGTTCATTTCGTAGAGGGTACGGTAGTATGCAGCCATACTTTGTTGCCATTCAAAGGGGTCTCCATCTCTTGTGTTTGCAGTAAGTACATGGAGCAAGGCACAAAGTTGATAGGGCTTTGGATAGGGAAACTCCTGAGCGAGATGCCGTATAGCTTGCCAAATCTTAAATACTTTGTCTATTGTGGTTGTGGAACTGTCAAGTGCTTCTGATGCATAATGCACGCAGTCCATGACGACCCCTCTTACCACTAGTGCGACTTCATCTGTAACCTTGGGTTCACTAGTGAGTTCATTGCGTGATGTGAGTATCTGATAACCGGAGTCTGGTGGCGCAAAAGCATATCCGCTTTTTGTCATCCTTATATCCCACCGTGGTACCCAGGATGGAATTTCGGATTCCAGGGACTGGCTATCATGCTCAACACCGATCAGTAAACCAATGGATCCAGTAGACCGAATGTACTCTACTGCGAATTGCCGATAGACGAGTAAAAATGAGTCTTTGTAGTTGGGCCGTATACGAACCTGACGCTCCTCATGCACTAGCTCCAGAAAGGCATAAATTCTGTCTCGCGGATCTTTGAGATTCAAATCCTTCGATAATATCAAATAGCCTAAAAGGCTTTGTTCCACCCATGTTGTCGGGGTAGTAAGCAACTTCGCAAAGTTTGGATTACGATCTTCGTACAGCTCAAGATGTGCAAGAGGGGCCAATTTGTCCAAGCCTTGGGCATAGTATATACTCGTAGCTCGCAAACATACCCAGAGGCACGTGCGCATGAGCGAATCCCAGCTGAACTCGCTCTCACCCCAAAACACCAGACCTTCCTGAGCAAGTCCAGTTTCACGTACCACCCAGCCACGAGTAAACCAAGTAGCTTGTAGAAGTAGTTGGAGGGATTCCCATCTTGGATCAGTCAGAATTTGGGCGTCATGCTCAGGGTAAGGAAACTTGTTCCACTGCTTAGGTAGTGTAGGGAGTATTTTGTCCATATATGAGCATACTTCATTCAGGAGGGAAACCACATGCGGGCCATGGTCATTATCATCATCACCCATATGAATGAGCACGCGACTTGCATGGCGGTAGATAGATCCCTAGAGTCTTTAGTTGACGTACGTGGTATGGCCAATCTGAGGATCCTACCATAATAGCAACTTGATGAGACTTCTCATCTAAATCTTCCTGGTTGATGCATATGAGATCTGCCCATATGTTTCTCGCTGCATTTCGCTGGCGGATTCGACGTAGAACCCGAAAAAGGTTGGTAGTAAGAGTAAGAGTCCGTCCATTACAGATGATTTGCTGGTCTCTCGCGTCGCTACCCCAAACATAAGACACAGCCTCGAAGTTTGCCTCCTCCATTGGCACTGCCTGGAGGGTGCATTCAAGTGGATCTTCAGCTGAACCAGCATGGAGCGATAAGTAACGGATGAAGTTGGTTTGAGGTATCTGATCATATTCGTAGTACTCGGTCTTCGTCAGAGGAGATGACATGATGGAACTCAAGGGCTGCGTTTGGGCTTGAGGGAATGGCGCAAGCTGAGAGTATGAGGGGTAAGTCACTGGCGCTGAGTACCGCCGAATTAGGCAGCGCTGGTGAGGTTTGCTTCTAGACCTAGGTAGGAATGGTTTTTAGAAAGCGCAAGCAAAAATACACTTCTGTCTAGCATTTAGCTAATTTTCTGATCGTTTCCAACAATATTAGCTGTGCTATTTCTTGATAGGTGCACCTTTACGACGTAATTAGCTCCGAGGTTGAAGTCAAATTAGGCCTAGCGTTCTGGACTCTACCATGTCCAAATTCGGCGGGCGGGGTGTAACCGCCCGCGAGGTTTCTACCACAAGCTACCTTCATTTGAGTATAAAATATCCGAGTGAACGGCAGAGATACCTATCAGTATGCTTAACCGATCCCGAGCGCTTAAGCTAGAGATTCGCCGACTGTTGCGGCTGGGTTGCCCATAAGCGTTGTGTAATGGCTATCTCTTATCGTTCCGTCCAGGGTAGGCTCCTTTTATGGTGCATACCTACTCGCTCACGGATGGCATAACAGGCGAGTAATAACCCTTATTTAGATTTATACATACCCGGTCAGCTGATCCTCCTAACAATTGTTAGCCCTGGGGCCAAAACCATTGGCTGTCAGAAAACCCAATGGAGCCCATTCGGTATTCGAAACACTGCACTGCAGTGGCTTATTGCCAAGTACGTATCTGCTTCTTATTCGGCCCTGATAATAAATGAGACTTGTCGATCAATTTCAGCCTTGCACTGAATTTGGGCACTTTTAGGTATGTTGTAGGAGCATAAGAGTACGACGAAGGCTTCTCCAAGAGCGCTTTCAAAGTTACAGTCGCAGAATCCTTACCGTTCACCATGGGAATGTTCAGCAAATTAATACGGTCCAAGGATCGCAAATTGTCCCGACCTGGATATGAATATACATACTGTGAGTCCAAGACTAGCATTCTTGGACCGACTGGCCCCAACTGACAATTAGTCAAGCCACTGCCAGTCCAACTGTATATCAAGCCACTGCTAGCCCGAGTGCATATCAAGCCACTGCCAGACCAACTGTATATCAAGCCATTGTCAGCCCAACTGCATATCAAGCCACTGCTAGCCCGAGTGCATATCAAGCTCCACATGATCAAATCTACTCTCCTTCTCCGCCTCCAGCTATCGAACTGCCATCACCAACAGTATACAATCAAGCCTACTCTCAAAGTCCCGGTGCCTGGACGCCTAACTCAAGTTACACTTCACAGGCGAATAACGCCGGACACTGCTTTGTCTGTGAAAGAAGGGCGCCCAACAGACTCTTGCGTAGTGCGGACGAAAGAAGCTTCAATCCCAACAGTGGAAGGAATTATCGAGTGTGCTCCAACAATTCCTGTAAGTCATTCAACGGCTTTGCAGATGACCGGGGCATCAATTCATGGAATCCTACTTGCCGCTGCCAGATCCGATCTCGACTTGTAGCACGAAACATGCGCAATCAAAATACTAGGCTTTGGGGAGCCTTTTTTTCGTGTCAGGATAAGGCTTGCAAATTCTGGGAGGCTTGCGAAGACGACCATGGTTACGAACGAGGGTTTACTGATGCGGAAATCAGCGCCATGATACGCCGCAAGGAAATTTGAAGCCTAATAACTGTGTTTTCCTATTATTTTCTCTTTGACATGACGTATTTGTTCGAATCAAGTGAAATCGATTCCTCATCAGATCTCAATATGTTGATATGACTGACTTCTATACACCTGCATTGCACATCAGTTATTCAGACTACGTTGATTGGTTGGTACTCTAAAGCAAGGCAATACCTATACCTAACAAATATCTTAGCCAAAACCAAAAAGGCAATCAGGTAGCAATAACAGACCCATCACTCCCCAAGAAACATAACCACTTAAAAATTCTTATCCTACGCACTGGGTGACCTTTTAGTTCATCTTCTAACGTTCAAGCGTCGAACTAGTTCATGTCTTCCTAGGTACAAAAAAAAAACAACCATACCAAACCCAGTAACGCGCCATTTTTTTCGTGCATTTTCGCCAAAACATCTACACCTTTAAAGCCTCATCAAACCTCAGCCCAAATCCTCTTCTCCTAAAAGTCACTCTATGAATAAAAAATCCCACAATGCAATCCCTTCCCACCTCAAAAATCTACCTGCGCACGCCTCCAGAACCAGGCAAAAAAGCCGCGCAGAAAGTGTACATCATCTACTTCCTCACTGGCAACCCAGGCTTGATTGAATACTACTCTACATTCCTGACGCATCTGTATGGCCTTCTCTCGTCCGGTACAGCGTCAAGCCGCGACGTGGAATTCCAAGTCTACGGCCACTCCCTCTCAGGCTTCGAGATGAAAACAGCAGACATCAAAACAGCAAAGTTTCGCAAAAGTCCGCCGTACGGATTGCAGGATCAGATCCGCCATGCGGAAGACGATGTCGTGGAGCTGGTGGAAGAAGTAAAAGACCAGGGAAGCAAAGATGTAAGAGTTATTCTTGTGGGCCACTCGGTGGGCGCGTATATTGCGTTGGAGATTGTGAGGCGGCTGAGAGCACATGGGCTGGCGGGTGATGATTTTGACACGAGGATTACGGGCGTTGTAGGGCTTTTCCCTGCGATTGTGGATATTGCGAGAAGTGAGAGTGGGATCAAGGCTGCGGTATGTTTGATTTTTACGCCACGGATTTACGATTTATATGTGCTAATCATGTGACTACAGCCTTTTCTCAAAAACGCGAATTTTGCGTCACTTATCGCGATGCTGGCATGGTTTCTGACGATGTTCATGCCTTTGAATTTTCTGGCTAAGATCGTGGCAGTTGTTATGGGGTTTCCGGAAGATGCTTCTCGTACGACTGCTGCGTTTGTCAAATCTCCTCACGGCGTCCAGCAAGCATTGCATATGGCGCGCGATGAAATGTTCCAGATTGACACTGACATCTGGGATGAAGATGTATGGGGAGCAGCAGCCGATGCGCCAAAATCGAAGCATCCACATCCCCGGCCGACTCTGAAATTTCTATTCGCGAGCAAGGATCACTGGGTTGCGAACGAGACAAGGGATGCACTAATTAGGACGCGTGGAAGATTCAGTTGGGGCGATGTACAAGAGGAAGACGGAGTGGGCGAGAACTGGAAACCAGCCATGGAGGTTGATGAGAGGGAAGGGTGGCCGCATGGGTTTTGCATCCGACACGGGGTGCCGGTTGCAGAGAGGGTGGCTGGGTATGTGAAGGGGATCGTTGCGCAGGATATACAGAAGAAGTAGACTTGATTAGGCTACTCGAATCGGCAATGCGTACTTGATATGCTTGAAGCCGACATAACCCCGGAATAGGTGGTCAAGCAGGGCATGCACAATCAAAGAATGTACATAACGCTTGGCTCTAGCCAGCCTTTAAAAACGGGCTGTTAGGTGATGTGCTCCTGGCTTTCTGAGTTACAGCCGCAAACCATTCCCAATGTGGTATCGCGACGACTTCGTGCTTCTTGTCATGTGCTCTCTCGGTAGGCCACGTTTTATAAATGGGCTCACTGGCGTTAGCTACGAGTTCCGGCAGGCCCATGATGGCTTTCTGTTATTCGTGTGCAGTAGGAGGGTTACGGCCTCAGCCGGGGCCGTTGTAACCCTGGCGTGCCTTCATGAATAGCTGGCCTAGCACATCTTGTTGTGCTGGCGCGGCATTGGGCGGCGGCCCATAGTTCTGTTGGTGATGGTACGTGTCCGGCACTGGGCGGCTATGGTGATCGTGCACGCTGAAGGCGGCGTCCTGCTCGCGCTGTTGGTCAAAAAGCTCACGGAGTGAGAGCTGGCGGCCCATGGGCACCGACGTTGACTCGAGCTGCCCAGTCGCGTCCTTGAGGCCATTCCTGCCAGCTTGGTCCTTGGCCTGGCGGCTCGCGCTTGCCCTGTCTGCAACCTCCATCATCTTCTCGGCAGTCTCGGCGCGGCAGTTTGCGGTCGAGGCAGGCGGGGGGTCGGCGAAGATCCAGAGGCCGTAGACCTGGTCGCCTTGCAGGATGACATAGGGGTCGGTGACCTCCATCTCGTCGGTGCTGGTGAGCTCAATGTAGAAATTATCGAGTCCACGGCGGTTGAGGATGATAGCGCAGTAGCGCTCGGCGCCAATAGACGAGGGCGTTAGCTGGCAGATGAACAGGGTGCCTTCGATGCCCATCTTTTCCCACTGCTGCGTGTCGATGTTGTACGTATACAGGGCGGCATAGGGCGTGACATGCTCGATATCGAGCAGCTCAGGGTATACGCGCTGCAGCACCGAGAAATTCAGTTCCTCGTTGGAGCGTGGGGCTGGCAGCGGCACATCGAGGGCTGGTGGCGGTGCATCCGTCTCGTAGTCTGACGGCTGTGGTGGCGCCTGTTGCTGCTGCTGCTGGGCGCGCGATTTTGCCTTGTGGGGGGCCATGTTGGTTGGTGTTTGTGTTGGTGGTGTTATGCGACAGATATACACACACCCAGGACTCGACCGGAGCTATGGCCAGGCTGGGACACAACAGCCACGCCCCTCGTCATGCCCATCAGTGTCAACGTCGTCATTGTGGCTCAGCCCCAGATAGTGCTCTCACTAAGCGGTCTTCACTCCTCGTGCCAGCCAGTTATGAGGGGTCAGTGTGCCATTTCACCCCTACATACGTAGAACCCCCTCTGCTGCCCCGCAATGGCCAACCTTGCCCCTCCCGCCCCCTCTGTGCGCTCGACTCTCAACCTCAACGCCCAAATCCCCGGCGCTTTCCCAGACGCCCGCTCTCCAAGCATTGCCTCCGCCACCACCCACCAAACCTCCCTTTCTCAGGCCCTCTATGACCGGAGAGCCGAATTCACCCGACCCCGCAATGTGCGCATCAAAGTTGGCTCCTGGAACACGGGTGGCGAAAAGGGCACTGAGCAGGATATAGGTGCCTGGTTTGTCAAAGGTAAGGGCGTGGTCGGCGCTCTGGCCGGCCTGGGAGTATCCGACCCCCAAGATAAAACAGACGACAAAGAGAGCGTGTCAGCACAAGAGGCAAGGCATGCAACCTATGCGCCCACTATTCCGCTTCGTGATTCTGCTTCCGTACCAGGCCATGAAGATGTGGGCATATATGTACTCGGTTTGCAGGAAATAGTCGATATTACGTCGCCTACAGAAGCTCTCAGGCCGTACACAGACCCATCCGTCGCCAACCGCTGGAAGGCATCGCTCGAGGCATCACTGCCGCAGGGCTATAAATTAGTGACAGAGCAGCAGCTGGTTGGGTTATGGCTCGTCATATATGCCTCCCCAGATGTATTTCCCCAGATAAAAAATGTCAGCAAAACCAGTGTAGCCACCGGATTGATGGGATATATGGGTAATAAAGGAGCTGTTGCCATTCGCATGGTGTTGGGTGAGACGACGCGACTTGCCTTCATCAACTGTCATCTCGCGGCTGGATCAGACAAGGCATCACTAGATCGTCGCAACTGGGATGCTGCCCAGATCACCTCGCGAACTCGTTTCGACCCTATTGTAGATTCGCTAGGCGCGGCACAGACTCAAGGTGAAGGACTCGGAGAAGAAGAATTTGCATTCTGGTTTGGTGACCTGAACTACCGCCTCGAAGGAATGCCGGGTGACGATGTGCGTAGACTCCTTTCTATACACACTGACCATCTGGACCGTGTCAGTGAAGAGCAGCCTTCAATTTCTGGCGATTCAGGATATAGTTCCAGGCTATCTTCTGAGGAGGATGAGGAAGTGCCTCCAGAACTGGACCCAGCTTCTCTCCAGACGACGATCGCATCACTCTTACCACATGATGAGCTACACCAACAAATGAAGAAAGGTAAGGCCTTTCATGACGGCTGGCAAGAAGGGCCGGTACGCTTCTTGCCGTCGTATAAGTATGATGTGGGAAAAGTGGGACAGTTTGACTCGAGTGAGAAGAGGCGTTGTCCCAGCTGGTGTGACCGCATACTATACCGAACGCGGGCAGCGAAGCAAAGATATGATGCAAAAGTGAAAGAACAAGAAGAGTCCCGCAAAAAGGACGAAGAGATGAGAGCGAAGGGCATGGATTTGGCAAGAGATGAGGACATTCTGTTTGACTATAATCCTGAAACTGACGGCGACAACACTGCAAACTACGATGAACGCGAGGATGACGAAGATCCAGAACCTGAACAAGTCACTACTAAAGATGGCCTGACTGACGAAATCCTGCTCGAATACTATACGACTCATATGCACGTCCTTAGCTCTGACCATAAGCCTCTAGACGCTATCTTCTCCCTAACATACGACGCAGTAGTCCCTGATCTCAAGGCTGCAATACATGGAGAAGTAGTGCGCGAGTTGGATCGGCAGGAAAATGAAGGCAGGCCATCAATAGCTGTCGTGATTGAGCATGCAACTGATTCCCTATCGGAAGACGATCAAAACAAAACAGATAGCACGTACGAGGGGGTGGATTTTGGCGAAGTCAAGTTCGCGAAATCTAAGCGGCGGACTGTCACAATCGCGAATACAGGCCGAGTACCCGCTACATTCGGCTTTGTAGATCGCCCGGTTGACCAAGGCCAAGCATCAGGGCCATTTCCGCCTTGGCTCAGTGTAACCTTTGACCGAGAGCCTGACTTGCGCGATCGACCTGGGCCTAATGAGATGCATGAATGCTATACACTGGAACCTGCCGGAGTCATCAACGCGGAGTTCAGATTAAAGATCGAGAACATCAGTGTCGTACGTACTCTTAACGATAATGCTTCAAACTTGGAGGAAGTCATCGTTCTTCGTGTAGAGAATGGCAGAGATCATTTTCTGTCGCTCCGTGGGCACTGGCTCCCATCTGTACTCGCTCGAACAGTCGATAAGCTCGTCAAGATTCCCGAGGGCGGTATCAGAAAGCTGCAACATCAGATTCCTGACCGAGGCGAGGTAAAATGGAGCGTACCACGGGAAGTGTTTCGGCTGACGGAAGCGATAGAAGACATGACCGAACGCACATTAGCCGAATGGGAAATGACCAAGAGCGAAGGCCAAAGAGCCCCATTTCAAGATAATGCTGGTTGGCCGTTTGTCAAAGCACACAATGCCTACAGCGAAGTAAGCGACAGTCGCGAGGATGAGCTTGCAAGTTTATATGACGCCCTGGATTGCGACACTCCATTTGCTGAAGCGTTTGAGCCGGAGACTCGAGCGCAAGAAAAGGTCGAGATGTTGGCAGAGGTACTGCTTACATTCTTGTCAAGCCTGACTGATGGCATCATTACAAAAAGTCTGTGGGAGAAGCTAGAGGAAGGTCTCATAACACGCGAGAAGGCCAAACAGCACCTTTTGCCTGACGATGAGAAGATGTGGGCTCTGGAGATCTTAGCAACGGCACCCAGCCACAATGCTTCATTCCTTCTCTTACTCTCATTCTTACAGAACATTTCGAATCAGATTACCGAAGCCTCCAAACCGAAGCCTGAATCGCCGCGAGCAAGTATGGACCTGCCCGCGAGTCCGGAAGTCAAAGTCCGAAGGAGAACGCTGAGCAGGGTGCCCGCAGTGGCAATTAGACAATTGGTCGTGAAGAATTATGCAGTCGTGTTTGCAGATGTCATGTTCAGAAGCAAAGAAGACGCCAGGATGCGGGAGAAAGACAAGGCAGTAAGAAAGGAACGCATGGTTAGAGTGGTAGAGATGTTTTTGAGCACTGATGAAGACTGAGTTAGAGCTGAGATGAAAGGGGCCATTGAGGAAAATACCCATAGATCTTGTCAAATGCCACATCACATTATTTTATTTGATAGACATTTTATAGTGCCCATGTATGGCCGTTATCGATACCAGACCCTTGGTTACCTTACCCCACGCCGGGGCAATTCTCGCGTCCAAAGATTTCGAGCTTCAACAAGTTATCGCGACACCTCACCGCGAGCAATTAAGCATATCCAATCTACTATGACGGACAAACTTACAGTCCTCCTCGTTGGCAATGGCGGCCGCGAACACGCCATTGCATGGAAGCTACTCCAATCCCCACTCATTACACACATCTACGTCGTCCCCGGCAACGGCGGCACCGCAACCCTAAGCCCACGCGTCTCCAACGTCTCCACAGTCAAAGAAACCGACTTCCCCGCCCTCATATCCTTCTCGCGCGAACACTCGGTAAACCTGCTCATCCCCGGGCCCGAAGCGCCCCTCGTCGCCGGCATCGTCGACCACTTCGCACAACACGCCCCGCATATCCATGCCTTCGGGCCCAGCAAAGCCGCCGCACGCATGGAAGGCAGCAAAACCTTCAGCAAGGACTTTATGCAGCGGCACTCGATCCCCACCGCAGCTTACGCAAACTTCCGCTCGTACGGCGCGGCAAAGAACTACCTCGACACCATCGCGCACCCCGTCGTCATCAAGGCGTCAGGCCTCGCCGCAGGCAAAGGCGTCATCATCCCGCAGACGGCCGACGAAGCGCATGCCGCGCTGCGCGAAATCATGCTCGACAAGGAGTTTGGTGACGCAGGGGATGAGGTAGTGATTGAGGAGTTTCTAGCGGGGGACGAGCTGAGCATCCTGTCGTTTAGTGACGGCTACACAATTCGCAGTTTGCCGCCGGCGCAGGACCACAAGCGGATATTTGAAGGGGATCGAGGGCCCAATACGGGGGGCATGGGGACGTATGCGCCGACGCGGATTGCGCCGCGGGAGGTGCTGGAGGGGATTGAACGCGATGTGTTGCAGCCTACGATTGATGGGATGAGGGGGGAGGGTTATGTGTTCAAGGGCGTGCTGTTTACTGGCCTGATGATGACAGAGAGTGGGCCAAAGGTGCTGGAGTATAATGTCCGGTTTGGGGATCCTGAGACGCAGAGTTTGTTGGCGTTGATGGAGGGTGATCTTGCGGAGGTGATGGTGGCATGTGCAAAGGGTACACTGAGAGATGTCGAGGTCAAAGTATCGGCGCGCTCCGCGACGACGGTTGTCGTGGCTGCTGGCGGGTATCCAGGGAGTTATAAGAAGGGAACGGTGATGAAGTTGGATGACACGCCTAAGGGTATGTCTTTCTTACTGTTAGCAATGATACGTAATGCTAATCCCGGACAGATGTTGTTCTGTTCCATGCTGGCACGTCTTTTGACGCAGCGGATAACACGCTCAAGACTTCTGGTGGCCGCGTTATTGCGTCGACGGCTACGGCGGAGACACTAGAGGAGGCCGTTGCGAAGGCGTATGAGGGCGTGGACTGCATACACTTTGAGGGCATGCAGTACCGAAAAGACATTGCCGGGAGAGCTTTGAAAAAGTAGAGCGCTTGAAAAAGGTGCAGAGTAGTAAGGAGGCGTTTGGGAGTTTGCATCTTAGTGTAGATTTGAGTGAGCTCTCAGGTTTTGCGACAGGCTGACGAGAGGTGACTAGAGGTTGTCTTGTCAAGGGCGATAAAATGATGCTATAAAAAGCGATTCGAGTTCCCAAACTGGCCGTAATCTCTGGAGGCGAACATGTTGTATTACTACGATTGGTGTTGAAGGATAATGGGTATCGAATATGCTAGTGATGCATACATGTACGCATACATTTAATAGCGATCAAAGAGAACACGATTCTGTTAGATACCCACCAGTTCCGTTTGGTCGCCAGCCCTAATCAGATAAATACCTTCACACTAGGGCGTCCCGTGATTTATCTTTCTTTCTCTTTTTCTCCTTGCTTTGCTTCTTGCCTTGCTTATCTGGTGTCTCTATGCTATCACCTTTACGCTTCTTAGTAGGACTCTCAAGATCCGCATGCTCTATATCTGCGGGATTAGGTACAGAAGTACCTAAAGAATTCTGGGGAGTCGCGTTGCCCTCTCTCTGGCCATTTTTTGCCGCTTCGGCTTCAGTTCGAGCCTTTTTTTCTCTTTCCTTTGCCTTTACCTCCATAAGCGCTGCCTTTTGCCTCGCAGCATCTTGTAGTACAGGGCTATTGCGCTTGATTGCATCAGTAGCTGCGGCTATGCAAGCCTGCGCTTTGTTCTGACCCTCCCCACTACCCAGCCATTCATTCTCGTAGCCCCAGCCTGTGAGATAGACACCAAGAGAGAATTTCTGTACACCATTTTCCATTACCATTGGTCGCTCCTCAAGATATTTGAGCTCGATTTTGGTCACGAAGATCAACTTCTGCAGATCATCTCTTGCGCGTATGTTCTCAACGACCTTTTCCTTGAAGCCAAGTAGTTGTGGAGCCCAGAGCTCATCAAGCCAATTTTCTGCAGTGGCAAAGCCTTTCTCAGGGTCAGAAAGCACTACGGCTGCAACATAAGCCTCAAAGACATCAGCAACGACCTTTTTCCAGGCTTTGGCATCTTTGTCAAATTGTGACTTGAACTGGAGTCGATCCGGGAGACCATAGGCTTCAGAGAACTTGCCAAGGGCTAGATTCTCAACGAGTCTCTCGCGCCAGTAACAAAGTTGTGGAACATCAAGAAGGGGAAAGCGGTTGTAAAGGGCGCGAGAAGCGATCAGCTCGACGTAGGCGTCCCCGAGGAACTCAAGGCGCTCGTAATCGAGGCTGAGATCTATGCCTTTTATGTTTTGTTGAAGGTTGGCGGTCGTGTTGAGCATAGATTGGTGAGTGAAGACGGCTTGGAGGAGGTGCGGTTCTGCGATGGGTGGTAGTGGTGGGAGGTCTTTGGCAGCTACGACCTTGCGTTGAATGTAATCAGGTACAATGACCTTAGCCGCCTTGTCTGGCCGAATGCGGTCCAAATCACGCTTAGCCTGGGCAGATACGGATTTGCTTGTGCGGGAGCTCAAAAGAGCGCGAAGCTCGCGGGCATGGTGGAGGATATCTTTATCGCCTGTTGGCGTGGTTTCGGCTGCGATGAATCGGTCTAATAATGCTGATAGGCCTGTCTGCATATCGGCCGCAGAAAGTTCAGGCAAGTTTGGGGCAACGCGGGTATGGTCGCCACATTGCTGCGAATTGAAAGTCTGGCCGCGGCCTTGAGAGTTAGGCCTCTGTTTTTTGTGCGAGTGCTGGCTGCGGTCACCATAGTGATGATTTGGGTTGCCGCGCTTATGAGACGACATGATGGACGCGTACCGATAGACTGAGGGGTTGCTAGATAGGAGTGCAAGTGGGCAAAAGAGAAAGTTTCTTTCCTCGTTGCTTGCTTGCTGCTGGTTTACTATCAATAGCTTCGGAGGTCCGCACTAGCGCAACGCCAAGCCTAGTCGAAATCATGTTGAGATACTCTCAGCGCAATGCCCAGCAAGTGCACGCAATGGCGGTTCCTAGGCAGCGCATACTGGACCTTATGAGGGTATTTGCCATGTATAAAGACGATGAATTGATCGCACACTGATAAGATCAGGTCCAATGCAGCGTCTTCAACACCACATATAATCCCCAGCGGTTGCGACTCGGCTCGCGCATTCTCCATCAGCGCCTCAAAGGGTCCCAAGTCGCTTCCTACTACCCGCCGAGGATAGGAACCATCAGCCAGTTGCGCTCGCTATACCCCCATAACGAAATTTTGGACGACGATGAAGAAGATTGGCTCGAGCATCTGAATGTTGCACGCTCAAGAGGCAAAGGCACGCCCAAGAAGAAACGCACCGCCGCTGGTAAGCCGATTCGAGCAGAAGTATCCACAGGACGAAGGCTGACTGTTGCCAGAATCGAAGAAATTTAACAAGCGCAAATAGATAAATAATACCATTACGGCTACCTATATCTTGCTCTTAGATGCTTTGCCCATCGTTTTCCATTCTAGCTCAAACCGGTCGTCCCATGGTACCCTGACCTGGGCATGCTCTGCCAGTATAGGAGCGTTGACCTTGTGATGTTCAACGGTGCAATACGTGGTTTTACCATCGAGGCTAGTCATATCGCCCCGAATCATGGCCATTTGCTTGCCCACGCCTACGACTTTGCTGTTCAGCCTTACCTTGGTACCGATCGGGACGGCCTTGAGATAAGAAATATTGAGTGACCGAGTTACGCCGCCCATGAATTCCCAGAAACCAGGTCGTGCAAGAGGACACAATGCCGTGGTTGTTGACATGTCAAAGATAACGCCGGCTGCACCGCCATGCATGACATCTAGCATACTGTCAGCTCTAGTGCTCTCTACTGCTAGGCCGCTTCGTACTGTTCAGGTTGGAGAAACTAGGCAGAATTATTAATTCGTACGAAACCGAGCCCTCCAGACCTGCGTCTATAATGTGCATATTCTCCATCACTTCTCGGTCAAAGTCCTTGTAAACATGAGCATGTTGAAGCACCTGCAAAGGAGTAACATGAATGTAAACACTCACGATATGTTCCTTCGGTCTTTTGGCTACAAGTAAACGATATCTTTCAAACATGGCTCGTACAGCCGCCATGGCCTTGCGCCGATCCGCTTCAGGGTCGGCCATTTTCAATCAAGCAATGTTTGGATGATGGTGATATACGTTCCTGCTAATTGACTACCTCTGCTTGCGGGGATGGGAACTTGCCATTGCCTCGGCTCCACTGTTTCTGGCCGCACACACAAATACCCAGGTCCCTGGCATTGCCACTCCAACGCCAATCTCACCAAAATAGTAGACTTGTCGCGTGGAATAAATTACCGTGCACATATATCACGATTCCAGTTACCAAAGGCGAAACGATGGCTTCTGCATCTCGCGCCGTCGCTGCCCCTGGCTGCCGCAAGAACGAGCATGCCTGCATTGTTTCAAGATTGACTCCTTAGGTTGCCCGAATGCTGCAAACAGCCGCGCGCCATGATTGGTGTCCGTTTCTGACAGATCTCCACAGCACAAGTCAATAGTTTCATCATGGTCTGGCTTCATACTCCGTCATGATCTAGCTCAAGGTTTGCGTACATACTTTCCAAGCCTCCACATTGCGTTGTCCGATTTATTTCTAGTCCATGGAGTTACACTGGCCGTGCTACTTGTCATCATCTTCATCTCCCCGCTACCCGATTACCGCTTAATCTACTCACCGTCGGCGCAAGTCTTCTTTACTTAATCCTTTCTTTAGTTTTCGGACAGAACGCAACCATGGCGCCAGGAGCACCGGTAGCTGCGACACTGCGAAAGAGGGTTTTGCGCGTCTTGTTCATATCTTTGCTGCTTGACCTGGTTCGTTTCCTGCTCAATAGTATTGCACGACGCAAATGTAACCAACATTTAGGTATCATTTACCTTCATCCTGCCGCTTTTCCCCAAACTCATCGAATTCTATCGCAACCACGAAACTGGAGATCCGAACACGATCCTTTCCAAGATCCTCGCTGGCCTCAATGCATACAAGAACTCGTTTGCGAAACCCATCAACTCGCGCTATGATATCGTCTTACTCGGCGGCGCGCTCGGCTCGCTATTCTCACTGTGTCAGGCCATTGCGTCTCCTGTGATTGGCACGCTCTCAGACAGCTATGGCAGACGAACCGCACTTCTTTGGTCCATGGCAGGCAACATTCTGAGCGTCGCGCTTTGGGTAGCCGCAACAGACTTCCGAACCTTTTTAGTTAGCCGAATAGTGGGAGGGCTGAGCGAAGGCAACGTCCAACTTGCCATGGCAATAGCGACGGACATCAGTGATGACAGCCAAAGAGGGGCTACAATGGCGCTTGTGGGTGTATGCTTCAGCATCGCCTTCACATTTGGACCCGCACTTGGTGCCTATCTTTCTACGCTCCAGGTTATGGCAACAAACCCCTTTGCCATGGCTGCAGGCTTTTCACTCTTCTTAATTGTTACAGAGACCATCTATCTCTACTTCGCTCTTCCTGAGACGCTGCCTTCGACGAGCACAGCTCAGAATGGGGCTGCAAATGGTCACGCCAATGGGCATGCAAAGAAGAACGAAGCCTCGAAGCCGCACGTTCGAACAAACTCGCATACTCTTCTGAACGCAACACATTTCGCATTTATTCTGTTCTTCAGCGGCATGGAGTTCTCGTTTCCCTTTATGACATATGATTTGTTCGCATTTGAGGCCAAAGATTCGGGTAAGCTGCTCGGGTTCATTGGGCTTATCGCCTCGCTACTCCAAGGCTCGGTTGTGCGACGCATGCATCCCCTGAAGGTCGTGCAGATGGGAGTAGTCAGTTGCATAGTAGCATTTTTGATTCTGGGCAGAGTTCAGACGCAGGGTGCCTTGTATGGTGCTGCCGCACTGCTCGCTGTTACTAGTGCCACAGTTGTCACTGGATTAAATAGTCTTTCTTCATTTGAAGCAAGCGCGGGCGAACGAGGGAACAAGCTGGGCAACCACCGAAGCTTCGGTAAGTTTCCGCCGGACAACATAATCATAACTTTGCTAACATGAGCATAGGACAAGCTGGCCGTGCGCTCGGCCCTTTGATTTTCTGCACATTGTATTGGTGGGCGGGACGAGAGACAGCATACGCTATGGGAGCCGCAGGCATGGTCGCAGTTTGTGGTCTAGTCTTCGGAGGGCTGAAAGTACCTCCAGGAACAGAGAATATTGCGAAAAAAAAGTAAAAAGGTGGCAATGTAGGATACGTGGATCTGGATAAGTGGTTTTGAGACAGTAGTTGTTGTATTGTACATCGGCGTTGACATCTTCTTTTGTATATCTAGGTAGATTAGTGAGATTATGCTCAGAGCTCCCACACTTGCACACACTCCTGCTGTACTCACTCCAGTCAAACTAGCTGAACTCTAATCTTGTATCCTGTCCACATAGACGCCATAGTACAACAGAATAGGTGCTTAGCGATAGCCATCCCCGCATCCAGGCATGCCACCTAGGTCCGCTTCATGAAATGAACCTCGGCATCTTTTTTCGATCACTTCTCTCATTCGCCCCGAGCGGCGTAATGTTAATCTGCAACACACTCTGCCATCAAGCCACCTCAATCACATTCAGTTGATTTATTTTCTTGATCCCCCAATATTCAACCCTTGCCCTTTTTCCCATTTGTTTAGAGGTTGACTAGACGACAAGGAACCTTATAACCTTACAACATGCCTGCAACTGCAGCAGCCGCCTCGGTAGCCGCGCTCTCCGGATTAGCAGCTTACCTTAACGGCAAATACCACCTGAAGCAAGATATCAGCTTATTGAGGGCTCGAAAGAAATCAGCAAAATACTACGAGGGTCTTGGTGAGTACACCATTCCAACCACTGTCAACACCGCCAAACATACGCGTAATAATGCACACGTACTAACCGCGGCTCAATTCCAGTCGCAACCAAACGACAATCCCTCTGGTACTCTTTTACTCCACATGCTGCCAAATACGCCAACAATTTGTGCATTTGGTCTCGCGGAAAGACATACACATGGCAAGAAACACACGATCGTGCAGTCCAATGGGCTCATTTTTTCCTGTCTCAGGGCGTGAAACCCGGAGATATGGTTGCTACCTACCTCGTCAACTCTGCTGATTTCCTAGTCATCTGGCTAGGGTTGTTCTGCATAGGCTGTGCCCCAGCTCATCTCAACTACAACCTAAAAGGCGATGCGCTGACCCACTGTTTGAAAGTGGCTGGCGTCAAGGTCGTGGTTGTTGATGATGAAGCGGAGTGCAAGGCGAGGTTCGAAGGATGTAGGGAAAAGATCGAACAAGAGTTGGGTGTGAAGTCTATCATCGTTGACGAAGCGTTGCTGGAAAAGGTGTATTCTGGACCAGTGGATGTTCCAGGTGATGAGTATCGCGAAGGCGTCGTGGGATCTGATCCAACGTGCTTGCTTTATACTAGCGGCACAACCGGCCTACCTAAGGCAGGCAAATTCATGGTGAGCCGGTACCATGAGCGCGGAAATCCGGATATGCCTCCTTTCGGCCAAAAGGCTGGCCCAGATGGCGATCGATGGTATTGCTGTATGCCCATATTTCATGGCACAGGTGGCTTATCGTGTATGATGTGCCTTACTAGTGGTTTGAGCGTTGCCGTTGGCCGGAAGTTTTCTGTCAGCACGTTCTGGAATGACATTCATGATTCACAATCGACCATGTTTGTATATGTTGGCGAAGCTGCACGTTACCTGCTTATGGCGCCTCCGCATCCGAAAGAGAGGGATCATCGGCTGCGTGGCATGCATGGCAACGGCATGCGACCAGATGTTTGGAATCGATTTAAAGAGCGCTTTGGGGTTTCGGAGGTGATTGAGTTTTTCAACTCAACAGAAGGTGTGCTGGCAATGCACGTTCAGTCTAAGGGACCGTTTACATCAACAAGTGTTGGCCACCACGGAGCAATCATCAGACAGGCTCTCAAAAATGTCTACGTCCCTGTAGCCGTTGATGCCGAGACCGGCGATTTATTGCGCGACCCCAAGACAGGCTTCGTCAAGCGCAATTCGTATGACGAGGGTGGAGAGATTCTCGTTGGGGTACCCAATGAACAAGCTTTCGCCGGGTACCATAATAATCCTCAAGCAACAGCTAAGAAATTTGTAAGAAATGTTTTTACAAAAGGCGACTTGTATTACCGATCTGGAGATGCTCTTAGGAGAGATGATGATGGACGATGGTACTTCCTCGACAGGCTCGGTGATACCTTCCGCTGGAAGTCAGAAAATGTGTCGACGGCTGAAGTAGCTGAAGTCCTTGGTCGCTTCCCTGGCGTCGGCGAAGCCATCGTTTACGGAACCTTGGTACCCAAACACGACGGTCGTGCCGGCTGCGTCTCCCTACGTTTTGCGGAAGGTATCAATCCAAAGACATTCGATTGGAAGGCATTTTTGGATTATGCAAAGACCAAGTTACCGAAATATGCAGTGCCAGTCTTCCTGCGGTTGGTGAAAGAGGGTAGTAACACCGATAATCAGAAGCAGAATAAGGGACCTTTAAGGGAAGAGGGAATTGAGATTGATAAGTATGGTGCGAAGGTGTTGGGTGGTAAAGATGATGTAGTCATGTGGACTGCGCCGGGGGCAGATCGGTATGTGAGATTCACCATTCAGGATCTTGAGAGGCTTAGAGCTGGAAATATTTTGCTGTAGAGATTTAGCGTAGGGTACATGGTACAGCTAGAATGGACCTTGCGTAGATGTCAACCGTGTCGCCGCAACGAAACCACTTTTCTCAAGCATCGCTAGCCTCGAGCACTCAGCTCTACGATTTACGCTCGAATCAATAAATGGTTACCGTCTCTAATTCTTCCACTTGAAGTAATGAGTGTTTATTTGGAAACATCATATTTGTCGGCTGTGGATAGAGACAAACACTCATGCAGATACAATATTGAAGAATCGGTAAAATACACATCCCATGTAAAGTAATGGTTGAAGCTTTCTCTTCTCATCACTGTGGTAAATACTAAATTTGAAAAACCTGACTTGAGTTCAACTACTCTTTTGTTCTCCCCAACACGGCCATCCCCACTTTTATAGTTGATGGTGAGACAGGACCCGCCCAGACGGCCAACACATCTCGATATAGAAAAACGCTTAGCTGCAGTTAGAAGGTACCACAGAATCGGTTTTTTAGCCTTATCATTTGCTTAGCAACTCTGGGGCGCTGATTCGCTCGCTAGCATCCATCAAGGTACTGACAGTCAAGTTCCTCTACAGGACAGCAACGTCTATCACCAAGGCTGCACCACTAGTCTTTCCAATGACTTACTTCACAATTCACCCTAGCCGTGTCGGTTATGTGCGTTTAAGCAGTATGGCGAACGCAGAGCGGCGATTGGTCCGCAAATTGGGTATTTTCTTCTCAGTATTGCATTATCCTAGGATCCGAACTAATGAATGATCAGACTGTTTTATTATGGTTTGGAGTCTGACTTCAATCAAGCCTTTTGCTAATCTGATGATAGGTGTATTGCTGTGCCGCTTACTTCTTCAACTATCTTGGTTCGTTTCCTTGCATGGAACTCCCCACTCGATGTAGCATGGCTAATCTTCACCCTAGATCGTTCGGCTTTTGCCAATGCCTATGTACGATTTGGATCTCAAACTCTTTTGATTGATTCAAGGGAACTGACTATATATGATAGGTATCTGGGCTCAAGGAATCCTTGAACCTCAAGGGAAACAACTACAGCATTCTAATCGCGATGTTCACAGCTGGGTAATTTACCATTGTTCCGTTCGCTGTAACCTTATAATAACCAGTTCTTTTAGGAGCTGTGTTGGGCAGATACCGCACGCGCTCATTATCCAAGTTGTGGCGCCTCGTTTTTGGCTTCCATTCACTCTAATCGTCTGGTCCGGCTTGACAATATGCTCTGCGGCATGCAGGAACTATACTCAACTATGCGTCATTCGTTTTCTACAAGGATTTTTTGAAGCTAGCCTATACAGTGGCACGATTTACATTCTTGGAAGTTGGTAGTGAGTGATTGAGCATATGATCACAAGACAGTACCTAGCTAACTCGGCCCTAGCAAGCCATTAGAGATCGCAAAGCGCACAGCTATCTTTACGGCCATCGGACAAATTGGTAGCATGTTCGCGGGAAGTACGTTTTGCATTTGTACTATATCTGCAAAACGAAGACTAACTTCGCCTACACTTAGTCATGATGACAGCTATGAATCAGGGCTTGGACAACCAAACATCGCTCCAGGGATGGCAGTGGGTTTTCATTATTAGTGCTTCTACCAAATGCTATTGATGCTCAGGTGCTAACAACTTCAGACGGCGCAATGGGAATACCTTTTGGCCTCTTCGGCTTGATGTACTTTCCCAATCTTCCTGAATCGACAAACGCCCCGTACCTCAGCAAAGAGGAAATTCAACTCGCCCTTGACCGCTTGCCACCGAAGAAGAATTGGGGCCATGATATCAGCTTCAAATCACTAGCTAAGCGGCTATTTATATCTCCAGAGCTATACATTTTGACAGCCTTTTCAGCGATTGGTTGTGCATTGGAAGCAATCGTCCTACAAGGTCTCTTTCTTCTCTGGATGAAAGCCAACATCACAAAATTTCCTCCTTATGCAATCACAACATATCCACTAGGAATCCAAGCTGTTTCCATCGTCTCCAATATTGGTGCCGGTTATGTCATCGACATGACCAATAGTCGAATCTCAATGGTGGCATTAGCTGGGTTCCTTCAACTAGTTGTTGCCATCCTTCTGCTTATACCGAGTCTCCCTACGGCTAGTGTCTTCTTTGCCTTCTACCTTGCTGGCACCTCATACATTGTAAACCCTGTAGTTTATGGTTGGGCAAGCGTCATATGTCAACGGAGAGGCGATGACGCCGTGAGGTCTGTGATCCTTTATGTCATGAGTATGGTGCAGTCCATTCTGTATACGTTTTGGGGTATTACTCTTTATCCAGCCACTGACGCACCGTACTGGAAAAAAGGGTATATTGCGATGATTGCGGTTGTGTTCGCTTTCTTTGCTATTACAAGCGCAGTTACCTGGGTAAGTCAAATATTTCATTTCATTAAACAGGATACAGCCGTTTGACCTTCATACAGCTCGATAAACGAACCCAACGTGACGCGGCCGAATCAGAAGCCGGGGCGAGCGATATTGTTGTGGACACAGTTGATGGCCTAAAGAAGGACTGAGTTGTGCCCCTGCTTTACTGTAGTGGGAAAGGGCCAGCCCGTGTAAATCTACTACCGAAAACAACAACCACGGTTTCCGCGCTGTCTATACCTCTTCCAATTACAATCATGGAGTTGGAATTTACATGGGCCTTGTGCTCCAAACATTTGGTGTGACTTTGAAAATTCCGCCACTATTTAAACTCATGCTTAGTACGTCGTCCTGAACAACCGTGATATCCTCTGGCGTAATGATTGTTAACGCACTCTGGGATTAATTAGTTAATCTATGGGCCTAAGCTTCCCGGACGCGCTGCCGAAGGTGTTGCTAAAATACACTGCAACAACCTCAGCCGTTAGATAATAAATCTACAGACACTGAGGCAAATTTGAAATTGAAGCCATGAATGTTAGTTTGATAACTTTACATTTGATATCGAGACCCTCGGATAATTTGGGAGCGAGTAGTGGTGTAGAAAGTATAATATGTAGTACCCAAAGACAAGTCTGATAGTTTACGGGAAATACAGGCGCATGCGAATATCGCTCTTTACTCGCATGGATAAATTTTGAGAATATACTTGCTGGTCTATGTCTTGTATTTGTATATAAAGTCATATGTACAGGTTCATATCTAACAGATAATGATTTGGTTCTACATTGTTCCCCCAATTCCGTGTGATATAGATCATATATGTCCCTCTAGAATCGAACAACAGGTCGTCATACTGTGGTGCATCTTTCTTCACCTGTACAAAACTCCTTGCCTGTATTCCTCCTATATGCAGTAAGTACTAGTTTCGTAGATTCATACTTATCTAGGTAGTAAACCAAGAACAAGAAAAAAATGATGCGTTTTTGCAACCTGAGATTTGGCCGTGTCAAGACATTTATGACAAGCACAGGAGTAGGAACATTGCTGTTGTCATCTGCATAGTATTCTCATCATATTGAAGAAAGCTACGCCCACGATAAAGTCACCGTGTTCCTCATATGCTGAAAGCTGTGCTTGAGGTAAACGTGAGATCAATTACCTCCATCATTCTAAACCGTTGAACCACCTGGGCACTTAGACCGCTTCATACTCCATCTCTTCAAGGATACCATCGTAGTCATCCAACATGCCCTCGATGACCTTGCTATCGTCAATAGACATGCTATCGGCCTCCTCACCCTTGAACATCAAGATATGTTTATCGAAGCCTCCTTCTTGATATCAGTCACAGCCAGCTTAGCCTTGGGCGTACTCGTCTTCTTGACAATGCGACCCGTCTTGACAGCTACACTTGGTCAACACCTCACTCATTACACCCTGCAAAAACCACTTACCAGCCTTTGACGGACTTGGGCTTGCGCTAGGCGTCTTTGCAAGCCTAGGTCGGGGACGACTTGCCACTGCAGCCGTGCGGCCCTTCGCCTCCTCGATCATGGTAGGTATATCTTTGCGGAATTTGCGGAGATAGTTCTCGACGGCGTTGTATGTCATTTCACCGCCGTACAGACGTGCAATTTCCCTGACCTTGATCTTTGTTTGGATGAGAATGTGGAAAGTAGAATTTGGGGTATGAGGAGAGTACCTTGTTCTCGACTGACGCGATGACAGCCGTAAGAAGGCGGTCTTGGACAGCTTTATCCTGCCAGTTGATAGTCATGGTTGTGTTGAAGTGCTGCTGGTGTAGTGAGCAAGACTGTGCGTTGAGCTGGCATAGTGGAGCAGCGTGAGCAAATGGAGATTGGGAAGATGGCGACGTGAAGTTACATGAAGCTATGCAGACGCTTTAGATAATCGCATGACTTACAGGAGTATGCTTTAGTGCTATTGTTTGGAGGGCGAAGTGTAATGTTTCGCACTGCTGTAGGGTGTAGAAGAGTTCTTGGGTTTCACTGGTGTGTGTGTGTTTTGTTGAAGCCGCGAAACGGCCAGGTACTAGTGCGAATGGCGAAGTGAAAGTGAAGATAGATATGAGAGTGAGCATTCCCTAGGTAGCTGAATGCTGCAAAAGTACTAGTGGGAGCAGTAGAATGAAGGTGAAGGTAGTTGTGCGATTCCAAGAGCCTCGAAGAGATCCGGATGTATCTGTTTATTGAATGAATAGTATCTCTGAGGGCGTCGACTAAAGTGACCATGATAATGTGGAAGCTGACAATACGAAAACAAAGTTATTAATGAAATGGAAGTCTCGGTGCAGCTGCCACGGAGTGCTATATGAGATACATTTACGCAAATGGAATTGGATATTTTGGAATCATTAATACCAGCTCAAAACTACACCTTCAGCTTCTTCTTTCCTTTGCTATCATCCCATGCCCTTTTCCCTTTTGCTTCCGCCTTGTGTCTTTTTGATTCCTCTAGAGGGTCAATGACGAGCAATTCTTCCTCGTTCTTTCGCTTCCACTCTAGGTCTTTTCCAAGCCTGTCTTTCGCAAAACTGAGTGAGTGCGCCATCCAGCCCGTGTCATCATCTGACTCGTCGTCTTCCTTCTTGTCCCATGCGGTACATGACTGGCAGCCTACTATGAAGTGCAAATCACATGCTATTTCTTCCTCTTCTTCCGTAGGGTTGCTGGCATTATTAGCCTTGCCGTCACTATCTGGAGCCTCATTGGGGGCGGTGGGAGATTTGATTTTTGATGCTGGGGCTGGATCGGCTGTTTCCAACCTTGACTTGAATTTAGAGAGTATATCTAATGTAGCTTGCTCTTGTGCAGTCCCTGTCACACCAGTGCCGCGCTTCCGGCCTCTGGTTGTAGAGGTTGGAACCATTGATTCCAACAAAGACTTTTTCTTGGCAGGCTCAGCACTGTGAACGCTGACATTTCGCTTCATCGACGCTTTGAGCTCTGCAATCTGTGCATTTACGCGATCCAGCTTGGCCTTTTTCTCCGCCTCGGGTGATAGTTCTCGGGGTGGAAGCTGTACTACTTCACGAGGTGGTGATTTCTCAATGGGTTTTTTGGTAGGCTTAGGCTTAGGCGATAGTGATCGCAACGGAGGCTTTGGTGCTGATTTGCGAATCGGTATCGGTCGTTCGGTCTGAGGTGCTTTGGGTGGCTCTTGGTCTGCACTAACAAGTTTGGTATTGTATTTGGCCTTCTTCGCGACCGGTGCCTCCTCGGCTCCCTCTCCATCGTCGCCGAAGCTGAGTACATTTTTGCCAGCCTTCCGTTTGGGCTTTTTGGCTTTCTTCGCCTCTGGCTCTGTACGGGTTGCGACTCGCATGCTCTTGACCATGTCCTCGAAGGGGTTTATGATGATCTCTGTGCCCGTGATTTTGGTCGGATACATTGGTTGGTCCTCGCTGCCATCGCGAATCTCAGCCTCTGCCATCTTCATCAGGTTGTAGATGGTGTCTCCTGCCACCCTCCCGAACATGGTGTTCCTCTCTTGTAGCTCAGGCGTGGCCGCCAGGGTGAAGAAGAACTGGCTGCCATTGTCGTTCTTGCCGCCGGTGTTTGCCATGCCCAGCAGCCCGCGCCTGGTGTACTTGAGGCGGCTGTGGAATTCGTCGGCAAAAGGCTCGCCATCGTAGCTACTCTCGCCACCCTGTCCTGTGCCCGTTGGGTCGCCGCCCTGCAGAATAAAGCCTCTGACCAGGCGGTGGAAGACGGTGTTGTCGTAGTAGCCATCGAGACAGAGCTGGAGGAAGTTGCGCGACGTGACGGGTGTTTGTTTTGCGAAGAGCTCGAGCTCGAGGTCGCCGGCGGTGGTATGCAGCAGGACCTTGGCCGTAGGGTTCGGCTCGAGGTTATACGTCGTGCTCATGATTGCATTGCTGATATCGGCGTCGGCAATGTCTTGTCAATGGGGAATAGGAAATAGGAAATAGTTGCGAGCGGCTGCATATCTATCAGCGAGTCGCATCCCTGCTAGCGCCCATGTTTGCGCGAGCCGTCCTGCTGATGTCATGTGTGCACCCAACGTCAACCTGCGCAATGTCACTTTGGCGGTGGCATCTGGAACATGTCTTGTCTAGCAGCCGTATAACACCGAAGCCTGCCCCTCACTCCCTCCACATCTCATCCCTCTGACCACACACTACCTCCTCGGCGCTTTGCTGCAAGAGCTCCTGCAGCTCGTGCCTGGCCAACATGTTGCCATACATCAATGCCCGTGAGTGCAACATGCGAGACGACTACAAATCATCTTCTGATGCCTTCTGCTAGCTTTTGAATATGTCGGCGCTTCCCTTGGCACATCTGTGGACGAGCGTGAGCGCCTCTATTTGCTGCCCTAGCCTCTGTCCACTAACTTTCCTAGTCAAGCTCGTCTTCACCTTTTATTTATCTTACCCTCTGGCTGCCCTTCTTAAAAGGATACCGGACAACCAGCCATGGAAAAAGAACCTGTTCATAATAGCCTCGTCCATGTTCTATCTCGTCGGCCTCTTTGATCTTTGGGGGGGTCTGGTAACCATCATCATCAGTGCAGGCGGCGCATACCTCATTGCATCTAGAATCAATTCTCCCTACATGCCCTGGATTGGCTTCGTGTTTCTCATGGGCCACATGTCTATCAGCCATATCTTTCGTCAATCACTAAACGACGCATCCAGCGTAGACATCACAGGAGCTCAGATGGTCCTCGTCATGAAACTAACAGCTTTTTGCTGGAACGTACAAGACGGACGCCTTCCAGACTCCGAGCTGTCTGATTTTCAAAAGGACCATGCCATCAGGACCTTCCCAAATCTTCTTGATTATACTGGTTACGTCTTCTTCTTTCCGGCCATCATGGCTGGTCCAGCATTTGACTACAGCGACTACAGCGACTATATCACAACCACAATGTTCACCCTCCCACCAGGAGTTGACCCCTCAAAGGCCCCACCGACGCGTAAGAAACGCAAGATCCCGAGCAGTCGCATACCAGCAGCAATCAAAGGCGCATATGGCACTTTTTGGATTATTGCGTTTTTGAAGTTTTCCGCACATTATTATCCTTCATTCTACCTTGGTGATGAGTACATGAAATATGGCTTCTTTCGGAGAGTTTGGCAGTTGTACATGCTTGGACTTGTTACCCGCATGAAGTTCTATGGCGTTTGGAGCTTGTCTGAAGGCGCATGTATCCTCTGCGGTATCGGCTACAATGGCATTGATCCAACAACTAACCGTGCAAAGTGGGATCGACTCACTAATATAAAACCTTGGGAAATTGAGACTGCGCAGAACGCTCGTGCATACTTGGGATTCTGGAACATAAACACAAATCACTGGTTGAGGAACTACATGTATCTTCGTGTCACACCCAAAGGAAAGAAACCTGGATTTAGAGCTACTCTTGCAACATTCGTTACTAGCGCCTTCTGGCATGGCTTTTATCCTGGCTACTATCTCGCCTTCATCCTTGCTTCATTTGTGCAAACTGCTGCGAAGAGTAAGTGTATATTCGAGTTGAGCCTCACCGAGTTTCTACTTACCCAAGTTTCAGATGGCCGCCGCCTAATCCGCCCTCTCTTCCTCTCGCCCGATGGTAAAAACCCACTACCCTCTAAAAAGTACTACGATATCATCACCACAATTCTCACTCAAATCGTCTTCGCCTACGTTGTTACGCCTTTCATTCTACTTGGCTTCTCCGACACGATCACAGTCTGGGCACGTGTTAATTTCTACACTTTGATCGGTGTCGCCGGATCATATGCGCTTTTCTCACGAAGTCTGCCGTTTCGAAAACAGCTTGTGCAAAGACAAGCTGCCCGTTTACCTCCTGCATCGACCACGGCTGTTGACGAATCAGCAATTGAGAAAACAACGAGAGAAGAGATTAAGAGGGAACAGCTCGCAAGGACTGTTTCACAAGACACCACTTCCATTAGGAAAGAGCCTCTACTTGGCATTGCAGATGATCCCGAAGCTGAAATCGATGAGATTGTAAGGGAAGTCAAGGCAGAGATTGAGCAAAGGAGAAGAAGAGGGAGTATCATGCAAGGCTTTGACGTGAAGAAGGCCGTCCAGGAAAAATTGAAGCAATTTCAAACGAATTGAGATAAGATTTGAGAGTGGAGAGGGCAATCAGCCCAGAGTATTTCACCAAGTAATCTGTATGAAACGAGCACAAATACCCTATCCCCTAGTTTATTAGTACAGCGTTTCGTGGGCTATTTCGGAGCTTATCGACAGGAACTTTAGAGGCCTTCCGCACAACAGACAGATAAGCTACACGACCTGACCACATTTACCTTTACATTATTCGCATCTGAATCTGTGATCCTATGCCAAACGATAAAAACACATGCTCTCTTGTATCAAGTGCATTCTAGCAAGTATGTGGCCTCTCTATTCGTAAATACGAAGATACCTGTCCAAACCAAGTTGGACTAGATTTGGGCAGGGCGATTGATTTCCTCGTTCCTCACCGTTCAGTATTAACCCCACATGCCCCACAATCTGCATGGCAAAGCGAATACAATATAAATTAACAAATGCGGGTGCTCAGCAGTAACACCAGATCTTGTCACCAAAAATCACAAAAGTAAGCGATGGTCAGAATACATAGGCTTTCATGCTCAACGCTGGTGCTCGAGATTCTATCCACACAAAACCGAGCCGAAGTTTACTAGGCCTACCGATTTCGTAACAAACTTCCAACATCTCAAAATATGAGAAACCCAGGATAAATCTATTGTATACAAGGTCCCTGCGTCAAATCACTATCGTGTCCGGGAGCTGCGGTTCCAAGGGCGGTTGTGTGACTTGAGAGCAAAGTGCATCTGGATAAACAATATTACAACAGCAAATCAACCGTCACCCCCTGCCACGGGGCGTGATAACTGGGATCATAACAAAATGGAGTGCTTCTACAATGTGTAGCTGAGAAAGATACGTCTGTACCATGAAGTCATTCCGCAGGCTCATGATTAGGACCCTTTCAATTCAATGTGGTTACTCTCACACGAGGGTATTTTGCACCAGACGGGGCGATACTACGGCATAGAGAACACTCTGCACCTGCATACCCGGCAAAAATATACATTAGAAAAGCATGGTACCCCTCAACACAAAGCCAGGCTAGAAGCGTATTCAAAAAAGCCCTTACCTTACTCAATTGACCAAAAGTTCTGTAAGTCATTCAATCAATCTTCATTCGATGGGTTTCCTTCGTCTTCTGGCTTGCGTGGCCGCATTCCTAGCTCTGAAAGCTACTGCGATAACTCCCATTGACAACAAGACTTACGAGTATATCGTTGTGGGTAGTGGGCCTGGAGGCGCGCCACTTGCTTCTAATCTCGCACGCGCTGGTCATTCGGTGCTGCTACTTGAGGCTGGAGGTGAGCTGGACCCAGAAGACAACTTGTAACTTCGATTAAGAGGGGTAGATGACCAGACGGAAAACGCCAATGTCTCCCAATGGATCAATTTCAATGCTGCTGGAAACGATCCGGCAACCCGTTGGTGTGTGATCGTCGCATGCAGTTAACCGCACACATATCTAGACTAGAACAAACTCAACACATCCTTTTCTACAAGCTTTCAATCGCTGAGTTCAAGTAGGGACTTTTTCGTAAAACATTCCGACGATGATGCTCGGGAAGCAAGATACCTGCACAGGACATGGCGCAAGCTAGATGGTGGATTTTACGTAGGCATTGATCCACCTGCAGGAGCGAAACCTGAAGGCATAGTAAGAACTTATAAATTAGCGCTTGAAAGTAACTCCTACTGATACATACGTAGTACTACCCCCGAGCGGGTACTCTTGGAGGTTGTGCTATGCACAACGGATGTGAAAACCCATGACACTCGCTTATATTTTCCACGAGCTGACTCTGGACTAAGGTCTTACCATGGTACCGAACGATGCCGACTTTGATGAGATTGCTACTCTTACCGGCGATAAGTCATGGTCCCATGAGAACATGAGGAAATATCTCGTTCGGCTCGAGAAAGCTCATTATAACAGCACTTACAAGTATGTAGTTCCGTTATATCTCCCTAGGATAGATTCTATTAAGACTAGAGAGTTGGATATAGCACATCCCACATATAATTGCTCACTAGCTTTAGGCACGGTCATGACGGCTGGCTTGATATGACAATGCTGGACCCCGGGTATACTACAAGTGCAGATGCAAAACAGCTTAGCGAGCTTGCTGCTCAGGCTGCTGGGTTCAAAGCATTAGATACTTCAAATCTGCTTGAACGCGACATGAACGGAAACCAACCAAACCGCGACAACCTCGTTGGTCCATTCGGAGGCGTCAGTCACATAAACCCCAATGGCCGGCGTTCATCTCCCGGATACTACGCTCGAGACACAGCTAAGTCGGGCAAGTATCCACTATCTATTTCGCTCGATACGCTCGCCACAAAGGTCATCTTCAATAAAATAGGCCAAAAGCCCAAAGCAGTTGGAATCGAGTACCTCCAAGGCAAGAGCATGTATAGTGCGGATCCTCGATACAAAGCCACAGACAAGGGTATTGCCGGAAAAGTTTTTGCATCTAAAGAAGTCATCATTTCAGGCGGGGCCTTTAATACCCCTCAACTCCTTATGCTTTCTGGCATCGGGCCCAAGGACCATCTCAAGAAGTTCAACATCCCCTTGCTTGTCCACAGCCCCGGCGTCGGCCACTCCCTCGCGGACAATTACGAAGCAGGCATCCTCTCGCTCGCCAAACGAGCCGTGACAGGAATGTCCGAAATCTTCCCCGCCTTTTGGAAGACGTCCCAAGGCGCAATCCGCGACATTTACATGTGGTGTGGCTCCTTTCTCTTCGAAGGCTTCTGGCCCGGCTTCCCCAATCGCCCGCCCTTCTTCAACGAAACATACGGCCCATCCCAATACGAATGCGCAATCGTGCACATGAATCCGCGCTCACAGGCCGGCGTTGTGGAACTGAGGTCTTCAGATCCACGCGATGTGCCGTTTATCAATTTGAATTTCTTCAAGGGGCAAGGATCGGAGAAGGACGTACAGGCGATTTACGAGGCCGTCGAATGGGTCCGCGGGTGGTTGGGGAAAGCCGATGCGTCGATTCCCGATTCGCTGGCTCCGTTCAAAGAACTGCATCCGTGCGAGGGCGTGATCGGGAAGCAAAATTGCTCGGTTGAGACGCAAAAGACGTATATTAAGGAACAGGCGTATAGTCATCATGCGAGCAGTAGTGCGCGGATTGGCGCCGATGGGGATGAGATGGCTGTGTTGGATAGCAAGTTTCGTGTACGTGGTGTGGAGAGGTTGAGGGTTGTAGATGCTAGTAGCTTCCCTAAAGTACCTGGTGGCTTTCCAGTTCTTCCTACTATGATGATATCCGAAAAAGCCACGGACGACGTACTTGGGGAGAAGTACTAGGGGATGTTGGAAAGAAGACATTTTGAGTAATCGTTGTATTAGAGGAGTGGTAACACTGTGATTGATAGGGGGCTGTGTATCTTCAGTACCTTGAATGATTTTCCTAGATAACTCGAAAGCTCGTGTTGCTATGTCGACTCCCTTATCACTCGAATACAGCGTAAATTAGAGTGTGAGGAGCTCAATGTGTGTGCTCTAATCCACATCCACAATCGCCTTCTAGGTCCCTTCTTGCCTGTCGTGCCCTTTCCATCCATAGCTCCAACTTTGGGGTATTTCTTTTCGTTATCTGATAACCAATTCCATACTCCTCTACTTGATCAAGCTTCTCAGCCGCCTCGACCACGGCATCCAACCAGGCTGCCAGCCGGTAACCAGCCCTTGCAATTTGCTTCTTCACTACGGGAATGGCACTCTCATAATAGGCACCAGAGAGCTCCTTCGCGGATACAGCGTCTGCCCCATTAGGAAGGACAGTGGAACAAACGTATTGGTTGGCTTCCCTAGCCCAGACCAGCGAGCTGTTGATAGCATCATTCGCTTTGATACCTCCTAGCCAGGCTTGAGCTTCTTGCTTGTAAACCCCAGATTTGATCTCTGTGGTCAGATTTTTGCCCCAAGCTAATGCGGTCGCCTGAGAAAACTTTCCAACTCCCTTCTCAGGAATCGCGGTATCCCAAATGGAATGCAGGTTCGTTTCCACTCCATTGAAGGCGACGTTGATCTTGTTACCTCCTACTGCAATGTTCTCGACGTGTAGTGGCTGATGAATATCACCAACGAAATGAATAACCCATTTTAGTGCTTTTTGTTGTTCGACAAAGCCAACCGTCTTCTGAGTCGCACGACTTGAGTAGTTTGCGATAGCAGCAACAATGCAACCCTCTTCAGGACAATCTCTTTCATAGTCGATGTTACAGCTTTTAGGAGGGTTGTCCAGAGCATCAATGTAGTGAAAAGGAGCACTAAATTTGCCACCAGCTTCGTTTCGGTAGACATCTGCCCATGTTGCTACATTAGCAAGATAGGCAGACGATGTATCGTTTAGTAGCGCCTGAGCGAATTTGGCGGTTTTATCAGTGACAAAATTCTGAGCAATGTATGCAACAGTGGTGTGTCCAAGTGAGCCCCAGGCATCAGCGTAGTGGGGAAGAGCCACTAAGAGAGGCAGTAGAGATTTGACCGGTGCCATTGTAAGCCGAGTGAAAATGCTGAAGCAGTCACAGCTTTGGGAGAATCGAAGTGGTTTGTGAGAACACTTGGAGAAGAAAACCGTGAAAATAGGTATCAGCCTCTCTTAAATACATGAAGATCTTGCCGTCTAGATTAACTTCAAACAAAGTCGGCCAAGTCCGTCCCTTGTCACAAGCTTTTGTCCAAGACTTTGAGGCAGTGACACGCAATTCTGCGGAGGTGCTAACTGAATACGGGCGCCTTCCATTTCGGGATTAGCGAATCTGCGAGATAAAAGGCACAACAATGAAATGATTGGGCAGACACGGAATCTCGGATCTAGGACCAGGTCCATGGATTCAAGAAGTGTAATCAATTGGCGAAGCTCAAATTGAAGGCTTACAGTCCAATTCTAATGCTCTATAATTGCTAATGCAGAGCTTGTGAAATCCAATTGAGGTAAACCAGGGTATCTTGAAACCGCGAGCACTCCCTAAACTCCAAATATGCATAGGTATACATATATACGTTTTTATTGTACAGGAGCTGTTTCCGCTGGAATATCGTTGAAACTGTGATCGACGTCGTTCGCTTCTTCTACCGGTTCCTCTACAGGCGCAGGTCGACCTTCAATCAAGCGGATCCACCATGAGGGAGGGTCGAGAGGGCTGTGTCCATTGTGAAGCGGTGGATAAATATCGTTGAAGTAGTACCAGACTGGCATATATTAGCTCGAGATAATATGGAAAAGCTAGGGGACCTACTGTGGCCAACGACAATGCCACACATCTCATCTTTCGGCAACGTTGAGTGCATGATCAAGCTGAAGCACAGTAGAACCCATGGTAAATACGGAGCTTTGAAGACAAGAAGTCCGAGAAAGCTGAGGAGGGTATCGGGATTCTTCCGACTCCAGATATAAATAAGTGTGCTGCTGAGAGCCGAGCCCAGAAAGGCCATGGAGAACAAGGGGGCTATGCAAAGTAGGAGGGTCGAGGCGAATGTAAGCAACCACGAGAAGTGGGCAGGTGAGCGTCCGGACGATTCTTCGAGAAGTCGTGAATAACGTTGGAGAAAGAAGATGTGGTAGAGAAGATCGAGACTGAGGGGGCCAAAGTAAAAGAAGGTGGTTATCAGGCGCCAGTACTAGAGAATTGTGAGCTTGCATGTACTAATATGGTTTGTGGATTTTGTAGAACAAACCTGACTCTTAAAGAAGACAGTGCGGACACTGTAGAAGAGCTGGAATGGCGAGAGGATATGGCACTGGACCAGCACACTAGCGCTTAAGGCCGCCGTCATCCACCATCTTGTACATACGGGCATTTCATAGAACCATTGCTCCAGCGGGAACCCTCCCATCATTCCTTCCCCGCCACCGAGGACGTTCGCCATGGTTGATTCAGTCGGCGTTTGAAATGATGCTGCGCGCAACAGGTACGGTTAGAGTGAGAGTAAGGACAAGGGTGAGGCCAGTTGTGTCGAGCTTTAGCAGGTGAAAGGACAGGTGGAGTGCCGATAAAGTGACTGAATATGGTAGTCTAGTATGCTTCAGTCATCAACTGGCCTGCACCGACTCACTTGTGGCTACGTAACTTGTCCGATACAGTGCCAAGACGGATCGGCAAGCGTGTCTTGCAAACCCCACCGATAGCCACACGCCGTACCAGCCACACGTTCCCCCAGCCTCTCTAATCCGACAGCAGCTCAATGCGGCCCTTCCCATCATCAACACAAACAATACACAAGAGAAGGGCAATGCTGCACGCGCGCATGCACATCTTTCCTCCACCTTCACTATCACGCCTATATTCTTCAGAAATAGTCGTTGCCCGCGACAGGAACCCCCGTACAGCTATAGGTGCAGCTAAACCTTGACGCGCTCTGTTGCTACCGCGACTTTTCGCGCATTACACGCGCACAGCTCACCCACCACATCTACCAGTCACAGACTGGTCCTATCTCTATTGCAAACAAACTCAGAATAATGGCGCCAAAGACCCCCACCAGGCGCAACAAAGCGCGTCCATCGCGCGGAGGAAGAGCAAGCACTGGATCGCGGAAAGAGCCGACTCGAAAGCGTATGCATAAACACCAAAGGCCTCAATTGCCAGTCGCGCATTGGAACTAACCCAGTTCATAGTTGGCCAGCCAGGACCCGCGCCCGAACGAGCGAAGAAGCGCTACAAGCCAGGCACGGTTGCATTGCGTGAGATCCGTCGCTACCAAAAATCAACTGATCTTCTCCTCCTCAAACTCCCATTCCAGAGGCTCGTACGTGCAATATATCTTGTCATTACCTCTCGAAGAAGAAAGCTAATCATTGCTTAGGTCCGCGAGATTCAACAATCAGTCACCACCGAGGACGGACCTAACAGATGGGAAAGTCAGGCTCTGATGGCCTTACAGGAGGCCACTGAGGCTTTTCTTGTCAATCTCTTCCACGATGCGAATCTATGCGCCATCCACGCCAAGCGTGTCACTATCCAGCAGAAGGACATACAGCTAGCTCGCCGGTTACGTGCAGCTTGGGGTGCCCCTGTATGAGAGAACGGAACGAGATGTTGAACAGATACCCATTTCTTTTTCCGATTCTTGTGTGGTGTTGGGTGTAGGGAGACGTGCATCCATGACCTGGCCTCCGGGTTTTGGTATACATGCATATGCCGGTTGCATGTTGAGATGAAGTTCTTCAATTTGCATTCTAAGGTGTTACACACTGCGAGTTTTTTGATACGATCCCGGATTTAAACGGTTTACCAAGTCCTGTAATCCTGTCTGTAGCTGCATAGGTATGTCACAAACGCGACAAACTACGCGTTTACGAAGTAACCAGTGTAAATGATGGAATAGGACCATGTGTACTTTGGCTAATTAATTCACGCGCCCGAGCGCAACATGAAGTCCCTCCAAGACTGCTGTTCGTCCAACAAGATTCTGTCGTTCTGTGGATAAAATCAAGCTATTTCTGCCTATCATCAAGTACTCATAACGCAACCGGGTTAGACTAGTCAAGGCATTTAGTAACGTCGACAGTATCGAATGCCAGCTTCTCCCTGGGACGAGAGCAATCGAGGACAGCGCCAAGTATTGCAATGTTGACTGATGAGAAAGCAACAAGTCATTCAATACACTTTCATTGATGGTCGCATTTCGAATTGACAGTCTTTTGAGAAGGGGCAAGTCGACGTTACAGAGTGATGATAGGGCCACCACAGCAGCCTGGCCATTTGATCCTTGCCAATGCCAACTCACGAACCTGATGTCGAGCCACGTGAGACGAGACATCGCGCTGAGACTTCGCCCAAGAGAAGAACTTGGTTTGGGGGGTTCTCCCGCACTAGACGCTCCCATGGGATTGATAAAGGCTACCAGGTGTTCGATAGGACTTAATGTCGGTGCTACAATGGCGAGTGTGTCGGCAGATATGCACAAGCTCGAGGTACTGCACCGCTCCAGGGGCCTGTCTGTTTTGACCATCTCTATCGCAGACAGCTGAATACCCACATCAGTAAGAACATCTGTCACCAAGCCAAATAGCAAGTCTACAGTAATAATAACTTGCTCTACCTTCAACATGTCGTTTCCTACTGACGCAAAATCTATCCACGAAGGACCTCGGTACCGGGTGAAGCGCGCAAAGAACGGTATGATGATTACGATCTCGTGCAGCTCCGTCGTCCGTGTCATTATTTCCTCGAGTATTTATTTGAGCACAAAAAGAGCCTGGTCTTTGATGGTACCTTCCTCTTCTATTGGCGGGAATGTTATCTGATCCTCCTCACAATGCTCAAAGGCGAGTTGCTTCACGGCTTTCCTAAATGCGGAGTGCTTGCAGATAGCTAAGCACCGTTGGAGGGCTTCGGGATGCAAATTGAGTCTTAGAGTTGAGAACGCTGCTTTGCCAAAGTCGTATTGTGTTTTGAGATAGATGGAGCGACATGTCAGACGAAGATTGCAGAAACTATAGTCTTGGAAATCAAACTTGGGCGTACTGGCATATTGTGTAATTGAGAAGAGATGTTGTGTGATTTGGCTGAGAATTTCGGGTGGGACACACGAAAAGGGCGCCATTTCGATTTGCGGGTCGGACAAGAAGAGGTGTTGGAGTTTCTTGAGGCACAAGGCAACGAGATTGAAACCTTCCAAAGTCTAGGGAAGGGCTAATCGCATTATTACCTAGTCTCACTTAGATTGGTAGGTACGCAACAAAATAATTCAAAGGAGATATTATAGCATCAAAAAAGACGTGGTCGGCGCAGATAGGAAGATGTGCGCGAGCCAACCCGAGTATTATCAATCCAAGGGTTGAGTGGGTGACGCAACATCACGTGATTACGCGTCATTTGCTCAATCACGTGTTTGATGCTGCGCGTCAACCTGGATACCTCGCTTGGGTATCCCCACACTTCCAACAGGCCTCCGGATCATCGTTAAGAGTTTGCACATATCTCTGTGGCCCACACAGTCACACAATCTTTGCTTCTTTTGCTTTCTGCGGCTGTTGCACGCTTTACTCCAGATAGACTTTGAGATTTGCCACCAGGGGCGTGAGCGTGCCGCCCACCTTTTTCTCGCCGAGAGTTATCGCTCAGCCAGGGGTGTTTCCATCACACACTCAAGTTTCACCCCTCACCTATTGTTCACTCATTCGTTGGGTTCAACTCTGCTCATTCAACACATCGTTATCATCAGTTAGTGAAGTACGATGGCGTCACGGCGATCAACCCGCTCTACACGACTCTCCACAGCGGATAATGCTGCTCCGCCCGCCTCAACATTAGCTTGCAGTAAGTCTCACTTGCAACTCGTCAATCGTGTCTAGATACCTCTGTTATGCACAGGTAGAACCTATCAACTAACACCAGTCGTAGCTTCCTCAGACACGCTGACTTCAGCTGCGCGTCACAACATTCAGAGGCGGACGCTCGTTCCCAACTCCTCCGATCAAGAGGACGACATAATCGAAGATCAGCCAAAACAAACTCCATCAAGCGCCCGACGGGTTCTCAAGGAGGTCTCCATTCCCGTTATGGGCTTGCGCAAGGCTACCACCACGCGTGGACGGCCTACAAGGCTGAAAGCGCAGCCGGCAGGGCACCACACACCTAATGACACCCCATCACTTGAAAACTCAGACTACGAGACACCTGGAACGAGTATATCAACAACACCAGCTGCTTCAATCCGTCGCGGTAAAGCGTCTACTAGGAAAAGTGGTCTGAGCCAGGCTGTGACTGCCTCACTGAGCAGGTCATCGTCTCAGAAGCGCTCACGCAACACTGTTTTGAACTCGAATGAAGAGATGGATATGATTGATGCAGATGCAGAACTCGCTCTGCAGATGCAAATGGAAGAAGATCAAGCCTTGCACCAGAGCAAACGCCCCAAGATTGACTATAGCGAAGATGATATTGCTGATTCATCCGAAGAAGTGCTCACTGCATCGAACTCCCGTACAGAACCCTACAGCGGCAAGGGCAAGGGCAAGGCCATAAACGAGATGGACTTTGCGGATGACAACGATCACGACTCATTGCTTGAAGAACTGTCCAACTCACTAATCTACAAAGGCAAGGGCAAAGGTAAAGCCAAGGTAGAATACCCATCCCGCAGGCATGGTCGTACAACTCGGTCTAGCACCAACCTAGGTGACTTTGATGGTGACTTTGTGAGCTTGGCAGACTCTTATAGAGAAGAGTTTAGCCCAGAAGACGATGAGGTGATATCTTTGGGCAGCAATTTGGACACTCTTATGGCAAGCGATAGTGAGGATGAGCTGCCCATGGTTGCCGGCTCTCGTTCGAAGGCGATGGCGTCGAAAAAATCGAAAGTCCCCCGAAGCAAGAAGAAGAAAACAGCTGCAGAGGACTTCCAAGATCGGAAACGCCGTGCCAAGTGGGCTCATATAGAAGATAAATGGGAGCGTAAGCGTGCGATGAATCGTGAGCGAGCTGAACAACAACACCCGAAGCTACTTTCCATGTGGAAGGATCTGGAGAAGATTCCTGTTCTTGAAACCGAACAGTCCGATCAACCTGAGTCCATCACCCGGCGGTTGAAGCCATTTCAGCTCGAAGGCTTGAGCTGGATGATACGTCAAGAGAAGACTCATTACAAGGGCGGTCTCCTCGGTGACGAGATGGGAATGGGCAAGACGATCCAGGCCGTTTCGCTCATCATGTCTGACTATCCTGCCAAGCAGCCGACGCTCGTTTGCGTCCCACCGGTCGCTCTTATGCAGTGGTCGAACGAGATCCGCGAGTACACCAATAACAAACTCAAAGTTCTTGTTTACCATGGCACTAATGCCAAGTGTAAGAAGATGCCAATCAAAGAGCTGAAGGGCTATGATGTAATCATGGTCTCGTACAACAGTCTCGAATCTCTTCATCGTAAGGAAACTAAGGGCTGGTCTCGTGGCGAGGACATCATCAAGGAGGCTTCTCCGCTTCATGCCATCAAGTTCCATCGGCTCATTCTCGACGAAGCGCATAGTATCAAGTCACGCAACACGGGTGTAGCCAAAGCCTGCTTTGCGCTGCAAGGTGATTATAAGTGGTGCTTGTCTGGCACCCCCGTGCAAAACCGTATCGGAGAGTTCTTCTCGTTGCTGCGCTTCCTCGAGGTTCGCCCCTTCGCCGATTATTTCTGCCGCTCTTGTGATTGCGAAAAGCTGCATTGGGCTACAGACGATGATCACATGTGTGTTGCTTGTAATCACGGAGCTTCTGAGCACATATCCATCTTCAATGCGGAGCTACTAAATCCAATCACTGGAGACGACCCCGAACTTCGTGAAGAAGCACTGACAAAACTCCACATGATCACCGCTCGGATCATGTTACGCCGCATGAAACGTGATCATACAAACTCTATGGTAAGCAAAGCCATTTATAGCAATACACATCCACTAACACCTTCAAGGAACTTCCAATGAAGGACATTATTATTCATAATGAGTTCTTCAGCGATATTGAGCGGGACTTCTCATCGTCCATTATGACCAACTCAGCCAGGAACTTTGATACATACGTCGCGCAGGGTGTGATGCTCAATAATTACGCCAACATTTTCGGATTGATTATGCAGATGCGCCAGGTTGCAAATCACCCTGATCTGCTCCTGAAGAAGAACGCTGCCGAAGGAGCCCAGAATGTGTACGTATGCAACATTTGCGATGAGCCAGCTGAAGATGCCGTGCGGTCTCGTTGCCACCATGAGTTCTGTCGAGCTTGTGTCAAAGACTTCATAGATACGTGCGAGGCCTCTGGCACTAACGCAGACTGTCCTCGCTGCCATATTGCCCTCTCCATCGACTTTGAGCAACCCGAACTTGAGCAAGACGAGGATTCTGTAAAGAAGACGTCAATTATCAATCGAATCAAGATGGAGAATTGGACTTCCTCAACGAAGATCGAGATGCTGGTTTACGATCTCTATAAGTTGCGCAGCAAAAAGCAAACTCTGAAATCAATTGTTTTCAGCCAGTTTACGTCAATGTTACAGCTGATTGAATGGCGCCTACGTCGTGCGGGCTTCAACACCGTAATGTTGGACGGTAGCATGACACCTGCGATGCGACAGAAGAGTATCGACCACTTCATGACGAATCCAGATGTCGAAGTCTTCCTAGTGTCTCTCAAGGCAGGAGGCGTTGCGTTGAATCTGACTGAAGCCTCCAGAGTCTTCATCGTTGATCCGTAAGTACACCTTACAATGCTAGAGTCACTATACTAATGCTTATCAAGCTGGTGGAATCCTGCCGCCGAATGGCAATCGGCTGATCGATGTCACCGTATCGGCCAAAAGCGACCTTGTGTCATCACTCGCCTCTGTATCGAGGACAGCGTCGAGTCTCGAATGGTCGCGTTGCAAGAGAAGAAAGCCGCCATGATTGCTGGCACAGTCAACAATGACAAGGTTGCTATGGATCGCCTGAGTCCCGAGGACTTGCAATTCCTATTCCGAGGAACATGAGGAAGCTGTGGTTTTTATGATATGACGATGCTTATGGAAGAACATGATTAGGCGCATTATGGTTGTCAAGGTATGGGATGGCACATCCATTTTCTTTTAAGATATGGAGCCAGCTAACAACACCGACTTATGACGACATGATAAACGATATTGCCTTTTCACCTTCGTTATAGACTATTACACAGTATAAATTTAGAAACTCCTTCAACCTGGAATCGATGTTCAGATAAGCATGAGTACCTATGCGCCGTGCTAGTCTTAATTGCCAAGCTATGACGCACATCGTGGGAACTGCGTAGATCTAGGTTCTTTACTAGCGATGCAGCTCAAGCGCGAGAATCGCTGTCGTGCGGTAACCAGGTACTGTGCGCACTCGTGATACCTCCAGCGCATTGCAAAATAGGTAACCACACCGGGCGCAGTCAGCGATCCGCAAGGCCTCACAGTTGCCAATATCCGCCAGAGCCAACGTTTGGTCAATCTGCGCGTCCTCTACGCGGCCTAAGCATTACAGGTAGGTCCAGCTTTTCATTCAGCGTCTCCGAGTTTGTATACATTAGAGGCAGCGCGCCCTCGGAGAAGGGTTGTTTCGCGCGTTGCTCGTACGTAATTTTACGTAACGTGACAGCAGCACTTGACTGGGATTGTCATGGTCTTGGTACCATGCACGACACTCATGTGCGCAAGCACGTCAAGTTCGTATGGTTTGAGTGACTGCAGTGAATTCTCTGTGATTGATGCGCCACTGAAAAGCCGTGTCCGTATGCCTGGAACGCTTCGTTAGTGGTTTGTTTGTCCTTCTCCTTGGTATAGAGATTGGGTGTCGCCCTGGTTGTTGGATCACTTGCGCGGTACTGGTACTCAGTTGGATATGATGAGTTTCTTTTCGAGGGCCAGGGAGTGGGATTTGGATATCGATCGGTATCTCAACCAGGTTCTTCCTTCGTCGCCGTTACATAAATTTCCGGCACCAGTTTCGAGGTTTCTGGGGTACAGAAAGACGCAGCGACAAGATATTGGCAATGTGCTGGGAGCATTTTGGGCTTGCATTGGGGCGTTTTGTGGGCTGGCGGTGGTAGCGGCTGTGTTCAACAATACAAGGAGCATACAACGGTATCACCCACCAGTACTAATTACTTCTTTTGTACGTACTGCCCTTTACTTGTTGGTGGGAGTAGGGTTGCTGATGAGTATTCGCAGGGTGCCTCTGCGATCTTGGAGTACAATTCTATCCGGTCTCCACTTGGTCAACCGCGCAACGCTCTGCTTGGACATACCTTCTCGGCACTCATTGGTGTTAGTGTTTCCAAACTCTTCCAGTATCATCCAGACCATGAGTCAATCAGGTGGATAGCAGGTGCCATGTCTTGTGCCATAGCATCGGCCGTCATGTTGCTCACAGGTACTGTGCATCCACCTGGTGGCGCATCGGCTGTTCTCGCCGCGACCGAGCCTGCGATTATCGCGATGGGATGGTACTTCGTAGGACTGGTGATGTGGGGCACATCGCTCATGCTGATAGTAGCTTTGGCCATCAACAACATACAAAGGCAGTTTCCAATATACTGGTGGACGCCCATAGACTTGAGGAAAGCGAAGAAGAATGATGTAGGAACGGTGCCAGATGGTCGCGGTGGAGTGGAAAGGAGGGAGAGTGCAATGGAGCAAAGATACGATCACAACGACGAAAGGATACTGATCACAAGTGCGGAAGTGCTCCTGCCTGACGATCTAATCCTAAACGCCGAAGAGACCAAAGTGCTGGAGAAGCTGAGAATACGACTAAGGCAGAGGGTGGACGCCATGAATAATCGGGACGATGAAAAAGATTTGGGAGAGACGGAGGCGGCCAGTGAACGAAGCAGCACGGAGTTCACCATAGTTCCGAGTCGAAGCGAAAGAAGTGGGAGCACGCATGGTGTTAATCAAGTTTGAGCGTGCGTTATCTATCATACATTGTGGAGCATTGTGGTATGGGGGTAGATAAGACTAATGGCGATCATGGCAACTCCGAGGAGTCCTGACCACACCTAGCCACGAAGACAACGCCGCCACATGTTTAGTTACACTGATCAAATCACTCTATTGTCTGCTCGGAACATACGTGTCGCCTTGCAAAATGAGTACCTGGGTACCACGGTACCTGGGGAGCAGATAGACTAACAAATATTGAAGCGCGCCTGATTGGCTGTGCCTACTCGCCACAGCAGCAGAAAAGAAAATCAGCCTTTCACAGGCAGGTCCTTGGCTCCCTACATTATTCCTAAACCTGAACCTCACACGCGATTATCTCATCCTCTTTTTGTCTGTGTCGAACACAAGACATATTATCCTAACTTTCACCTCCTTCTCGTGCTGCACCATCGCATCACCCGCCCAGCAGCATTCGGCGGTATCGATAAGAAGTGGGCTTAGCGGGGTCACAGAAGGGCATTGATCCAACACTTTTAAATTTCTTTTTCTCCTCTCCACAAGACCACAACCAAGCCTCGACTCATCCGCCATGGTTTCTGCATCCAAGGCTGCCCGTCAGGCAAAGCGTGCCGCTGATGGCGCTGACAAGCCCAAGAAGACAGCCACTTCCCGGGTGGCATCCAAGGCAAACTCGAAAAACGCGTCCAAGGCATCGTCAGTCAACGGCGACGACGAGCCGGCCGAGGACCTCGAGCTGAACGAGGAGGTCAAGAAGCTTACCATGCAAGAGGACAAGCACGGTCTCTCGGACCGCGTGACGACAGGTGTGTTAGCTTCGTTGGAGGCCTCCCGCGACGTCAAGATCACCTCGGCCTCGCTCGTCTTCCACGGCCGCGTCCTCTTCAACGACACCACCATCGAAGTCAACTACGGCCGCCGATATGGTCTGTTGGGCGAGAACGGATGCGGCAAGACTACGCTGCTCAAGGCCATTGACAAGCGCGAGTTCCCCTTCCCAGACCACATCGACATCTACCTGCTAAACCAGGGCGCCCCCAAGACCGAGCTGGGCGCCCTTGAGTGGGTTGTGCGCGAGGCCGAAAACGAGCTGGCCCGTCTGGAGAAGCTGGCCGAGGACATTCTCGAGAAGGACGGCCCCGAGAGCCCTATTCTTGAGGAAATCTACGAGCGCCAGGAAGAAATGGACCCCTCCACCTTCCACACCCGTGCTTCGCTCATTCTCACTGGTCTTGGCTTCAACAAAGTCACTATCAACAAGAAGACGAAGGACATGTCTGGTGGTTGGCGTATGCGTGTCGCCCTTGGCAAGGCCTTGTTCGTCAAGCCTGCCCTCCTGCTGCTCGACGACCCAACCGCCCATTTGGACTTGGAGGCCTGTGTGTGGCTCGAGGAGTACATGAAGAAGTGGGACCGCACACTTATTCTCGTTTCGCATTCCATGGACTTCCTGAACGGTGTCTGCACAAACATGATCGATATGCGCATGAAGCAGCTCCTCTACTATGGCGGTAACTACGACACCTACATGAAGACGCGAACCGAGCAGGAGGTCAACCAGACAAAGGCCTATGAAAAGCAGCAAGACGAGATCAAGCACATCAAGAAATTCATTGCTTCGGCTGGTACCTACGCCAACTTGGTCAGGCAAGCCAAGTCTCGTCAAAAGATTCTCGACAAGATGGAGGCTGACGGCCTCATTGAGCCTGTCATACCTGATCGCGTCTTCACCTTCCGATTCGCCGATGTTGAAAAACTGCCCCCGCCTGTGCTCTCACTTGACGACGTTACTTTCTCATACTCGGGTGAGAAGAAGGACAACCTGTACGAAAACCTGGACTTTGGTGTCGACATGGATTCGCGGACAGCTCTGGTAGGACCCAATGGTGTCGGGAAATCCACTCTACTTAACATCTTCACTGGAAAGCTTAGCCCGACGAGTGGTGTTGTGTCTCGCCATACTCACTTGAAGCTTGGTGTGTACAGCCAGCATTCGGCTGAACAGCTCGATCTTACCAAGTCCGCCCTGGATTTCGTCCGCGATAAGTTTGCCCACATTAGCCAAGATTACCAGTACTGGCGCCAACAACTTGGTCGCTATGGTTTGACTGGTGAAGGGCAAACTGCCAAGATGGCCACACTTTCAGATGGCCAAAAGTCTCGTATCGTTTTCGCTCTCCTGGCTATCGAAGGGCCCAACATGTTGCTTCTAGACGAGCCTACCAACGGTCTAGATATCCCCACAATTGACAGTTTGGCAGATGCCATCAATGCTTTCAGCGGTGGTGTCGTGGTCGTGTCTCACGACTTCCGGTAAGTTTATCCTATGCACGGTACATATATTCCAGCTAACGCGATTTCAGACTCCTTGACAAGATCGCGAAGGACATTATGGTGTGTGAGCACAAGACTGTGCGCCGATGGGACGGCAGCATTGGCGAGTACAAGAACCATCTCCGAAAGAAGATGACGTCGACGGGTGCTCTCTAGGGGGATTCTTGGAATGGGGTTAGCGATTTGCACGCGGTCCTTTGAGCTGCGAGATGCGTGTAGCCAAAAAGTAACGGCCTTGGGGCAGGGTTTAGGATACCTCTGCAGTAGGCTGGTAGCTCCGCGCGACCTGCGTCAGTGTCGTTCTGCATGAGTAGAGGCATCTGGATTCTGGGTTATGATGCATTGGGTTTTAGAGGAGTTACTAGATTTGTGGTTTGCGAACAGAATGACATAGCATGCTCAGAGCAAGTGCCTTTTGATTTGGAGTGGTGTCGTCAGGTGTTGGTTGGTTGGTTGGTGCACGTGCTGAAGCTCAGGGGAGCACTGACGACCAACGTGACACCCCGCAAGCTTCACTGAGGGATGATGGCGGTTGGCCTCACAGATCACATAACGCAGTATCACTGATAGTGCAATAATAAATTCCAAGACCGCCCTCGCCCGCTATGGCGGAGCTCACATCAACCAAGCTCAATGCAGAGTCGCATCTGCTCCTCGTCCGCCTCCCCACGCTTCAAGGCTGGCTCATGACTTACCAACAAGCCACAGGACCAACCGCTCCTTCGCATGCCCTATGAACTATCCCGCCGCAACTTCAAAAATGCGCAACGGGTGGTCGAGCATTCGTCCACCAACCTCACCACTTCACTCGCTGCAACCACCAAGACAGCAGCCTCATCCTCACCCTCCGCCACCCTCGAGTCCCTGGATTCCATGCTATTGAAAATGCAGAAATTGAAGCGGAAACTTGAAAACTTACATGAGGAGGAAATGCGCATCCACACCCACACCAAAGCGCGGCTCCGCCACCTCCAAGACCTGTACGATATAAACAGCCTCGTAGACGTCAAATACGACGAGTGGTCTCGCACACGCCTGTCCCGTCTCCTCGTTGACTACCTCCTGCGCGAAGGCTACTCTGAATCTGCAGCCCACCTTGCGCAAAGCAAGGACATCACCGAGCTCGTGGACGTGGATGCTTTTGTTGCATGTCACAAGATCGAGCGCAGTTTGCGCGAAGGTATGAGTACGACGCTGGCGCTGGAGTGGTGCAAGGAGCATAGCAAGGAGCTCAAGAAGGCGAGTAGTATACTTGAATTTGAGCTTAGGTTGCAGCAGTACATTGAGCTTGTGAGGCAGGGGCATGAGACAGGCATGAGTGGCATGGATGGCATTGAGAGCGACGTGCTTAATGGCGTTACTATTGGTGGGGGAGGAGGAGAGACAAAGCTTGTAGAGGCGAGGGCGCACGCGAAGAAGTATTTGAGTGCGAGTGGGGACTTTGAGCTGCTGGGGAGAGCGGCAGGTTTGCTGGCGTACCGGCCGTGGGATGAAGTGGAACCCTATGCGGTAAGCCTATGTTGGAAGATAAGTATTCTTCGTGTTGCTAATGGCTCTAGTCTCTATATTCGCCGTCGCGCTGGACACATTTGGCTTCGTTATTCCTCTCCACACATCACCGGCTCTATTCACTCCCTCCTCGACCACTTCTTCATATCGCCCTGTCTGCTGGCCTTTCCGCGCTCAAGACCCCAGCCTGTCACTCTGCGTATACTTCGTCGTCAGCCAATGCCTCCTCCTCGACTACTACGGTATGCCCCATCTGTAGCACCGAGCTCAATGAATTAGCACGTAACGTCCCGTACGCACACCATACGAAGAGCATTGTCGAGAGCGACCCAGTAGTGCTTCCTAATGGTCGCGTTTATGGCAGCGAGCGATTAGATGCCTTCAATAAGAAGGTGGGGACGGAGACTGGTTGGGTGAGGGATCCGGTCGATGGGATCAAGGGAGAGGCCTGGAAGCAGGATGAGGTGCGCAAGGTGTATATCATGTGAGGGCTTGGACCAGCCGGTAGGATCCAGATCTGTTTGTAGCATAGCGAGGCGTTAGGTATTGCTTCCCTGATGCAATGGCGCATCATCCCAACATAGCACTGGACTATGCTCTTCCACTCCCAATAATCAACCCTCCTCATCCTCACTCCCACTCTCCTCTCTCGCCCTCTTCCCGCCATTCTTCTTCTTCGTTCCCACTCCCTTCTCCAACTCTTTCTCCTCATCACTATCCGCCACCAATGGCACCTTTTCAAAAACATACATCCTCGCCTCCCTATCCTCACCCTTCCACCCGCCACCCCCTTCCAGCGCCCCCAGCGTCCGCACATGCTTATACCCCGGATACTGCCCCGCATCAAACCTCCAACTCTCCACAACCTTCAGCCCCACATGCCTCGCCAAATCCCTCACATTCCACAGCGAATACGGCTCGCCCTCGAACAACGCCACCACGATGCGTCCGCCCATGCGCAAAAACGGCGCCCGCACCATCGCCCCCGGCACACCCTGCTGCGCCGCAAGCACCCGCATTCGCTGCCCCGTCGTCCCCGTCTCAAGACACGCCTTGAAAAACGCCACCAGCAGCTCCTGGTTGCCGCGAATCTGCCGGTTGACATCCGTGCTCACGCCCCCGGTGTGCGGAAACATGAATACGATCGTGTCCCAGCCAGCGTCGTCATCGTCGTCGTCGCGCTCGCAGCGCAGGTGCTTGTACGACGATAGCTTTGTGGCGTCGATGCCGTGGTGCAGCGGCACGGGGGGCGATAGGGCGGTGAGGTCGGCGGCGAGGGGCGCGAACGAGGGATATTTATCGTGTAGGGTGAGCAGCGTGTCGAGGGATGTGCTGGTGATGTTGGCGCAGCCGTGGGCGATGGCGAGGCTGTGGGTGAAGCTGAAGTCGCCCTCGCCGACGAGGAGGATGTGGTCGTAGGGACTGAAGGGGATGGCGTGTTTTTGCGAGGCTTGGAGGGGTAGGTGGGGTGTGGGCGCGTCCTTTTGTTGTTTCTTGGGCGTGGGTTTCGTGGTGGACGGCGTCGTGGATGCTTTTGCTACTTTGCGGTGGTGGGCGGCGATCTTGCGAGCGCCATCTCGTTTTAACTCGCGGCGAGCTTTTTTCGTTTTTGTTTTAGACATGGTACGGAGTGGTGTGGGGAAGGCTTGGATGCGAGCGGTGATAGAACGGCGTGGGGAACTTTTTATTGGAGCTTGGACCCGAGGCACATGAAAGGCGTGTGCAGATATGAAGTTGCTCTAAATGACTAAATTTACAATGGGCGCGCTCAACCATTTAGACGTTTTCACCACCAGTGTACTCCCCTCTGTTGCTGCTCATATCAGGTCGCGTTTGACGAATTGGTCGTACAATGTCTTTCCTAGGGCTGCAGGCGAGCGCTGAACGACAACACCGGCCGCCTCGAGGGCGTTGATCTTGGAGTTGGCATCGCCCTTTCCTCCGCTAACAATGGCACCGGCGTGGCCCATTCTCCTGCCCGGCGGTGCGGAGATACCGGCAATAAAGCTGACGACAGGCTTGTTGGCCGTGTTGTACTCCTTAAGGAAGTCTGCCGCGTCCTCTTCGGCTGAACCACCGATTTCTCCAATCATAATGATACCGTCCGTCTCCTCGTCTTGCAAGAAGACCTTTAAGCAATCGATGAAGTTGGTTCCGGAAAAGGGGTCTCCGCCGATGCCGACGACGAGGGACTGCCCAAGGCCGGCTTGGGTGGTCTGGTTGACGGCCTCATAGGTGAGGGTTCCGGAGCGAGAGACGATGCCAACCCGGCCACGCTTGTGAATGAAACCAGGCATAATTCCAATCTTGCATTGGCCCTACGAGTCTTGTTAGCCATGGCCGAATATCGATTCCTATAGGGCAGACGTACGGGAGCGATGATACCAGGGCAATTAGGTCCGACCATGCGAGACTTATTTTGCGACTTGAGCATATCCGTGATGCGAACCATGTCTAGCACTATCAGTCTATGCTGGCTCGATATCTACATTCGGAAAACATACCATGTTGTGGGATTCCTTCCGTGATGCTAGGGCTGTGAGCTTCCAAGCGCCTCAGATTTCACATGCACACTTACGTCACAATCAGAGGTATCTCTGCGGCAATGGCCTCCTCGATGCTCTTCGCAGCGACTGGCGGGCTACATGGCTGTCAGCTATGGGCGGTCTGGCTGGTCGGAAACTCAGCAAGCATACGGGACGAAAATGGCTGAGGCGGTGGCTCCCGTCTCCTTGACAGCATCTGCTACGCTCGCAAAGACGGGCTTTCCGAGATGCTCAGAGCCTGCTTTCTTTGGGTTGGTGCCTCCGACGACATTGGTGCCTGTGGTTTCGTGTCAATGGCTCGTCTTTGTCTGGGGCATAATGGCTGGCGTGGGCGCATACCGTATTCAATCGCTTGTTGTGCGTGAAAGCTGCCGTAAAATTAATTTCCCACTCTCTCCAAAGCCTAGCTTCTTTTATTTTTGCCCTCACCTTCCCTGTTTGCCGGTGAAGCCCTGGAAGAGAACCTTTGTGTCGCTGTTGATACGGAGGTTCTTGATGGTCTCGGCATACTGCGAAGAGCCTGTCGCATACTGCCTGGTTGCCGACTTGAAGAGCGCCGCGCGCAGGGGGTTTCGAAGGGCCTGCATCGTGACTACAGCGTTATCACGAAGACAAAGCGAAATGGGCAGAGGAAACTGGCGTATACTGCGTCTTTTGTTGGGTTGTGTCGAGACCAGTAAGCTGTGACATAGCGGGCTTTCTTCGGTTAGAGATTGGCCAAGCCTAAATTCTCGGAGGGGCAAGGGTCTTCAATGCGATATCTCCCGAGCTTGACAGCTTCAAGTCCACGGCCTCGCAACAACGTCCAAATCACTCATCACTAGGAAATCATATTCATTGTGTTCGATTTTTCTGACATATATAAAGAGCCTCGGGAATATTGCGCCTGGACGAGTCTATGGGTATGCCGTAGTAGGTATACTGCTTAGAGTTTTCACCATAATAGATGCTACTTCGTCGTATGGCACTCTACATGTCCTTCCTGGAATGCAACATATCGCCTTGGAAGAGCCATTCCTAGCTGGGTTATAAGGTATTCACCCGTGACTTGGATACCATTGAAAGCGCCCCAAGGGGGTACGGTACGTGTGTCGCGTGTGCTACGAATCTGTCAGTGGAGCTGTGTTATTCTCTAAAGCGGTAACTCTACTACGCTATTGTATGAGTTGATCCATGCATCGTTTACAAACTCTTCATTCTATAAGCAGCTGTTAACTTTTGAGGTAGGTTCCCAGCATCGACACATAGAAGAAAGTTTAGAAAGGCCGGAGTTAATATGACTAGTGCTCAGAAGATCCGAACTTCTAACACTGCTCCGAACTACCATGCCATGCTGCTCTAATCAACTCTTGTTTGGCTAGCAGACGAGTACGACTTACTAGAAAGAGATCCCCAATGGTCTTACAAACTATAATGTGCTTGAGGGGATCGCAGTTTTTTGGTATCTGAACATTCAACGCCCACCTGAAGCCTTCGTACAAGCAGAGCATTGAAGGGAATCAGTTAGTTCAAACGATCTGAAACCTGACTGTATTTCCCCGCGGCTTCTGGCTCACAATAGTGAATCGTTGCTATCAAGAGTCAACTTTATTGGAGCGTGGCTTGTGCCCCAACTGTTACCTTGGGCATATCTGACTTCGTCAAGACCTCAGTGCAAGCTGTGCTCACCCAATAATCGGCAAACCTTCCAGTCATAGCTGTCCCGTTGGAACCCTTAAACTCACGTGGTCGGATACCTATCTTCCCAACGAGATTGGATAAGCCGTCAAAAGCATTTGCAGAACAAGACCTACGACTTGGCCATGGGTGACGGGCTCCACATGCTTTTTAGGAAGGTATTGGGTTTTTCAATCTGTTTGTACTGGGTCTAATAAGGCAAAACAGAGACTTTGCCCGATCGATTGGACTACACCCAATAAAACCTCTGGTCAATATTCTTCAAGACAAGCATCTTGAGGGGTCTAAAATAACGGTTTGGTGACGCCATAGCTAATGCTTTTGCGGCTACCCGCGCATTTGTCACACGACTAGAAAGCCACACGTCCTTCAGTTAGGATTGTGACCAATTATCGCGAGAAATGGTGGGGAGAAGGGAAAGGCTTAAATTGAAGCGGTGTATTCCTACCTACCCTGTGGGCACACGATTTATGCACCTAGCTGCATGAGACTTACCGGTAGGTCTACCAAAAGCAATATCATATCAAAAAGTCAGTGCTTCACAATGGATTCCGCGGAACCTTTGATAGAATTCTATCCACGATGAAATCATCATATTTACCTTTTCAGATGAACTAATCTTTATTCTTATCCATAACCATAATTTCGAACCGTCTAGAAATCAGGGTATTACTAGGCGCCTAGAAAATCTTAGCCAACACCACATGATCCTCCACTAGCCTATCGCTAGACGTCATGATCAACCCCTTGCATAAACGGGACCGATCAAACTAATAGCCCGTGCTCAATTTCTAAGCTAACTAGGTATCTAGAACCAGGTTTATTCCAAGCTTCCGGGTATGGTTTTTCCAACCACCACCAATCTAGCAGTCTTTTGTACGGCTGCTCCGAATAGCCGAAAATCCATTTTTGCAAGAGGTGGATACACGCGAGCACGTGCCGGTACTCCGTCAGCATCAACACCAACGTCCGCGGACGAGAACTCATTTTTCATGTACGCACGCAATTTATCTTTCACCGGTTGGGGCGTTAGCCACGAGTGATAGATTGTGCTGAGGCCTTGGACTTGCATGCGTTGGATATGCTTCTCGCCTTTGCTGGTGTCATGGAAATGAGGGTTACGGCTCTCAATTTGCAAGACTCGAACGGAATGCGAGTCTTTGGATTCTGATAAGCATGGCGAAGCTGGTGCAGATGCTGGTGGTGTATTGTAAGGATTGCATTCCTTGATGAGGATGGATGCATTTTTATACAACTGCTCAGTGCCCAAAGGCTGGCTGATAGCAGAAGTTGGAGATCCGAATTGCTCCCATGAATTGACGAGTTGGAATGGCTCAACTGCGTACCCATTTGCAAAACTAAGTAACATGGCCAGATCGGTGCTCATAGCATGTTCACCTGCGTTGCCGGTTTGGATCGTTTCCCCGCCGAGATCGCAGCCAGTAAGCGCGTTCAAAAGGTTGTTCATCCACTTATTGACGACACGGGAGCTTCGTCCTGATGTCTCGAAGACGATCCTGTTATCCTTGGGCTTGGGTTTTGACTTCCACTTGATGCGCACCATAGGATGGATGTTTGTGGCTGCCTGAACTAGGCCGGAAATAGACGTATCTTCGCCATATCCGGTGCATTGAAGGGCGTAGTACAGACCTGCAGCAAATACCTTGCAGTATTCATGCACAGATCCTGCAGCGAAGTTGTCAGCGTCGATGAAACCCACAAATTTTTTTCTATAAAGTTTCGCGACAGTTGCCCCGATCATCATCGCCTCTCCCTTCCCATTGCGGATGCGCAGAGCCTCACCTGGAGGCAGGGTCGTCTCGACAAGTTCTGGCATACCGGCGGCAAGATAGGCCTGAGCGAGACCTTCATCTCTCTGATGAACAGCGATTCCTAACCGTTGGGTGTTGTTACAGAATCCAGCAAGTAGTGTGCATTCAGCCTTGAAATTCGAGGGACTCGAGTTCGACACGAGAATGATCAGGCATTCGTGGGGGACGCCAGAAAGGACGCCTTCGAGAATGGGCTGCTCTTCGTCCATGCAAGGAATTATGATGGCGAGCTGAGCTTCAATGATACCGAATGAATCATGAGAGAAGGCAATGCTTGTGTTACTGCTTGTAGAGTCAACGCTGCTGCCATTATAATTGTGGGACTTATTTGTGTCTGCTAAGTGACCAGCATCAAGCTCAGTGACCCGGAAGAGCTCATGAACCTCGACGTTGCCGACACGAATAGATCCTGGGTTGGTATTTAGTCTCATGGTGAAAGGGTAATTTGTACGACTTGAATAGCTTACTGGGTTTCTTAAGGAAAAGAACCGAGAGGATTTAAAGGACTAGGTCACAAGGTGCTATATCGAGTAAGCAAAGGATTAAAGTCGAATTGTGAATGCACTATGCAAGGAATGTTCCCCTTCATACTTCGAAAAGCTCCAAATCAACGGACTAACGGATACAATGATTGGGGAAAGAGAGCCACATCAATGTGAATGGTGTTTATTGTTCTTGGCTTTAGCAGGCGTACACCATAAGTGGTACGATTTACCATAAGTGGTGCGATTTCACAATGGCAATGCCACTACCGGTACTCCCCGAACAAGGAATATTCCTCAGGGTATATTTACAAGATGCTAGAAGTAGCTCACCGCTTCCGTAGGCTAGGTATGATGAGAACATCAGAATATTGCATGCCCCATTTACAGCCGGCCACAGCATACTATACCCCCCCAGCCTGGATATCATCTAATCCCGGTTTCTTAGTCCTTTACTTGGAAAATGTACTTTATTCATGTAATACAATGATTCTAAAAGTTAAGGGGATAATTGGGGGGCTTCGCCTAAGCAACAATAACCTCAATCTTTATCAGATAACACAATACTTAGCATACAAAAAGGAGTCACTTTGAAGGAGTTTAAGACTTGCTTTTGGACATATCCGAACAAATCTATCGGACGTCCATGTGAGGAATTGACGTTGTATTGACCACTTCGTAAGAATTAGTTGCCTACACGAAACAAGTCGAATAGTAATCAGCAAGACTGCTGACCCGGCCCATAATCGTAAGGCTAGCAGAGCCTCAAACTGCTTGAATTGTAACCATTACCTGTTGGAAAAAAGAGCTAGGATTCTACACTAAATAGCGCTCACGATAGCCTAGAGTAAATGCATGATCCAAGACTTGTCATGATACTGCCTGATTAAGGATCGACCTAAAAGTCCACACTTTATTACGGAGGACTACGAAGTAAGCCACAATATGATCCTAGGTGGTCTCCATACAAGATATCCAGTGCAGTTTCGGCAGTGGTGGGCCCAAGGCTTCACCCCGTGACAGTCTCAGAGTAAGGAACTAGGCAGCCTGGGCGACAATCTGTGTGAATTTTACCGATCACTGACTGCATTTAGTAAGGCAGGCAAGTAATCACTGAATAATGTTGCGCTGTGTGGCGTAACACGACGTATGTAGAGGCTGAAAGAGCCGAGCCACCTGCACCAATCATCTTCGTTGGAAACTATCTGCCAAGTTCAGCTGAGGCTTCCTCTACAAGAAGGTCAAGTATTTCAGCCAAGCAAATGATACCAACCCTCAAGTGTCTAGGCAGTTATTTAAATCGAGCTGGCACATTTAATTCATGTCGCATTGTTGACGTCATGTCTTCGCATGTCTAGGTAGATCCCACAAAGCTTCAGGAATACTCTTATCATAATCTTCCAGATACTCCAAGCATACGAGTGCTCAATGTCCAGAAGGGAGCAATTGAGTTTCCTGGTGGGTCGACACAGAAGTTGGGCTCACTAGAAGTTCAAAAGCTCGCTGATCGACCGATATTCACCGCATCGTCATACACTTGGGGTGCTCCTGTCAATAGTGCAGATTGTGTTGCACAACATGTCGGTGTCAAAGATTGGATCTTGGAGAGTAGTGATGGATACTGCCACTTTTCAGTTGGCATTAATTTAAGTAATGCTCTCAAGCATTTGACTGTTGGTGAAGGAGCGGTGTCATCCATTTGTAAGCAGTCTTGAGTTTTATACATGCATGCGAGGTGCTGACTGCTACCTTCAGGGATTGATGCTATCTTTATGAATCTGAAAGATTTAAAAGAGAAGGTATCACAAATGAAATTGATGGGTGACATATATACAACATGTTAAGATGTCGTTGTTTGGCTCAGTCAGGTTGATGACTTTTCTTGCAACATCTCTTCTTTCTCGGCGTTCAACAACACTCTCGCGCAGGGCTTTAAAAAATACACAAAAATTCATTTGAAGGGACGCTTGCGCATTATGAACAATAACTGGACTGTGGAGAACTTTTACAATCGCTTGGATCTCGTACACTTGAAAGGTAAACTCGACTGGAAGGGTTATTGTGACTTTTATGGACAATGCCAGTGGTTTAAACGGGCTTGGTAAGTTGGGTCCGTTCATCCCTCGATCTAATGTGCTCAATTTGGCAAATCATATTCTAGGATTCACCAGGAAGTTTCATTTTCGGAAGACATCAACTTCCGAATTGGATTCCATAGCTTCGACTTCTGGATTCTTGCTAGGGTGCCCATGTTCTTTGATGCCGCTGATATATCACCAGAACTATTCCTGGAAAAGAATGACGATATGCACGTAAATTCGGTCATGCTTCTTCCATGGATGCGTCTGAAAATGGTGTTGGACTTGAATACCGATTGTGAAGGCATTGGAACAAAGTTATGGTTGCAATCTCAGGCTAAGCATTTTGATGTTGCGGCAGAGCATGTCAGTCTTACTTTTGCACTCCACTGTATTCGAAAGCTTTGAATTGCAGAATTCACAAATTCCAGAGATAGGATTTTTGCGGCATTGGGCCATTTGACATGAAGTGTTGCGTCAGGGAGCCCAACCATTCCTGAACCGGACTACACTTCTACAGTTGATGAAGTGTACACGCGAGCTGCAGTAGTTTTTGCAACGAATTTGCCTGACCTTTCCATTATATCCGAGGTGGAGGATTTGCCGACTCAAAAATTGAGCACGTTGCCTTCTTGGGTTCCAGATTTACAGTTGCCACCCAACCTATTCTAGTCCAGTCTAAACATGCCAAGTACAACGCCGCCAAAGTCAAAGAGAAAAAGAGCCTTGGTCCAAAGACTGTGCGCGTCTCCGGCAGAAAATTATGCCTACGAGGAATAGGCGTTGGTAGTATACCAGCTGTCGCAGGACCACCTCCAAGTACGCCATTGAAGAGATCTGACGACCAATCTATGCTATTATCCTTTTTAAAATAGATCTAGTCATCGTTCGACCTTACTTAACAGCATTGCTGTTGTCGAGACGAGCAAGACATACAAGAAGGTATCACTCTTGGAGGTTTTATGGCGTACCTTGACCACCGACCGAGTGACCCGTGGCAAGAAAATTTTCGAGTCACACTTGCAATTCTCAAACCAGATATTCTATGACTTCCTCCTCGGCTGGGTTCTTAGGGTAAGAGTATGGAAGCATCGGACCGGAGAATCTAGCCAATTTAGCTTGAATCTTAATTTGCAACAGGCTAAAAGCCCTTGTTGGTCCTGCGAAGAGCACATTAAACAATTTGTAGATCTCGAGATGAGGGCAGCCGAAGATCCTGATCACGATCTGCTACTAGCTTATGAATCACTTCTACCCAGAAGTGGTGTTGTGGTATTGTGTACTCGATGCATATCTGGGGCCCGAGGGCTCATTGGTCCTAGAGAGCTTGAACTTCATTAGCTAATCTGACTCTAAATATTGTTTGAACTCCTATAGATTGTATCTCGCGACCCGAAGGCCCGTCGGCTTGATCTCTGCCTGTATCCGTTGTGTGTTATGCTTTTCTTAGTAGCTCCTCCTTATGAGCCCTCGGTACTCGTGTTTCCCTAGCAACCGCCCACCCCCTTTTTGCTGTTAGTTCCTTCATGATACTCCACCACAGTGGCCTAAATTCAAGGCTTGTCTCCCAGCTAGCCCTTGTCTTCCAAATCCTTACTGGCTTCATTATGCTATAGCAATTTATACCACGAATAGAAGGCTATTTTCTATTGATAACAGGTTCTTGGGGCAAGGCCATTTATCCGCACGACAAGGTGATTAGGTTTGGTTGATTGATGGTGCTAGGTTGTCTATGGTGTTGAGACAAACAAATGAAACTGGCTGTTTCACTCTTATTGGTGAAACTTACGTCCATGGCGGTAGTTTGGTTTAAGATAGTGTTATTGACTCAGGCTTACCCTGAGCCTTAGCATGAGTTACGAGACAGGTATATATACCTAGAGGACATTCCCGCTGACTTCCTCAAGGCACCTAGTATATTGGTCGTAAGTATTACCAGCCACCCTCCTAGGCTAGTACCTGATAGAAAGCGCCGCATGTTGCTGGTATTTGCATGAAACTCGCAACTATATTCTAGATCACGATACAAGCCAAGCCGATGAGAACGATGAGTCTTTCAAACTTCCACATTAAAAATACTTTCGTGAATACGAATAGCCTACACTTACAAAGAACTCGATTTAAACATGAAACGAAAGATGGTAAACTGCATATTTCTTTGCAAAAAGAGATTGGATACGCATATCGATTTCTGAATCACTTCGATCCTGAACTTGCACTTCTGATATACGGCTCTAGTGGAAACACTTGCTTTTCCTCATTCCCTTCTCCCACACCATTATACACTTTATCCCACCTCTTTTTCAATGCTTCTGGTGTTTTCCATGCATTCACCGGATCTCGCAACCACAACCTTACTAGATGCCTTTGCTGTTCCTTGCTATTTGTGAAGCCATCTCGTGCATGGAAAATTGACAAGTTGTTGGCAAACTGTATGTCGCCCTTTTTGAAGTCCAATCCTAGGGCATACTTCTCGGCGAGGAAATGCAAAGCATCCAGAGCCTCAGCTTGGGCTTCGGATATAGGTGGAATTTTGGTTGACCGTGGGAGGCCCAAAAAACCTGTGAATGTGCGACGGGCATACTGAATGATCATCCTTTCCTTCTCTCGTTCTGCACCTGGCACATAGTGTAGAAGCGCGCGGTTAACATATGATTGCTCAGGATTACCAAAACTGTAACACAAATCAGCTAGCTTGTCTTGGGCAAGGTTAAATTTATAATGAAGATCACACATACAGCTCTACCGGCCACTCTTCGGCTAGTGTATGGATGAGGTCCGGCCGTGTAGTAGCGAGCTCATTATAGACACGCCAACTACTGCTGACTTTACTCTGTCCACCTTCTGCAGCTTCAGAAAGACACAGTAATGAAATTACATCGCCTGAGTCTGTGTGAAAGACTTGCTTGTCCGTAGTGTATGCTGGCGCCCCAATCTTGCTCGCGTCGTAATCATTTGTCAAATCTTTGATGTGATTCAGTACAACATCAGCAGACTGGCCTTTGTATTGCGAATCCTGACGCCCTCGGATAGGCGCGACATGCGAGGCTAGGCCGGCATAGATAATAAAGACATCTTCGCGTGGGTATCGATCGACTGGCACACCCCGCACTACCTTGAAACCAAATCCATTGTGTATCTCATCAGATACATTTCGAAGTTTGACATGCAGATCTGATAGTGGAAATGTTTCCTGGTTGATGCAGCCAAGGGGCTTTCCTAAACTCTTAAAATACCCCAACGCACCCTCTAATTCCTCTACATCAGTACTGCTAAGTTCAAAGTTCCAATTGAAGCGCTTGGCTATGTCTGTATTATCCCAGACAAGATCCGAATCGAGATTCGCTGGGAAGCCATCAGGTAGTGATTTAATGAGTTTCTTAGTCTCGAGACGTCTCTGGACGCGTTTGAGGTATTTTTCGTAATCAGGGGCGTAACTGATGTCAGGTTGACGTGGCGGTACGTCTGAAATAGCCATAAGATAGTTTATTCCTGGGATTCCTAGTTCCAAGGTAGCAAGTTGGAGGAAGTGGGAGCGGGGAAGACTTAATAAGTCGGAGATGTAGCGCTGCGTGGAAATGAACGTCAGTAGGGTAATAGTTGACGCAACCGCCCCCATGGAAGCTTATTACTGAATCAGATGACCGATACCCAGCTTATTGCCTAATGTGGGGTAATACGCATTGCTGCATTTCGACCCATGGACGCGCAGGAATATGCCTCTTGCCGGAAAGGGAAAGCCGGAATTCGAGATCCATGATTATTTGGCTAGGACGTAATGCCACACAATATGAGATCAAATAAGTTTATTGGAACTAGTGAGTATGAGTCCTTCACTCTGACCAACATAGTAGATTTTCTAAAGCTAATTGCTTTCTAATCTCGGCGTGTTATTTTGATATTTCAAGGTTTCTTTTCAGTGCACTTATATTCACCTTTCTCTTTTCGATGAAAACCTGCCTCGTTGGAGGGTCTTCGGGATGGGATTGCGTGCTTGCATCCCTGTGAAGCGCAACTCAATCGAACCAACATCGCCGAGTATTTGCCGGATCGTGCCCGATAATCCCAATCTTGATGTTGCACTTCGTAATCCTCGAGCTCGATATCCAATCTTCTAGGACTAGCTATCTAGCAAATCTAGTCGTGCCCAAGATAACAAGCGTCTCGTGTGCAACCCCGAGCAGTTTGGGAAGTCGCTAGTAATCCGCTACGTTTCGATATAACAAAGTCAAGCAAACATTTGCAAGGTATCGTTTTAAGACACCAATATACACTGTAGAGAATATTTTTCCTCATTTATTCCCTTGAGCAACCTTGAGCGCTGCTACCTTTGCTCTCATTTCCTTCAGTTGTTGTTGTCGTTTATCTTCATTATCGAACTGCTGATGCCTCCTATCCTCTATAGTCATAGGATTCTTACGCCACCCTAGAGAAGTGGCTAGGAGAGCAATACCACTGATAATGGCGCAAATGACGAGTGTCTGATTGAATGCATCCGTGTATCCCTGTCGAACTGCAGTTTTTTGTGCTGCAGATAAATGTGGCATGTATTCAGCCAGTGCTTGTATCTGGTTTGCCTTAAGAAGACCGGGTTCTAGAAGTTGTTCGCGTTGTTTGATACCCAAAATAGCCGTAGATGCAGCAATTCCAATACTTCCACCAAGCATCCGGGCCTGAGCTACGATACCTTGCGCAACAGCTGTATCCTGCAGTTCAGCTTCGAGGCCAGCAAGCAAACTAGAGTTGCTGACTATCAAGCCAAAGCCAAAGCCAACAAAAACCTGAAGGCCGTAGGCGCGAGCCTGAGTAGTAGCAACATTTTCAAGTGTAGAAAGCGCCGCAGTCCCAACAATCATCAGAGCAGAGCCGAAAAACATGACCGGAAAAGTGTTGTTCTTCTTTCCTGAGGCAGCTCCTGCAATAGTGGCTCCAATCGCCGAGGAGCCGAGCATTGGTAGTAGGGCGATACCTGACATAAGAGCGCTTTGCCCGTTCACAACTTGGAACCGCATGGGTAGCGAATATATAACAACAAAGTAAGGGAAGCCCGTCAACATTGTTGCTATAGTGGCTGAGACATAGACCCTGCTCTTAGCGAGACGCATGGGGAAGAGGGCGCCAATGTTGATCCAGTGTCGCGCAATAAGCCATTCCCAGCCAAAAAGAGCAAAAAATCCGACAACACCAACAATGAATGGTGCGAGGAAAAGAGGCGAACTCCATATCGATTTCTTCGCAATAATGTTGATGCCAGCCTCTTGAAATGAGAGTACGAATGGAATAGACGAAGCAATCAGGAGGCTAAAGCCTAGGAAATCAACTTGCTTGAATGAATGTCGCTCAACGCGTCGAAGCTGGCTTGAGTCAGGCCATGCGATACAGAATAAAATCAGAGGAGCGACTCCGATGGGGACATTAATCCAAAAGATTCATCGCCAGGTAGTATATTGGGTAATGATACCCCCCAATACGGGACCTAGGACGCCCGAAATAGCCACTACTGCTCCTGCTAGTGCACCAATCATCTTAATCATGCGTGTTGAACTGATCTCGGGCAGTATGACAAAGCCAACTGAATAAAGCCCTGAGCCGCCTACACCTTGTAACGCGCGCAGGGCAATCAGTTGGTTAAGAGATTGAGCAAAGCCACAGCCAAGAGAAAAAGCTAGGAATATGACGGCAGCGAAGATGTAGGTATTACGGCGGCCGAATACATCCGAAAAGCTTGCGAATATTGCAGTACAACCAATGTATGCAAGAGTGTACGCCAGCGCAATCCAATTTACTTTGGACAGTGAGCGAAATTCGACGCCGATCGTGTAAATAGCAGTTGCAACAATTGAAGTGTCGAGAAATGCTAGAAAGAGGCCAGAGCAAATACTGACAAACAGAGACGTTAGTTTACATCTAGAATGTATCTACAAAAAATGCATTCAGGCACCGAGAAACATACCTAAAGTAGAGGGACAAAAGTCTCCATTTTGCAATATGGGGTTCATAGGGATGATTCTGGGGGGGTCCTCCTTTCTCAACAACATTGACATTGGAAGAACTCATTCTGATGGAAATGCTCATACAACAAAATCGTGATGTAGTGAATTCAAAAGGGCAGATCAGAAAGGGTCTTTAACAACATGGTACTGGCATATTTCGCACGTACGTTGACACAGCCCGAAACCCATCATCATCATGTCTGCCGCAATAGTCGGGCGATTGTGAAGGCTTGCGGCCGTATAGTAAAGCGCCTGTCTGTGCGCAGTCAGCTGGGCATTCATTAGTTAGCTCGTATGGATTACACTGGCTCGTGCACGGATGGTACTGTGTTGGCCCGCGCCGGAGCCACAACGTCCATTTTAGTATATCGTAGCGCAGAACATCACAGACGAGCTTATGATCAATTGCAGAGCCTGGAATGGGGCAAATATATATGTGCACTGATAAAAATTGCCGAAATTAGAGTATTTTAGAGTATTCGTCGCCTGGGCAATACGGAATTCTAAGTAGGGTGCCGCAATGCGCAGTCTTCTGCGGCGCTTTTGATTAATTTTTGTCGCAATCGCTTATTGATGTCTTCAAAGCCACCTGAGTCATGTTTGTAAAACACTATATTTCGCTCCGGGTCGTCTCGCTCATACTCTGAGAAAGATCCGAGGTTTGTCTTCTGAGAGGTTGTAGATGATGAGCGCAAATGATAACCCGAAGAGGCCGGTTTGTGTACTGCATGCACTCAACTTTTGGGTCACCATCAATCATCCTGTCTGGAGAGGACAAAGTTAGAGTCGTTAAAGTGGAATGTAAAGCCACCTGCTGCCAGAAATTAGTGCCAGGCAAAAGATTTCATAGTGCGAGCCTCTTGAGTTTTGGCTAAGCTCTCCACACAAGTATCGAGATGCAGGTCGTCTTGAATGCTCACAAATTCTTCAAGGTTCACGAGGCGTTCAAACGCCTCTCTTAGTACTGAACGAACAGCGCGATGATCTTCATCCGGATAACAAGTTCGTAGAGGTATGCCGATAATTAGCCTTTTAAAAGCACCAGAGGTAAACCAGAATAGGGCGTTGATGGAGGAACATAGTCGCTTGTCATCAACATCTTCTCCAAAAGGCGATAGTGAAAGTGACTTGATATCATGGGATACAGCTTGTTTAGGTACAGCCCGAAGACGACTCTTGGAGTTCAAAACGGCACAATGTTGGCGAATGTAGCGATTGGCCGAGCGTCTCGTCTCATGGCAGACCAATGTGAAGCTGAGAAGCAATTTGATTGTGGGATGTATTGCGCCCAGGAGGATGTCTATTGAACACGACATGGAGCACGTGATTATATGGAGAATAAGTTCAAATGGAAACAAAATTGATGTTTCCATGGCAAATGTGACGTAGCCGTGACAAAGTGGTGTGCTGTCGGGAGGGTGGTGCATGACGGAAACGCTACCCCTTTCGAGAATTGTGGCTAGGTTGAATACGGAATTCCCGAAAACAGGACCCCTACATCAAAAGCCCCACCACCCCACCCTATTGGTTTCCAGTAACTACATTTTGGCCGGAACATTCTACTTGGTGATAAGATCATCAACTATACAATGGAGCACGAAACTTTCACAGCAAGCAAGTAGCCCTTGTTCTACGCAGTGATAGGTTCGTTTATTCTGACTTTTCACAGCGCAATACAATACGAGCGACCCGACATCGTTCGCCCACACCTCAGCGCGTCAAAGATGGCCTGTTATTATCACTCAGGGCATCGACGATGTCCATCGCTCTACACATAGTTCAGAGGATGAGGAAACCCTTAACGAAGGCAAATGGATCGTCTCTGAGCTTGCGAAGCTAAAATACGAGCTGCAACACGACCGGGCGCTTACGCCGATACCAAACGACGGCACGAAGGACATTGAATCATATAACCAGGAGTTGGCTGCCCGAGGGAATCCAAAATGGCACAGTGTACCATGGCTGTATTCGGAATGCTATTTGTACCGGTGTGTCCAAGACTGCCTCACCAAGCGAGGAGAGTGCTGACAACCTCAGATAGACGCATTTCCAGCATCTTCAAACAGACTAAGAAGTGGAAAACATATGATCTTTTCGCACGTCTGAAAATGTCGACATTCAAGTCTTCGCGACCTGCCGTTCTAGAACTCGCCGCCCACTACCGCGACATCGTCACCGAACTCGAGTCGAAACATACTATCAAGGGCGCCAAGACACAAGAGCAGCTGGAAGCCGCTGAGAAGATTCTTTTCACTGAAATGTGCGAGATTTGTCTATGGGGTAATGCGACCGATCTCTCATTACTCACAAACCTGTCGTACGAGGATATCCAGAAACTACAAGGCTCTGAGGCACGCAAGGCGAGCGAAAAGAACATTCTTGTCAATGATCTGGCCAAAGCCTTCGATGTCTTGAGTAAAGCGCAAAAAGCATGTAAGAAGGAGCGACGTGTCGATATCGTGCTAGATAATGCCGGCTTCGAGCTATTCGTGGACCTCATTCTTGCCGGCTACCTGATCGCATCAGGCCTTGCAACGACGGTCGTATTGCATCCCAAGTCAATTCCCTGGTTCGTGTCAGATGTCTTGCCTACCGACTTTGTTTCTCTTCTCTCTACGCTAGCCGCCCCGCAGAACTTTTATGGCAAGCAATCAGACGAAGATAGAAACACTGGAAAAGTACCTGTGCCACTTTCTGATATCGAAGATGCAAATTTGAAATTTCTTTTCCAGAATTGGAGCCAGATGCATGCAGAAGGGCAGTTAATGCTCCGACCAAACGACTTTTGGACCGCTAGTGGCAGCTATTGGAGACTACCTAAGACAGAGCCAGAACTATACGAGGACTTGAAGGAGAGCGAGTTAGTCATCTTCAAGGGAGATCTCAACTACCGGAAGTTGACCGCAGATGTGAGCTAGCTCTGACATATTCTACTTGATGATGTCTTTACTGATCGTGATAGGCGGCATGGCCAACCACAACTCTCTTCACCGACGCGATTGGACCCATGGGACCTGGCTCTGGCGTTCGCGTACTCGCACTTCGAACCTGCAAGGCCGATGTTGTCGTTGGCTTGCCGGATGGCGAAGATGAGCGTATCAAAGCGCTTCCGGGTGGTGGTGGAGATAGTGGCGCTCGTGAGTGGGCATGGAGCGGGAAGTGGGCTGTAGTGCAGTTCTCCGACGGGAAGGCTTGAGGGAAATGTGAGCATATTACGCCTTGGAACATACGACAAAATAACAATACTCTGGTGAGGTCCTATTTGTATAATAAAAAGCCCCGAAGATGTTTGCATTGGCAATAGATTTAGATAATGAGTTTTTTCAATGTAGCGGATCTAGAGTAGAGAGATGTATAAAAGAATGCGCCAATATCATGACAAACTGTTTTCCAACATACTCTCCGCCCTATCCTCTACGATGCAATATTTATTAGTAATAGGGGCGTATGCAATGTTTGAAAAACATGGGTCATCATATAAACGCACGCCAATCCGATACCATCATTTCACAAAGTCAGATATCCACTCCACATACTACTTCAGCACAGCAAATGTAACCCCATCCTTAGCTTTCTTGTTATCAGTTCCATTTTTCAGCCAACAATTTGCGCCCTTATTCTCTCTATATCCAAAACTCATTTCCTTTCCCAACGCTACAGCTTTACATTTTGCTACTCCTGCGGCCTCATTCATTGTGCTACACGCATCCACGCACGCTTGTAAAGTGTATGCCACAATTCCCGTGATATCTCCTTGCAACAAGGTATCCGTAGAGGGATAGCAGTCATACGCCTGGCGATTCCAGGATATGAGGCCACTATTCGGGCACGAAACGTCGATTGCTACCACATCACTGGGTGGCGGTGGGATGTAGGGATTCGATAAGGAGATAGATGATGGGGACGCAGATGCTGGCGCTGGCGATGGCGACGGCTTCGTCGACGATGTGATTGAAGATTTCGGAAAACTAGAAAACAGTTGATTAACGTGTCTGGGTCGTTTTCCGACATGGCAACAAACGTACTCTGAATTTCGCACTGCTAGGGACCCTCCTATACTCCCTCCTATCGTCGCGCTTGCAATGACTAACACCATGGCAACCAAGATCCAGAAATTGCGTCGTCTCAGCCCAAGAATTGTTTCGCGCGAAGGTTTGGCTTCGTTTCCTTCGTCGTAGTAGTTGTTTGCTTCCTGTTTTACATCTGGCTGCTTCAATTGGTGAGGTAGTTGGTACCCTTGTTGGCTTGTATTATGTTGCTTTGATTAATCATGGTGCTGATAAGCTTCTGGAGTAGCGTCGTCATATAAAACCTGTGGTGCGTCTGCCATTATACCGTTGTAGCTAGGAAGAAACCAATAGGACTAATCCTCGAAAACCTCCTTGCAGCTTTTCAAAATGGCCGACAAGACAACCTTTTACGTATCCTGGACGTCTTCAAATAGGCGCGGGCTTAGAGCCTTGTAAAACAAGGTTTCTAAGCCCTGCAATGTGTTGGCGTTTGAAGTCGGGCGTAATCCTTTCAAGTTTTGAAACCTAGTTAGAAACCTCATTTGTGAGCAGGTACGAAGTGGTAGGCCTTGAGGCTGACATGATGTGGGGGCTGATTGAAGATTGCCGGTTTCCAGTATGGTAAGGTTGATTCACGAATGAGGATTCTCCTGTATATCCAGACCGTAATGATCGATGCACATAAGAATAAACCTAGTCAGGGTCTAAATGTAGGTAGGGGCAGCTAATTCAGAACTAGCACCCAATGCACATCTCGATTAGGCATTGCGGACAAAGGTTGCTGCCTATATGACGGTGTTTATGGCGTGGACGAGCGAGATGGATTTTAACTAGATCACAGCTGCAAAATGTAGCATACGGAGGCGGCTGAAATGATCGCCATGCCAAAAAGCTAGCGTTAATATTAATAAAGCCTACAACACCGAGCTGCGCAATATGTCAATGATCTCTTGAAAATCAACAAGGATAGAAATGCCGGAATGAAAAACAACGAAACTGAATGAAGTCCGCTACAAGGACATAATTGGCGGTATTGGTCCGACCGGCACAACACCATTCCCAGCCGTAACTGAAGAGTAGCCGCGCTTGATCTGCCTTTGTTAGCATAAGCGTACCGTATACCTATATTCAAAACGTACAATATCAAAATCAGTAGTTGTTTTGAACGCGCCACCCGCAGTTTCAGGACCCTCACTCCAATATAAATGCCTTAGCCAAGCATGAAGATGTGGATAGTCGAGGCGAATCATCTTCATATTGCATTTGAAAAGCGAGTAGTATGCAACATCAAACCGGATGAGGGTCGTATAAAGGCGGATGTCAGCCTCGGTAATGAACCGGCCAAACAAATATGGCTGATATGTAGATTGGGAGAGGCGGTGCTCGAGCCGGTCTAACGAATCGAATAGTTTGACGACATGTTCGTTGTAAGCTGCTTGCGATGTTGCGAATCCAACTTTGTACACGCCGTTGTTAATAGTGTCGTATACCCATGAGTTGAGCTGATCTATCTCAGTTCGAAGATGCTGGGGAATGAGCCCGGCTGGACCCTTGTTCACTTCACGTCGCTCGGGAGGCAAGAGAGGATCGAAGCCGTCGCATAACATCCGGGTGATTTCAGCGTTGTCGTTACTGACGATTGTTTCTATGCACCTTCAATACTTCAAAATACAACCTCTTGGTCGAGTCATGTACCTTGTTGCTTATCCCAAAGCAGTGGGATTGTTATTCTGCCACCATAATGGGGATCGACTTTGAGATATAGCTCTTTCAGCCATTTTACACCATGTATAGGATCTTTTGCGGGTCCTCTACGGCCCGAGAAATACCATCCATGGGTAGGGTCTCTTGCGTCTACTTCAACTAGTTGTATCACACTTTCTAAGCCCTTGAGCGTGCAAACGAGAAGGACCCGATGGGCCCAAGGGCAGACATAGTTGAAGTAGAGGATATACCGGCCCTGTTCGGCGGGAAACCGCTCAGAGGGGATAGTGTAGCGAAAATGGGAAGACATCCGGTCGTAATGTCCTTTCCCATTTGCAAGCGCGTGATACGAACTCCGATTAGGAAGGTAAAAACTGACTTGAAAAGGTACGTAAGATGCTTGCAGTAGATTTGGTGCTGGGGGCTTTGGTAGCTAAAATGATGTCCACCTGCCGACAAACACTGGAGATCAATTGACGGCAAATGGGGAGCCATCGTATGTTTCCACAAACGATGTTTTGAGGGTCGGGATATAATTAGTGATTACAAAACATCAAATCATCTCCACTATAATGATTAGTTAGACTACCGAACGCGGAGCTGCATCCCTTGGACCAACAGGGCCCTGGTCTAGACTGGAGCCGACGCAACGACTGTGGACAACTCGGTAGAAGGACCTTACGACAGCGCCAGACTGTCGCGCTGAAGCGATCAGCACACATGGTAAGAGTCATCTGCATTTGCATCGTATTGTGCTTAGCATCATGAGTTTCCCGATTGTACCTGAATCTGGTTTAGTGGCTGGGCGCGGGGCTTTGCATCCGCCCTTGCATCCTTCACCCTCCAGTTACCTAGTTACACTTTGCATAGGTAGCTGGTGTTTTGCAGTAGTGATAGCTGGGTACGGTAAAACTTTCCGGCTAATCATATTTCATTTTAACCAGTGGCTTGACCTGTATGGACGGATGACTTGCTTTCACGTCGATCTCTCGTTATGCCCGAGCCCAACGCACCCTTTAGTATGCCTGAGAACTCAAATCACGGACTCCATGCATGCTTGATGCTTTTTTATTGCCGTTTGTACAATACCTACCCACTTCTAGGAAGTAATAACGAATGTGCACTAGGAAACCGGATACGTGGCTCACGATGGGGATTACAAATTTACCGTTCGTCTACAAGCTGCTCCCCTGTACGGGTTGACGCGAGTGGCGGTTACAGTAGTGCTTACGCCCTGTTATGTACAATAAATTACCACTTAGTATGGCCACCACCGGCAAAAATTACTGCCCAGCAACGCTCCTTCATTGATTTGATATACTTCTGATAGTCCTCAACAGTTAATTTATCCTACTCTTCTTGTAGGAACTAGCGAACCTCCTCTGTAGTTTTTGCGTAGCGCTTCTGTAGTCTATACTTAATCAATCGCTAGACGTTCTTAATAGGATTAAGGTCTAGCGAGTTAGCAGGCTACTACATACGCGTAAATCTAAGAGCTCTCTCTGTAGCCTGTGTAGCTTTTAAGTTATAGATTGAGGCGTTATCTTCTATAAAGATACTTTCTTTTCCTATAGATTCTCTACACGCAGTTTAGTAAACTAGGACATAGGGTAGTATATAGTTAATATAGCCTTTTAAATCTAACGTCTTCTTCTTGTTCTAGTTCTTCTTAACAAAGACTAAGGGCCTTTTATCGTAAGTAAGATAATAGACTAGACTATCTAGGCTAAGTATTTCTTAAACTTAGGAATACAACAGGTAAGTAGAAACTTCTCTTTAGTAAGTTAAGTAACGTATATCTAGCGACTTTGCCCTACTTAAACTAATATCTTATTACTCTAAGAGATAGAGTGTAACGAAGGTTCTCAGAATACTCGAGACTCTTGTGAACTCGTACCAGAGTTCACAAGAGTCTCGAGTATTCTGAGAACCTTCGTTACAAGTCTAGAATACGTAGTTCTATGCCTATATAAGGCGATCGTGCATATACGTAGGTGTAAGAAGAGGCTTCTCTATAGCCTTCTAGCGGTAGTACAACTCCTTCTTAAAGGCCTTAACTAGCGAGCGCTAGTAGACGTTAATCCCTAGCTTATAGGCAATCTACTTGCGGGACTTCTATCTCTACTTAGCGTTCTTAGTAGCGTGGCGTACAAGGAGCTGTCGAAGGGGTGTAGTAATAAGAAGAGGTCTGCCTTAAGGCTTCTTAGGGGTCTCTAGCGTAGCAACGCAATAGGATACAGTTAATCGAGCTATACCAAGCTTCTAAGCAATAGCTAGAGGCTTTCAACCAAGCTCTACTAGGGTCTGGATTTTTACTCGTTCCTTATAGGTGAGTCAGCGATTTAGTGTTTTGATTTTGGGCATTGTGCTGATACGGCTAGTTTAGGATAAAATACCTTGGCTTTATAGTATTCTACTTACAAATTCATATATTGTATCCCGAACCTTCTGTGCACGGTCATACGCACTGATGTATTGCCACCCTCGCGTTAACCCGTACAGGAGGGCACCTTGTACCCTTGGATATGGGATCTACGCTAAAGTATAACCACCTTCTGCATGGTGCATCGGGACGGGCATGAGCCATGGGCCCCAGAGCGCTGGTGCTGATTGGACAGGAGCGACCAGCAGCATCGCGAGAGCCAGGTTTCTGCCCTCAGCCCTTCCTCTGCACCGCCGGCTATGGCGAACATCGCACCGCCCCTGATGGCAGATGAAAGGTCTTACATGCCCAGCAATTAATCTAGCACAAAAATGCCCAAGGCCAAACTTTGCTTTGTTTTTTTAAGCTACCAGAATCTGTAGCAAATCGCAGACGGCGGTGGCGTGCGGCCTGTTGTTACACCTGGATCCCACGCCCCAGCTCTTTACTTGCCTTTTTGAACCTTTGCAGTCTGAACAATTATCTAAATGGCGGTACTCTCTGGATACGATTAGTCTATAAATGTAATTTACTCAGAAAGTTATCCGTCTTACATAGCAACGACATTTGCTGGGCATCTCTTATGGGTCTCCTGATATTTTGTGCACCACGCTCGGACGACGTAACGGATATGGGAACATTTGTACTGTACTTGAGTATAGTCGCACATATCGCGGGTGGTGAAATGTCGCCGTTGATATAACCTAGGTGGGAAGAGGTGGTGTAGATAACTAAGAATCGCTGTTGATGTGCTCCTGTTCTTAGGAGGACTTGCTGTGTAATTTATACGCTAGACTCTCAGTCAGTTGACGATATTCCTAACAGGTTAATTGGAGTATGTTGAGGGCTGAGTATAAGGCACATCGAAACCCCAGCCAAGGCGCTGCTGTAGGTTAGGAAGACGTTTGAGATCTTGCTCGAGAAGAAATACTGTCAGGAAAACCCCCGCAAGGCTCTCTTCTTGTGTAATAAATGGCCGTCATATTGTAGTCGAAGACTCGAAGCACTAATATCTCGCAGCGCGCAAAGTGTCTCACATTGCCTTTCCAGACCCGCATATGAGTTCATCACAACCATCGACTTCGTATGCATTCGCGATCTATAAAACAGCACACGTTTTAAGAAACGCGCTGATATTCAACGAGAATCTGCTGCACCGATAGAGATTGAGAGCACTGGCGAGGATAATGGCAATGCGCTATAGAGGCTAGGAATCAAATAAAAAATGAGCTGCTGACAAAAAAGGGCACGCATGCGAGGACACCCAATCTCTGGACTTGCAAAACGATGCTTAACATCGGGTATGACATAGTTCAGGTTTCTCTTCGACTCTATCACCCTCGTATGACGCTAAGCGCGCTGGCAATACAATGCAAGCTAAAGCACAAACTCCCGTGTGTCACGCTGTCCACATTTCCTTCACTTCCTGACTCTGCGACATTTAGGTAGAGTGCGACCAAGATGGTGCAAACACCTGAAAACCGTAGCGCTCAGCCAACAACCCCACTTCAAGTTGATTGCAGGTACAGACAGACCAAGCCTGACGTAGTTTTATTCTAGTAGATCTCATAGCCGCATAAACTCACCGCCCCAACAACAGGCTCTACTATAAAAGCAGCAATATTTTCTGGACCAAATTCAATAATCTTGGCATCCAATTCATATAGCAGTCTTTTACAGTATTCCTCAAGGCTTTCATTTGGCCGCCGATCGTGGTATGGATTACATGCTGATACGCGAATAGCGTTATCTAGCAATATGCTTTGATAGCGTTGGCGTCGTTGAACGTGTCCGCTGACGGAGAGTGCTCCAATGGTAGACCCGTGATAAGAATGCTCTCGGCTGAGGAACTTGTTGCGGCGAGTAGAGCGGTCTAACTCTTGGTGATACTGTATTGCGCATTTCAAGCTAGCTTCTACCGCTTCAGATCCTGATTATTTCAGCGCCCGCCTCGCATTGCGCAAAAAAGGATAGTTACCCGAACTGTATGCAATAAACTTCTTCATTTTACCGCCCGTGGTTTTGAGCATCTCAACGCCGAATTCCTCTACTATCGGGGTCGTGAAGCTCATCGAGGGAGTATAGAAACCGCGCCGGACCTCCTGGATAATAGCCTCTTGCAGAATTGGGTTGGAATAGCCCAGGGAAGCCACTGCCGCCCCTACTGCTGCGTCGAAAATCTTGTTTCCACTATCAGTCCGTATCCAGGAGCCCTCTCCTCGAATCATCTGCGGCGGATGTCCATGTATAATTCGATGAAGGATAAGACTCTCGCCATGATTGAAAATTTTATTTGAAGCCATGATGGCATGAGACCTGTGGTGGGGGAACAGTTTTCCGTTATTGGTTCTGCTGGGAAGTGATCTGTTCGCCACATAGATACTGGGCAAAAAGGCCACAAATTTGATCAGGCAAAGGTGCTAACGACATAATGGATTTTATGCATAGATGGGGACCCTGATGGTTGAGTGGCTTATTCGAGGTCCAATGATATCCCAGACCTCCCATTTTCGCTCAGGCAATGGGGAAGATTGGCCACCTAGGAACCCTTGCTCAAAGTCAACGCCAGTCTGCATGTCTAGGGTAACAGCTAGCGACATGCTGCACCATGAACCACCTGCATGTTTAAACCCAAAGATGGGGCCACTGGCCTCCACCCAAGCCACTTGCACGGACACTTTTTAACCTACCGTTAGTAGAAGGATCCATTATATCGCTGTTGAAAAATGCAATATACCATTTGCCATATGTAGTCAAGCCGCTTCACAGGATACGCCATGGTCTTGGACTAAAAATACTATTCGCGCTGTATCTGGCTCATCTAAAAAGCAAGGTGTCCAAATGATGCCTGCGTGTCATGTTCCAATAAGAGTGGTCCACCAATGTGTCCTACTCCGACTCCTATCGTCGCGATATAAGGTAGAAGTTCGAACGCGAATGATTGGTTTGACGCCGCATCAAGAGACTCTCTGTTCGAGATTAGAGCCCCACATTGCAGCTGTCTCTCGTTTTTGAAATCACGCAGTCATAGCCCACCATGCATCACGACCGTTCCTTGTAGTCTCCTGGTAATTGCTCTGTAGACGTCAGAATCCACGTTCGAGACTGTTATGATAAGCCAGAACAAACCGTGATGAGATCGGAATATCGCTGATGCCACCGAACTCCAAAATGTGCGTCCAGCACTGCAATGATACGACTCCTCTCTTCTACTACCATACTGCCATCTACGAGTGACCAAATATCAATTAAGACGCGACAAAAAGCACAGATGCTCTTCCAGACCTCTTTATCCTCTTTGCAGATTCGAAGAAACTCATCCTCACCTCCAACGTTCTTGGTATGCGAAGTCTTGCACAGCAAATTCTAAATTGTTGCCGAACACGCTCATCTATGTCAACAGTTTGTGTTGGGTCGACCTTGAGAGTTTGCTTGACTGTATATTTTTAGCTAGATAGAATACGATGAAGAAAAAACATACAGACAAGACGACTGCCGAAGCCTGAACAGTTTGGATGCGAGATTGTCACATGACGATGCAAAAGTTCCGGAAATCTAAATGTCTCGACACATTGGAGACACCCGAACCGACCAGGAGACGCTTCGTATTCTGTTTCAGGTGGCGATAGACACGAGAGTAGGTCGGTGAACGGTACCAAGATGAAAAACAGCCAACCTCGTTAGAATCAGCGACGACGATCTCGCTCTCAATCTGCGCTGTCAGTAAGCTATGAAGATTCTCGTAAAATAGGGTCTTACATTCTGCGTATACGAAAATGCAGCCATCACTCACTCTTTGCCAGTGCAAACACTAGGAGTACAAGTGAAGTGCACGATCTGCATTTGGGCACAGAGAGGTGGGTTTCTGCAAAGGAGTGAAGGCAAGCCACTGAACGGTTGGCCGCTGTGCTAGATACGAGCTGAGTGAACTATAGGAGACAGAGCTCGGCCAGCACAGGATGTCAACCCTGAAGAGTGTTGGAGACAGCTTAAGGGGTTGGAAACTATTATAAATCAACATGAATTCGTACCTGAACCTTTATGTGTTTGTTACTCTATTCCTGCACACAATGCATCATCCAGAAATTTCTCTTGTTTTCCCCCTAGAGACGCCTGGTAATCCTCAGCATGGCCTTCACCCGGCATAGAGATCAACAATCCCAAAAACATTTGCAGCACGCATCCCGTTGGGTGGTGTGGCTGCCCCCCTTGAAGGGGTCCACGGAAACTCTTTTCGCGCAGCAAAGATTGCACTTGCCTCACTGTTTGCTTTCTCTTGAGATACGGGTATGCTTAAGTATGAAGATAGTTCGTGATTAATCCGTCTCCAAGGTGCATATCGTAAGATTAGTGCCCTCATGAAGAAGTCGCATGGCTTGTTGGGTTGGAGATAGAGTTCGTCCCAAATTATCTCTGCAAGGAACCCACCCCAGCTCTCTCCAACGATGGAAAAGGCATTCCAGTCAATAAGGAATACAAGATCCCTTGCTTGGATAGTAGCTTGCAAATTGCTAAATAACCAGTGTGAGAGGGTTCGTAAGCCATGGACAATGCGTGCTTCATTATCCTCAGGCATCTTGAGATAATCCGCAACGCACATGAACGTATCCGACTTTTTGCAGACATAACTTAGGTCAGCTCGGAACATCCAAGGAACGAAGCCTGCCCTTCCAGTGACCTAATATCATAAGCTCGCGAACAAGATATTGTGTGGCTGCTTACACCTCCGCCTCCATGAAGATGGAGCATGGGTTTGAGTTTGACAACTTCCTTACAACAGCGAAGTTTTGCTGGAATGGAGAACCATATATCCAGGTCAGCGTGTATGGGGCGACCAATCTTTTCTCCCGCGATCCGTTGCATAGTCGGCGACCACCCCCTTCTATCCGTCAAGATTGGAAAAACTGTGTGATACGTCACTTGATGTACATCAAACTCCTCAAGAAGCCCCATGATGTGCTCTAACCGCATATCATCGAATATTTGCTTGGCCGGGCCTTTGAATCTTTCAGGACTGGTAAGCTTCTGAAATTCCCTGTACAGTTTGCCAACATGGTACGCCTCGGCTCTGAATTTTGGGTCACCATCTACGCCTGCATCTAAGGATAGACGCTTGTGTCTCGTATACATGGGTTCCATGGTGAACATATGTGTGGGAAGATGAAAGGAAAGGTTTGGAAGCCAGCTACGAGAGCTTATAAACTTTGGTCATCTAATTACTGGTCGCGTCAGCACCCTGAACGAGCCCGAAAATGGTTGATGTCTCCATGTTCGTGGGAATTACAGCTACGCTGAATCGCTAGGTACAGTCTCAATGTTTCATTCTCCTGAAAGTTTCAACTTGAGAACTTGGACTAGTTTATGAAATAGATTTACCAATGCTAATGCAACGTCAAGAATTACAACCATGAGTTCCTGAAACTTGCCGTCTTCATAGATTTTGCTGAGATCAAGACGAGCTTTTACGCTGTCCAAGGCTCTCATTAGGGCATCGATGCTGTAGGATTGCCGATGGGCGTTTAATTTTTCGTCGACGATTTTGACACGATCAGCAAATGGAAGGCCATTTCCCTTGAATACAAAGTCACGATTATGAAGGATTATAAGGATATGCTCAGCAAATGAAATGCGGCCACTAGCTTCGTCGTTCATCGTGTGTTGTCTACCTTGAGACAAGCTGGGCATCAACCTCCCCAGAAAAGATTCTTATCTCCATTTGCTATCGAAATTGCCAAGTTATGCAAGTGCGGCGACAATTTCGATCATAGTAACGCTCAAACGAGTGCCCGCCTATAGGTTGGGCATCGCTTGACAGGCCCCTGAATGTCGAAAACCCGTCCTCCGCGAATGGTGGCACACATGAATGTAATCGTAGACTCCGAATCAGCTAAGGGCCCACCAGTCTCAACTATTGCTACTCGAGCAATATTTCTTTCAATAGCTGTCCATCGTAGCTGGCTTTGTAAGTATCCAATCAGACAAGCGTAATAGAAGGACCTACGGTAGGAGCTGTCGGGCCCCATTGGATAGCCTTGGGTTTTTCTGCAGGCATCGAAAAGAAGGCAACCATTTGATCAAGGAGAGGGCCGGTGAAGAACGTATATGGCATCAGCCTTGTGACATTAAGTATTTATATAGCGTGTCCCCCGAGAACCAAATTGTTTTGCTGAAGCACTTACCCCTTGCCGAGGCCTGGATGAAATTGGTTCGTCATAGTGGCATTTTAACTGTACATTCGGACAAATCAAGGCTCCAGAGACGCCGCGAACCCACTCACCGTTCAGAATATAGAGTCAACGCTGAGAAGCCTGTCACTACGGCGGCTTAAGGAAGCCATGCCTCAGTACCATATTTGTATTTCCATTGCCTTGCCCTCAACGCAGCGACAAATCTATTTGAAGAATGTAACCCCCTCCACGCCCAAGTCGCATCTTTGGCAATAATTGCAAGTTAAAGCCAGGAGGTCAAGAGAGCGGCACGTCACTCTGCAAAGGGTGTAGGAACTTGAGTTTTCCTGCTCTGTGCGCGAGCAAGCTGCATTATGCTCGAATGGAGACACTCTTATCCAATTGATTGAAGACTACGAGGATAATAATATTGAGGAGCTCATACGTCGAATACACGATGGTCTCTCAATTCCTTGTTTCTCCAGGGATCCGAGATATGCCTCTCATCGGCGGCGCCGGAATTTTCATCGGCCTCTATCAAAACTATGCTCCATGGTTATTTTTCAAGGACAACTTTGCGCACGATGTTATGAACTGGCACAAGAGGGGAAATGTGAATGGCTGAAAGATTTTAAAGAAGACCGTTTTGATTTCCCCTGCGTAATGTGGGACCCCAGTCTGAACTATGGGGAATGGAAAACAGGGTCGGGAGATAAAGAAGGTCAACGTGATCCTTATTGGTTTAAAAGATGCATTGAACGAGCACAAAAGGAAGATCAGCTCTGCTGGGAATGCTTTCGGAGGATGTGTGAGATCAAAGGGTTTGGCAAATACTTCACCACGAAGGAGGGTGTGTTACGTGGTCAATGGTCAAAGCGAAGCCAACAGGTACAAACCAGAAGGGAGAGGAACTAGAAGCCATGCGGCCGTGGGCGAGGATAGGGACAAGAGATTTATCAGTCGTTGCAACTTCTCGAATTCAGATTCTGAACTGTCCAAATTGGGCTAACACCAGTGACGCAAGGGGCAATGACGATAGTGACTCTTAAGATGCCCTAAATTGGAATGTTTTCGTGCTGATGAACATGGGAAATACTACACTATAGAGGAGGGTGCGTTGCGGGATCAATGGGCGAAGCCAAAGGAACGGATATAAAGTAAAATAACAGAACAGAAGGTGCAGTCTTGAATGACGATACGGATAAGGATACAACTAAATCAAATCACTTCTTGAATAATCGCGGCCAAGAGCGTGACAGGCGCAATGCACTAAACTCAATCAGTGCGACTTCTCCGAATCCCATCATGAGATTATGATGAGGGGGGAATTTCACTTATCTATATAGGCTTAGATCATTTGCGAAATTTCCCGGGTTGATCTAAACTCCTTCTAGCACTCCCTTTCGCTCCTCCCTCTCCCACACTCTCCCCATTGTATGCCTGATGGCGGTTGAACAGCCCAACAATCTTCCCTTACAATCCAGCTTTTGTCAACTAGATGAATCTCATATCAGTATTCCTACAATCTCCACATCGAACGTACCACTTACCTGACTAATTCAAGGAGTGGATTGATAGTTTTAGCCAATTTCTGAGGAGCAATAAAGAAGTCAAAGACCTCATCGTACCTCACATCCTCAGGCTTTTGAGAGAAGCGTGTGGAGACACCGCTATCTTAGCTTGCCTTCGGAACGGCTGTACTTCTCTTCCGACTCTCAGCCCTATCCCGTCCCGCGATTTACCCAACCCTGGCAGATCGTTTGCCCCACAACCGGCACGATGTCGCTCACGTGATTCACCGCCACGACAAACCACACCGTGCCAGACTTCAACGTCGCACAATTTGACTACAACTGATTCAAATTCATCCAGTCAGACTACATCGTCTACGCCTAGCCACGATAAGGGCTCAAACTCAAAGCTCAAGAGCTTGGCTGATCATATCGCCAAGAAAATTGGACCTGCTAGGCCCAAAACCAAAGAAAAAGCTCAGTCTAATTCTGGAGTGGTTTTGGACCTACCTAAAGATGATATTGGCGTAAAGGAGGCGTACAAAGTCATAAAGGATTTGGAAAACCCGCCTATTTTGATACATTGCGCAGCCCATCTCTACTTCAGCAATGCAGTCGATAATCAGACGTCACAAAACCGTGGACATGAGCACCAGAAGTGGGAAAAGACTACAACGAGAGCTCGCAATCGTGTTGCTAAGGATTTAGGCCTCGACAACATAGATCAAGAGTTGAGAATCTCCGCTGGCTGCATCGGGCTTATAACACTATTTGGTCCAGAAATCTGGTCGTTGATTACGAGTCGATCATAGTACGAGTAGAATCCATCCTATGGAGCATACGCTGATGCAATGCAGCATAGAGAACGTCTGTGAGAGCGATGTAAACATCCTTAAGGACAGCCTTAAGCAAAATACAAATTGGAAGCAGTATGAAGGGTTTACTGCAAAAGGCATGAAAGATACACTATAAAACCTTCCAAAGGATATCGTTAAAGCGACGCCTTTAGCGGAAATGGCTTCAACACTCCGTTCAAAACTTGCCGAAATGGAAGGTAGTGAAACATCGCCTCTTTCCACTCGAGACGAAGACCTTATGTTGCGTGAAACATTGGAAAGCAGTCACAGTGGAGGATTGGACCATGGTCAGCATGTTGCATCACTAGCACCGCCATCAAAGAGGCCGAGACTAGAGTTAACCGTTGATCAGGCTGCGTCTAGTTTTGATAGCCCTACGACAGGAATTATCAGTCGCGCTCAAAGCCCTGCGTCCGCTTTACATCCTAATTGTGAGCTAAGGACATTATATGATTCTAGTAAGCTCGCAGCGATGTACCCTTTATAGCCGTACTAATGAAACGTAGCTGAATTTGTCGCCCCCCAGACAGGTCCATTTATCGAAGCTGGACATATGAGTCCTCTCTGCTCGGATTTAGCGTCTGACCGACCACCGACTCCACTGCCATCCACCGTCATCTTAGGTGAAGGGCCCGAAGATCCATTATTCATGACTTCCTTCTGCTTCCTTGCCTCGCCTCAAGAAGACGCGTACTAGTATCCGAACGAACGGGTTCCCATATGGCTCTGTTCGGAAATGAGTGCCTGCACGGAGTACTGCAATAGATCCACACGGCCATTCTAGTACGGCTCCATCATCGCTAGGGTGAGCGAGGATCCTAAGCTTGGCTTGCTTGTGGTCATTCAGAACGAGGGACAGCAGGGCGGCATTATAATCAGGTGGAACCTGCATATTACCAAAATCGAGATGCTCGAATACAACTTCTACTACTTTTGCAGGCTCAGCACTCGATACTGCAAATTCTCCGCTCTTCTCAATGACTTCTTTTCTTATTAAGGGCGCCTTACTCGTTAGCGACGCAGTTAAATATGCTATAATGTTGTCATACTATCTTTTCAATCTCCTTAAGAAGATCATAAAATGCTTGTGAATGTGGATAGTCCCTGCTCAGTCTAATATAACTAACCCATCTCACCTTATCTGCCTTTTTTGGAACTTGTTTGACAGCTCGATGCTATTGCTGCATTGGTTGGGTAGACTTTGAACAGCGGCATTGTTAGTTCAAGTCCACATAAAATTACAGCAGGGTCGACTGTAGATGGTGTCGACAAGATGGGAAGTTCTTTGAGGTGGGAATACGTTCTCGCTTAATGTGAAAAACATTTTTGATTGGTTGTCCACTCTAGCGTAACCAATTATCCGATTCTCACATCCAATTGCGAGCCACTTAGGACGAACGCGTAAAAGCTCTGTGTACCCCAACATCCCCTGGATTCGTCGTATATCCTGGCTGTATCACTGTAGATGCCTACACATCTTGGACACCGCTCCTCGCAGCATGTGGCTCGCCTGCTACACCGTTGCGCGACGTTGCGGCACCTCTAGAATCGTTGTCGCAGGTGCCATTCGTATTGTTGCTTCTTTGGGCGGAATTCGACCCAGTCGACTGCGCAGACATGCTAGCTGGTCGGTATAAAAGATCGTCTAGACATAGTCAGAAGGCTCGTTCGCGCAGGTAAGTGTCATGAGATAGCGTAAGAAGGAAATAAATGAGCTCGTACTGAGATACAAGTGGTAGGAAACGGCGATACAGTGGCGTAAACAGAGATTTTACAGAGTGTAAATAAAGATCCTTAATACCTGGTAGTTTGAAAACGATGTGAACTCCAATGGCTGAGCTTTGAACGACGATTTTGATTGTGTTTGGAGTAACACTTTGACTACCTGGAGTTGCTTCTGCTATTCCATCTAACGTGTTCCACCAACATTCCGGCCACCCCAAAAACCCACCAAAAATGAGAAAAACCACGCCTTAACATCTCAACAACGGCTTAATAATAAATTCTATAGTTCTAGATTTAGCCTCCTATGCCTACTCTAAGCCTCATGTTAGAAATTAAAACATGATCTATTAAGTCGTTCTAGAGGTGTCGTAATGTAGCTCAAGATTGAGGGCCAAAACTTGATATCCTAATAACCCGCCAGGCTTATTACGCTAGGACCTTAATAAGAGTCTTAGAGTAGGTATAAAATACTAATAATAGAATTTTAGAATTTATTATTAAGCTGTTGTGGAGATGTTAAGGTGTGGTTTTTCTCATTTTTGGTGGGTTTTTGGGGTGGCCGGAATGTTGGTGGAACACGTTATCATAACAGCTTAGTCAGATATCAGTTCAGGACAGTCTTTGCTCAGGTTTGAAAACCGAGGAAGATTTTGGTGGGGTCATTTTTGGGGTAAGAGTCTTCGGCTAACTTTTACGACCCTCTACTGAACATGCGTGCTTGTCCGACCATGTCCATACTGCACCCCTAAGCTAAAAGTGAAATCTGCCGCCACCGTGCAAGGTTTGAAAATCGGCGAATATCCTGTTTTAGGCAGCGGTTATAAGAGCTTTTCTAATGCTTGAAGGGTATTTTGCGACATGATAAAAGAACTAGATGTAAACGAGTATAGATAATATCCAGTAAACACGTATGCGTCGTGACGCTAACTTTACAGAGACGCATGTCTACCAGAGGTGCAAACCTACACCCCCGGCAATCAATGGCATTTCATACTTGCATTTTACCATACCGGTATGATCAAAGCCCTCGGCTATCTATGGATCAAAGCAGCCGATCCATGTTGCCAACTCCTTTCTACGGGAAGAACCACTATTCTGTATTTAGTGCTGAGTAAGTGCCGCACTACCAGGTATGCAGCACGGTTTGATCATGATTGTAACATTACCAGCCCCTGTACAAGTCTAGAATGCAAAAGGAATTCAGTTTCAGCCCCAATGTTGAGTGATTTGTATGCAACACAGCATGCCCATTGCCATCTTTGTGAATGTTCGTAAAATTCAGCGGGGATGAGATTTCTGGATTTATAGGAATAATGGGTCTAATAATTGAACTGAACAGATACATCAACATTTCGATGGGCTGGAAGTTATAGAGGTGAAGAAAAGTGCCTGTCTGGGATGCTCAAAGGGTTACACACAAGTGTCGGCATAATGTCCACCCAAAACCCTCGCACAAAGTTGGCTTGACCGGAGCTTACGCGGCAGTAAATCTCCCGACTCGCCTTGCCGTCTCAAGATTGCCCTGAAGTTCTACTCGTCGGCCTAAGTATCTATGTATGGTTCTGGGTCGGTTGATTATGAAGATACGCATTGCCAATCGACAAAAAGATGCAGCAAGCATTGCAGATTCGATGACGCAACTAAGTGTTCGAACAGAAACTGCCGTAGACACCAAAAAAAAAAAAAAAGTATTCAATGATGTAGGCCAATTGAACAGAGAATGATAAGCGTAGCAAGGTACATGGTCTGAAATCAAAACGTCGCCTGCTGTGTGATATCGTACAAATGGGGAGACCATCAGGCTTGGCATGCAGTCAGACGTACTTATTCCATACAGCGCCAAAACTCCTGACCCCACCTTTATGCGCTCGACTTCTCGGCGGCGCTTTTTTTTTGTCTATCCTCTTGCAGCTCACATCTGCCTTGACCAGTATGAAGCTCTGGTCGAATACATGCCCATTCGCATTACCACATCGCTCGAGTGCAGGAGCAAGCGCTAACTCGACCCTTCGGCCCTTGGCGCTTGTTGTTGAGCCATATCCACGTGTAGGGTGGTCGTCGTCGTCTTCATATACATCTTCCATTTCGCTTTCATAAAAGCCATAGCCCCAGTATTCGTCTTTTTTCCCGCCGGTAAAGGTTACGAAACGGTAGTCAGCACGTTGGCGCTTCATTTTCAGATCTAGGGCCACGGCTGCGGAAACGATGGTATGGAATTGATCTTTTCCTTCTCGAAGAGAATGGGTGGACCAAGGGCGTAGTTTCCTGCGCGTACGAGAGCAAAAGCGGGATATGCATTTAAGCACAGGAGCTGCGTCGAAGGTTGGACGCCACTTGCCCTCAACTTGAGGAACAAGAAGATCCACAGTCATGGAGCGCCAGTGATGGTATTGTTCTGCTTCTTCTTCATTCTTGACGGCTTTTCGCAGCGTGTCGTTGATGGCACGAAGCTTCTTGTCGCCAAGCTTGCCTGCCCACACATAGCCACACCCTTTTTGCCAATTGCTAAAGATTTTCTGTTGCAGCTTGGACCAAATGTATGCCTGTATCAACAATGGCCGATCTTCTGAGTGCTTCAGGTAGGCATTATAATTGTCGGATAGGTTGCTGAACAGCTCGTTTGCTCGATGCACATGCGGCCGCTTGCTGCTCGTTCTGATAGGCCCACTGAAATACTCCTCGCTCCAGATTCGGATCTCATAGCGCAGGGCATGGAGCTCTTCCATCAGCGTCTTCTCCTCTGACTTGTATACAACCGAAGCTCGTGCTGGCACTCCATACGGACCTGTGCTCTTCCTCTGCAGCTCCTTCCTGAGGGCGTCTCGCTCTCGGGTGACCTGATAGAAGCGCTGGACCAAGTCGTCCTGGCTGCTGCCCACTCTTATGTCTGGCCGCGAGGGGCTCTTGGGAGGCAGCATGGGGCTTCCACGTACGCTTAGCTGGTTCGGGCTTGGTGAGCTGGCTGTCGAGGTCTCTGAGCTCGTGTCGGCCGACGTGGCCGTCACCTTGACATGCTGCGGTACGTATTGTGTCTTCCGTCTGTTCCTGGTGATCAGCTGCTCTTCGTCGGACCATTCTTCGTCGGCATCACGAAAGGGATCTGGGGCGGCGTGAGGCACCATGGGCGATACGGTGCTTGCAGACGACGGCTCGTCGTGCACGACTTCGGCGGAGGGACAGGTCAATTTCAGCGAGCGGAGGGTCGAGTCACGGACGTCTATTGAAATACGGCTCAGTCAGCGCGCCAGCAACGGATACGGTACGCTCGTGTAGCAAAAGCTATGGCAGGCTAGGCGGGGCGCACCTGGGGATAACGTCGTCATATCGACATTTCTCTCATGCACCCAGGCGGTGTCGAGATGGCATGCGCAGAAGCAGCTCAAGTCAGCTCAGCTCGGGGCGGGTCAAGGCGAATCGATAAGACGGAGTCGTCGTCCGGCCACAGTCGCGGTGAACAAAGGAATCGCGCGGTTGATGGGAAACGCCATGGCAAATCCAGCCTCGATGCACGCAAGCGACAGCCTACCCAGGTAGCGATGCCCTGGCGGTTCCCAGGACCAGTCGGAGGCATGCAGTGCGCGACAAGATGCTCATCACGCCGGTGACGTGTGACGGCCGATAGGCGACATGCATGCCCAGTCACCTGGTTGGCCTGGCTGCTCAGGAAAAGCCGTACTTGGCGTAGGCCGCGTGCTTGCCACACCGTGACGAAGCCTGTCGCCCCTCTCCATACAATCAAAATACACCACGTCTGGCCGCCAATTAATTGCCACGGTCCTGGGTGGGCATAGCCTGCGACGCACCAAATCGATAGCTCATTGTTTGGTAGCGAACCATGGTTTGCATCTGCCGCGCTGCCCCTCACTCATCCCCGTCCCTGCCATTAGCCTAGCTACCACCTGAAACATCAATTGCGGGCTGGTTCTGGCATATCACAACTCATCACACCGAGTCCCGTTCAGGCATCACAGTGGGCATCTCTACTTTGCAATTTGCTAATGCTTTCTACTCATGCAATGCCGTAATAGCTGCACAGCAAGGCGTCCATCTCTGCACCTAGGCGTTCATGCTACACTTTGTCAGCCCAACCCAAACCATACCACAAACCACACCAGCAACATCAGGAAACTTACTTGATAGTAATAGTCTTCGCCTCGACATAGTTCATAAGCCCAGCCTTTCCGCCCTCCCTCCCAATGCCACTCTGCTTTGCTCCGCCAAATGGAATATTTGGGGCTAGCCCATGGCTCCCATTGATATTCACCGTTCCAGCATCGAGGAGCTTTGCCAATCGTAGCGCGCGCGGGATCGATGCCGTATAGATGTAGGACGAAAGACCAAATTCGGTGTCATTCGCCAGTTTGATCGCCTCTTCTTCGGTCTTGAACGTCCGGATGGTGAGAACAGGTCCGAATATCTCCTCACGGTAGATACGCGCGTCGTCCTTGGGGTTGAGGAAAATAGTTGGTTCGACGTAGAAGCCGCTATCGCCCTTCCTCCCGCCACCAGTCACCAGCTGCGCTTCAGTCTTGCCAATTTCCATGAAATCCATTACACGTTCGAATTGCTTGCCATCCGCTAATGGGCCCATGAATGTCTTTGGATCTGATGGTGCTCCGATAGCCTGGCCGAACTGCTCAAACCGCACTCTGAGCTGCTTCACAAACTCATCCGCGATATCTTCGTGCACAAAAAGTCGGGATGCGGCAATACAAGCCTGGGTGGTGTTGTTGAGGAAGTTTTGCGATTGATGCGTCAACGCGTTCTCTATATTTGCATCCGGGAAAATAAGAGACGGTGACTTTCCCCCAAGTTCAAGGGTGACGCGCTTGAGATTACTATGTCCGTCAGATGCAGAGTATTCGAAGGTACGTTGCACGACTTACCTTTTCGCAGCCAACTCTTGCACCTTCTTTCCGACGAATGCAGACCCTGTAAAAGAAATTTTGTTGATGCCCATATGACTCGCCAACGCCGCACCAACCTTACCATCACCAGTGACAATATTGATCACACCAGGAGAGAATCCAGCTTCTTTGATCAAGTCGCCAAGCTGCAATACACCAATGGGTGACTTTTCAGACCCCTTGTAAATAAATGTGCATCCAGTCGCAATAGCAGGAGCCACTTTGTAAGCGAAGAATAATCCAGTTGCATTCCAGGCACCAACACCTGCACAAACTCCAATGGGATCATACGAAACAATTTTGTAGATACCATCCTCTTCTGGCCATTGTTCGCCGGGAATTTTGTCTGTCCAGCCAGCATAATGTCTTCAAAGTCAGCAATCTATACACAGGGTGCGGCACAATACTAGCTACCATACCTGAATACCTTAGCAACTAATAAGTATATCCACTCCGCCATGCTAACCGGCTGACCCATACTTTTGGTCTCCCATTCACTCAACATTTTAGCATTTTTTTCAATCAAATCAGCGAATTTGAGCATCAATGCGCTGCGTTGTTCTGCTGTCCACTTGCTCCATTCGCCTCGAAAAGCGGCACGAGCTGCAGCTACTGCTTTGTCGACATCGGCTTCTGAAGCGATTTGAATTCCTTCAGCAACAACAGATTCATCGTGGGGAGAGTAAATGGAGATGGTTTCGGACGAAGTAGCATCAACGTACTGTGGCGTTAATTAGATATGAATAAGCCTTCAGATTTCGAAGGTGTAAGCATACTTTGTTGTTGATAAATAGCCGTTTTTGAACCATTGTCTTAGATGGAACCCTAGAAAGAGTGTTTGTAGGTATGTTTTTGATATGTTGCTTTGCCTCAACTAGTTACAGATGTATCTTGTCCCTTGAAGAAAGAATGCAAGGACTCCTACTTTATATACTTCTCAATACCGTAGTCATCCGGATACCCCGCACAGCCTGGGCATCCGCTGCTATGTATATGTGCGTTTTTGAAGTTCTATTGCGCATCAGTGAGCCGAACAGCCGAACCCCACAGTAGTCTACCATACACTGAGACGACATACCATTTCCCGCGTATACAGAGGCGCCCGCGCACTAAACAGGCCTACCAAGACGGGAGATCGGAGGGTGCCGTGGTGATGAGTTACGGATGTCGTGTATCCGAGCCTCCGAACCACTACGTGACGTCAACCCAACCAATGGTCAGGACTGCGCACTTGGCGATTTGTGGACTCTGGTCAGGTTACTATGTAGCGCTATCGATCTTAAGGCTTATAACCGTGGCCTGTTATTTCATCATTCGGAATCCTAGAATGCCTAGGCATTGCTTGTGAGACCCCGCTGCTGATGCCAGTACAATGCTAGAACATCTCGGAGGCTTCGAGTACCTTCAACACTACTTATATGACCCCAGCTCAGCATTCTAAGTTCATCCTTAAGTGGAACAGACGGAAGGTCGAGTAATTACCACGTGATGGTGGCACCAAGGATTATCCTTCGAGATCAATACCCTCATATATGCTGAGATCTTTGGACTCAATTTTCGCAAGATATAAATACTCGCCCTGGGCAAACACATGAGCATGTGATAGAAAAGTCCCCGAGTAGAGTAGTTTCGGCTAGGTCTTCACCTAATCACATCCATGGAGTATCACGGAGTTGATGTGATGTGAGGGGCGCTAGGGTAACAGTATGTGCGAGCTGACGTTCTTTTGGAAGAACTAAGTAGTATCCAGTTGGTTATCATGATAGAAGGACGGGATTGTTGACCTACATGGCCTAGAATAAACTGTCTGTAGATTGCCATGTTTAGCTGCATCGTCAACGGATACTGACATGATCAGGCGTTTTATATTCCAGAGATATATAGGACATAAGAAACTTGGAAGATACCCGTGCATCATATAGTTTATTATTGTATGAAAAGAGTACACTTGTGTCTTCCTACCAACACCGCAAGTGCACAAATCTCGAGAATCAGAATTTGTCATAGAAGCACCATTCCTAACGTGTTTACTCACGACCCGGCCCACCCCGGTGCCTCTACAGGTACCTCTAGTTAGGTATAAGAGGCTTAGCGTAAAATTTTAGAATTTATTATTGAGTTGTTGTCAAGATATTAGGTTACAGTTCTTGCCATTTTTGGTGGTTTTTGAGGTGGGCCACTTACTGGGGTGGGTCGCTTACTGGTAAAGCACGTCAAAACCTAACGTTAATAGCTAGGCCTATTATCCTAGGAATTTAATAGGAGCTTCGAAGTAGGTACACGAGGCTTATTTTAAAATCTTAGAATTTATTATTCGGCTGTTGTGGAGATATTAACGTACAGTTTTTGTGATTTTTGGTGGTTTTTGAGCTAGCCCGGGTCTTAGGGTGTCGGGTCATGAGTAAACACGTTGAATGAGTTAGTTAGGACCTCGGGAGGCTTTCACGTGCAGGGCGATATCGATAAGCCTCACGACTCTTTCGGATTCTCATCTTCGCCGTCCTCCGATCAATAATTTTGCAAACTTTGTAACATAAAGGAAAGAGTTGGATGTTAAAGTTAGGAATGGTCGAGACGCATTCAAACTCTGGGGCACATTCGCCAAATCCGACTGCCAAATCCGGAAGCGGCCGACAACGCATCATCTCATCGTGTCTGACATGTCGCCGACGAAAAGTCAAATGTGACCATGTACACCCTGTATGTGGAGCTTGCACACGAGGAAGCCATGTCTGTACTTGGTCGGATCAGGTTCCTGGACAGACAATTGCTGGCAGAATTTCAAAACCTAGCATCGCTGGCAACGGAAAGATCGGAAAGACTAGTGATGTCCAGTCGCGGCTCGATCGACTTGAATTGTTATTGGAAAAAGCGGTCGCAGGCCAAGGAACGATGCCCTCGGCGTCCGTTCGATCGAGTGCCGAGCTAGAGAGGAACGATTATGAGTCGCAGTTGACGCCATCTTCAAACAGTCAAACCTCACATGGGCAAGGAATGGCTTCTGATGAGATTGATGGAACTTTACTATTAGATGGAGGACGTTCCCAATTTGTCTCATCATTGCACTTTGCGCTACTCGCAGACGAGGTAGGTCGACACATATCATCACAGTCTTCGTGGGTATAGCGTTGCTTCAGAACATCTAGGTCGCTGCTTCCTAAATACTTATCGCTTCCCCACTATTCTATAGCTAAAGGAAACTGTTGAAAAGCTGACAATGAGTTAGATTCAAGACATTAAAGCTCTACTGGGTGATAAGACGGATGAAGAGAAAAAGGAAGTGCCACAGAATAGCCTGATTGACCTGCTCTCTCTTGGGCAGGCAGCAATGGGCTCAAATCTGGATAAACTGCTTCCTCATAGCCAGGAACTTCGAAACACGCTTCTTGATGTATATTTTGCAAACGTGGATCCAATGATTCGGCTTACCCATAGGGGGACCATCCTACGTAAATTCGCTTTGTATAACGAAGAGAGCCATCCAATTGTATTTTCGATATACTTTTCTGCAATTAATTCACTCTCAGCGAAGGTCGTTCAATGTAAATTCAGCGAAACCAAAGAGACACTCTTGGACCGATTTCAGCTGGGGGTCGAGATATCCTTGGCTAGAGAAAACTATCTGACTTCGTCAAGTCTGGAGATCTTCCAGGGGTTTGTGATTTGGTTGACTTGCATAACACGGGAGGATGATATGGGTATGTACTATTTCTGATTCAAATCAGCAAAACCATTGACAGTACATAGGTAAAGCCTGGGTGCTGTTGGGCATTGCTTTGCGCATTGCTCTTAATCAGGGTTTACACCGAGACCCATCTCTATTTCCTTCAGGTTCCATGGATGCTGTCACTATTGAGTCTCGTCGACGCATGTGGCATCAATTAGGGCACCTGGAGTTTCGTGCTGCCGAATGCAAAGGACAAGAACCAAGCATAACGGAGGACTTCTATACAACATTGCTCCCACGCAATATTGAAGATGAAGATCTTGTTGACGGTGCTAGCCCGGGCCCATCGCCATATGATGCAGAAAAGTTCACCCCGATCACATTCCAACTGGTTCGCTATGTTGGCATGCGATACCTCCGACGGATTGTACAATGTACATACCGCTTAGAGAGACGAATTTTGGACTTCGGGCTACGTGGTGCATCTCGGCCCGATCCTTCTCAGGAACTTCAGAATCTGTACGAAGAAATCAAAGTCATACTTGGCGAATATCATGATGAGATTGAACGGAAATATCTCAGATTTTGCGACCCAGCAATGCCCATGCAAAGAATGGCATTAGGTTTGGCATCATTACTACAATGGCGGTGTTATTTGCTGTTCTGGCTACGCATGCCTCGAGCTTATCGTGACGTTGTATTCTCGACAGAAATACGCAGATCGTAAGTACTACGAACCTTCAAATTTGCTACAACCTGAAGATAGGTCTAACCTTAGAACATAGGATATTTGAAAAGTCAATCAGTTGCATAGAAACCATCAATGCTGCAGCCACTGATGCCGAGGCTGAGCGTTTTCGGTGGCACATAGGTAGTATGTTGGTTCGTATTCACAAGGCACTTCACTAATTTTTATAGGTGGAATGGCTTCATTCCAGGCTATCATGCATGTACTATCTGAACTACGTAACCCGCTTTTTGATACTCCAGACCGCCAACGCGCTCTAAGAGCACTGCAGATATCACGTTCCCTACGAGGAGGCAATAGCGCAAAAGCATGGCAGGCAGTCAGAAATATGATAGACCGAGCCGTGGCAGAGCACAATATATCACCGAGAACCAAGTCACAGGCCTCAAGCTCGTATGCCAGTCCTCCCAATCAATCAACTTCTGCGCCACTCGAAAATCCCTCGAACGACAATGTTGGCATCTATCCAGCGATCGGAACATTTCCTAGCTATACGGCTCAGATACCGAAGGAACAATATACTCCCGATCCAATCACGACCGATGCCCAACACATTCAACCCAATTCAGAACTATTGCCTCCCACACAACCACCTTCAAACGACTTTGTTCAGCCTAATTGGGATGACTTCAACTTGAATAATATCAATAATATGGTTGAGAATTTTCCTTCAGTAGATACTCTACCAGACTTGGATTTCGTAAGTGCCTCAATGAATGTAAAACTAGCAAACTCTAATAAAGCTAGGGCTTTTGGGGAGATCCTTTCAACTATGAGAATGAAATTGGTGCAATACCAATAGAAGATAGTTATTTTCCACCATGGATTGGATGAAATACTTTCAATACATTCAAAGAATCGGAAGATCTCTCAGCGCGAACTGTCATCAACAATAGTATCGTAAGATTCATAACCATTTAGAAGCAATCGACATAACTTAAATCTATTTCGGCGAACGAATTCAATAGCTAAAAGGCATCAGGCTTTACTGGACACCAATCACGCTCGTGGCTGTACTTCCATGAACAATGCCACCAAACCTTCGTTCATTGTCGGATGCGTCACAATCAATTCCGAGATGCTGGTATACGGTAGCCGAGCAGACATGGCTAACTGAACGACTGACAACAACTCTCCAGCGTGAGGGCCAAGCGCCGTGAACCCAAGAATGGAATCGTCTACCACACTTACCAATGCTTTAGCAAAGCCTTCTGTTGCATTCATTGTTCGAGTCCTCAAAAATGCTCCCATGGGAACTTTTGCAAGACGATATTGGACCCCGGCCTTTTGCGCTGCCTTCTCACTCAATCCAACGTGTGCAAGCTCGGGGTTTGTATACAGGGTGTATGGTACTTGGCGATCGATAGTAGATCGCAATGGCTCCTTGCTCAGCAGAAAGTCCCGCACGATACGGAAGTCATCGAAACCAATGTGCGTGAAATGCGGGGATCCTGCACAGTCACCGGTTGCAAAGATTCCAGGAACACTTGTCTGGAGAAACTCATTAACCTTTACATGACCAGTAGGTGTCAATTCAACACCGCTAAGCTCTAGGCCAGTGTTTTCGGTATTCGGGAGACGACCGCTAGCAACCAAGAGGTGACTGCCGTTGATCTCGAAAGGCTTTCCACTCTGAGCGCCAGTCATAGTGATTGATTCTCCAGATGTACCATGGACGTTAGAGATGGATGCTGAAGTGACAAAGTCGATACCCTCGCCTTTCAGCATCTCGATCAAAGCAGCTGACACGTCATTATCTTCACGCTTCAGGATTCGCTCGTTCCGATCGAGAACCGTTACTGCAGAGCCGAATCTGCGGAATGTCTGCGCAAACTCCAACCCGATGTACCCTCCACCCAAGATGATCAAATGCTTGGGGACTTGGTCCAATTCCAGAATGTCGATGTGTGTCAAAGGCTTCGAGGCTTGCAGACCGGGTATGTCATCGACCTTGGCACGCGAACCGGTGCAGATGATGATGTTATCCGCGGTAACAACTCTCTCCCCTCCATCCCTCAGCGCTATCTCCACTTTGCGGCCACCTGCCAACTTCCCATGGCCCAGATAAACTCGGTACCGCTATCCTTGAACGCAGTTTCGTGCAGCTCGAACATGCCCTTGACCACATCTCTTTTCCTTTCTCGAACCGCACTCATATCAATACCATTGTTATCTGTTCTGAACAGGCCTGTTGTAGCATACTTGTGGGCTTCATGCGCGATTCCAGCGGCGTACGTGAAAGTTTTGGAAGGCAGACAAGCGATATTAGGACAGGAGGCCCCGTACCATTTTTGCTCGATGACAGCAGTTTTGACATGGAGGGTGGAGGAGCGGTTGAAGCAGATGAATTTGGCTGCTTCACCAGAGCCAATGGCGATTGTGTCGTCGTGTTCTGGAGTATCCATATTTAGACACGGATAATTATGGTATGGGTGACGGGCAAGTAGACTGAAGAAGGAAGTTAATTGAAGTTTGCAATGATAATTATTGCATCTACGTTCCAATCTTGGACTCTTTATATACCGTCATTGTAGTCTATCCTTGTAGTCTATTTGTCGGTAGGCGAGCTGTAAGTCCAAAAGCCATATTTCCAAAGTCACGTCATAGCTCTGTGGGGTATGCTGACGGGCCAATCTACTGCATGTGTAATCATTAGACACTGTATGAATGTCGAAATTGTGTAGAGTCGCACCAAAATTTATTTCCAAATCGAGGCTCCACTGGTAAGCCATCTGCATGCTGAGTCAGATGCCATGGCGGATTCGGCTTAGTCAAATGAAGGGAGGTTCGATTTAAGACTAAGATGTTTCCTGAGCAAGCAAGATTCCATATCTCATCACGATTGTGTTCCGATGCATGATTCCATATCGGCAGTATCCTTCTATGAGTTAAGCTTTTTTTAGTGTCTTGGCACTGCATGGCAAATACCAGAATCTTTGGTTGAGTCTAGTCACACGTGGCGTCAACCGCCGGCTAGTTTGAGCTGAGAGGGAAATACATTCCACGACTGCCTTGCAAGGCACACTCGCAGCTCTCTTTGAGCAGCCTTCTTGGGGAGGGGTAAGTCAAACAGCTGTGGCGTCGGCTCCTGGCCTCCCATAGTCGACACTCCCTGCGATGACCATGGCCAAATATCAGTGGATCTGATCAAGCAACCAGCTGCGCTCCCGCCGTCTTGAACCAGAGCCCTCTCGCCACGCAGTCCTATTTTTTTATCAGCACAGAGCTCCAGGCTAAGTTTGCCTAGCCGGATTGGGGCGGAATGCAGCGCCCTGGCGCGGGGAGACGCGAGTTTCCGCGACCCACTTGCCAGCTGAGGCTGAGACGAGCTGCGTTGCTGCGCAAATGCAACTTCTTGGTCCATCGTCACTCTTTTGCTGCCTTGTTACCTACTCCACCACACTCTCTAGGCCTTTATTTCATCACCAAAATAGCCGTATCGTTATCTTTGTCTAACTACTCGTGCCTGTGCTTCAGGTACAACGTCCGCGACACCCGCGACCGGATACGCCGCTGCTGACAGGGCTGAACTCTGTTTACCTTCACCCTTTTCTCGCCTCCCAGCCTGACCACGCACTCCTGGAGACCAGTCCGCTGTACAAACAAGAGAAAACTGTCAAGATGCGGATACCGCAGTCTTATGTCCAGAAATGCAAGATCGTGGCCCATGTTGCACAGACTTTGTTCATATTCGTGGGGTTATGCATCACCATTGCTGTCTTCACCAAGACGGGAGCCACAGGTGGTGCTTCTAAGTTTTATCTTGCCTTGGTATGCTTGACTGAGTTGCCAGGCCTTCATAAATGACAAGCCTGACCTTATTCCAGTGTTTCCTCTCCATACCCGCCATCATCTACCTTGTCATGGTGCCCATGTGGTCCCGCGCCGAACGCTTCGCAAACGCCTATGCCTTTCTCGCAGTCGATGCCATATATACCATCCTCTGGTTTGCCGCCTTCATTGCCGTGGCGATGTGGAACAGTAGTGGCATAATAGAAGGCGCAAAGGAGAAGAATATTCCAGATGACGAACGCAACTGCACGACATTCAAGTGGGGAAGCGAGAGCAAGTGTAACGTCAGCAAGTCTAGTGTAGGAATCGGCGTTGTTATCTTGTATGTGCCTTCCCACCCAATTGCTCTTTCCCACCCTTGCCAGCTAACGCCCTCAGCATCCTGTTCGCCCTCACCACCGCCGTCAGTGGCTACTATCTCTCCAAATTTCTTAAAGAGGGTGTCCTTCCTTACGAGTCCAAAGAAGCCAACCCCCACCACCTCTCCGGCGAATCTGCCAAAGACAATGCCTGGTCCACGGAAATTGAAACGGGTAACCGCGTCTCAGACGACGAAGACCGACGTACCGAACACGGTGGAAACCAACAAGAAGACGAATACGCTCTGCTCCACTCCACCGACACAGACGAAGGCAGGCACCCTGGCCGCCCATTAAGCTGGGGCGAGGACAGAGTAAATTATGGGAAGCCAGTACCGCCGTACGCCGATTACAGGGAGAGCGAAGGGGCGAATGCATTGAGCCCCGGCGGCTATGAGGATTACAGGAGGGATGCCCAGCATGGTGGGGGTGGGTACAGTTTTGTTGGAGGTGGACCAGCTGCGCCAGCCGCGCCACGGTAAGAAGGCAAAATGGGTCTGAATGAGGTCTTGCAGAGTGTTTCTGGTCCTGCGTTGATGGATGTGGCATACTCTTTGGCGCTTTTCTTATGTTTCATCTTGCGTATTAGCGGGTTTTTCATATAAACATTTACATGTATTTCTCATTTCGACTGGGTCCTTGGGACAGTGATATCAGTGTGGCCTTCCGTCTGGTTTTGTATTTCATTGATTCGCCCAGGCTTGTGATGCATTTCGCTACTGGCAAACAATAGAAATCCTGAGGTCGTATAGAAGGTGAGAGGTATATTTTGTGTCTGTGTCTGTGTCCGTCTTTTACAGTTTAACTGTCAGACATGTCGCAATCGATTCAATAAAATAACGCGATATCGCCAGCATTTCAATATGCGTCCACTAACATCACAGTAGTCAAGCCACTCCTCTTGACACTCAGGACATGCTTCAAAATCATAATCTTGTCGTATATATCGTGCCCTTCTTGGTCTTTTCGATGGAGGCGGCGGCGGAGGCGCTGTCGCAGTGTGGTGTTCAACCAGAGCCACTTCCCCAGCGTAATGCCGCACCCCGAGATCATCAGAGTTCTCTTCTTGGTCGTCTTCAGCGTGAGTGCACTCTGGCTTCTCGTTCATCGGGGTATAGTCACAGTCGTAAATATGGCGTGAGTCTAAGTACGCTTTTTAACCTAATGTAGTCTCGTTTGTGGGACTCTGAAGGATTCCCACACACCATTTTAATCCGAACAGCATGGAAAAGTCTATTTACTGAACAAATTACAGTCAAGTCGTAGGTTTCGAGCGATAGCGCAGGGTTTCAATAATGCCAAATGGCATGAGCATCAATAGGGAAAAAAAAAAAAAAAAAAAAAACTTCAAGCTTTCAAAGGGTGCATTTTATATCAGAGTGGTTTCCAGGCGCAAGGCTGATGTTTCTTCTCTTTTCGCTGCTGCCTAATTTTCCCTATTCATACCTGGGCAGCCTCCTCGTAGGTATTGAACACGCTGCAGCTACTGCACACTAAAATCAACTTCATCTATGCCCAGTTATACAGCCTGGGTATGTTTTTCAAATCTTATTGTATCTGCCTAGTAATATAATAGAAGCACCACGTGAAGAACTACTGAGTCTTATCTTGCCAATAAATCTTGAACTTTCAGCAGTCAATTCCGTCTAGCTATCTTTCAATACGAGATAAATTGTATGACAATCCAATTCGACGCAGCAAGGCTGAGATACCTATGCACGTGTTATCTTCCACTCCTGTCCCTACGAGATTGCCATACGGATTAAGGTTCAATCTCCAATCCGTTCCCCACAATTAAGACAATATTTGGATAATTCTGGATACAAAATTTCACTGCAATCTTTACAGAATACAGGACTTTGACAAGCTGTAGCTGTACCACTAGTTTAAAGTTAGCTAAAATAGCACTGGTTGTAGTAGTTCTCTGAAATCGGACATTTGAGGAGGCTTAGGCGGTGGAGCCACGGGTCCAAGGTTTTTAACCTTACTGACTTCTCCTTGCGTAGGATAACTCATGGTATAATTTGGATCGTTAGATAGAGCTGGGTGAACAGTATTTTTCCTTCAAATATCTTGTCGGAATCCGAGGGCGGGCCCTTATAGTCTGGTAGTGTAGAGCTTGTGAAAAGGTGAGCCTCTAGGATGCATACTCGCTCCCAGCGGTACGTGGCAGGCTGTGATTGGACTCAAAGTATGGCTATACTCAAGGCTGAGGGTGTTTTACTAAGTTCTGTGCAACTACAAAAAGGCTGAATCTAAAATACTTGCCTAATGTTCACTCCAGTAACAATAGATCACATGGTACAGTACTAGGACAAAAGTTTAGCACGGCGAGCCAAAACCCCACCAAGCCTCACCAAAAACTAGCTTTTTTCTACCCAATATTATACAACGCCTATATATTAGAAATCTTTAAAAAGTATAGAGATTATAAAAGAGATAAAAACCTATCTTATTATTTATTTAAATTCCTATTTTCTTTTCTCTATACTAATTCGCGTAGCTTTAAAGTAAAACCTTCGAAAAAATTCCTTAAAATCTACGTTTTTACTAGTAAAATAAGGGAAATCTAGATAATTTTTTTTAAGACTTTAGCTTTATTTAACTATTTTATCTTAAGAAGTAAATATAATATATATATATTGAAGAGTAATACTAGGAGAATAATTACCTCTAATTTTAAAAAAAAAATTTAAGTGGGAGAGGTAGTATTATATGCTGAAATTGGCTAATTTTGGTGAGGAATCGCTTGAGTTGCTAAACTTTTGTCCAGTCACTGTATCTTAGCATCCCTCCGCTTGCTTAACTTCCTTTGCTGAGATTTGGTCACCGGAAGAGCATCAAATAGATGGGACTTATACAGTTGTTGCTGTCAGACTGAGAATGCGCCTCCCTTCGATGGCCAATCAATGAAGAATGCCCAGTATTGAGAAAATGCACGCATCAACGGTGCAAATAACCTCCTTCATAAAACTTTCCGTAAGTTGGATGCTAATGCAATCAATGTAAAAAGCTCGCCACACGAGTGTTCACATTTATCTGTCTAATAGCTTGGTAAAACATGAACTTCCCAATCAGCGCCATACTGCCCCTTCACCTTGTTGCGTTTTTCAGCATCTCCAATTGGGCCCTCTTTGCTAGAGACCTCACTCAATAGCACGCCCTTTTTCTTCCCAGTCTGTAAGTACTCCAGAAAGCGCACTGAAGCATCGATATACTCCCTTAGAGCTATCCTAGAATCCAATGTTGTACCAGTTACCATCTTCATGATCCACGGAACAATCAAGGGCGCATCGGTGCATGATGGATGGGCAGATCCAGCTATGGTACGTTAATAGTTGAACAGTATGCATTTTCTTCGATCATACTTACTCAAGGTCATAAACCATCCTTCTTTTACGCTCTCAATGATCTTTCTCACGACTTCGAAGTGTTTTCCCTGTCCATAAAATTCGACTTGTTCCTCCGTCCATTCGCCGCTCTGCATGACCAATATCGGGATATCGATGTCTTTGTTCAGAGGCCCGGATCCCTTTCCAGGGTCTAGAGCAATGCCTGCGTTAATTGGCATCGATTTGGTTCCGGCAGACTTAAGAGCTTGCATAACTCCAGTTGCACCGTATGAGTGGCCAGCAACAGTGATGGCAGCAAGGTTGAGGCGATGCTTAAAACCGGGAAGTGCCTCGCGCGGTGAATCAGGCTTGAGGTTCATAATAGGTGCCTCGCCAGCGTTTAGCTGGGCAAATAGCTTGATCGTTTCGCTAATCTCCGCTTCTCGAAATGCGAGTTGTGCCTTCTTGAGATCCAGTTCAGTCATGGGCGGGTTGGATTCTAGGTCTTGTAACTTCATATGCCAGACCTTCTTCTCTTTGCCGTCCGGGTAGTGAATAATCGTGCCAGGCCCACTGCCATCGCGGTGCTCTACCGCAGCCACAACATAGCCATGACTCGCAATACTCCCTAGGTAATGGGAGTAGGACTGGCTCATTCCAGCCATACCATGTGTAAATACAACACAAGGTAAGGTTCCGAGCTTTCCGTCGCGCTTCAGTTCCTGATGCTCTTGCTCAGCTGCGCTCAACACCTTTTTGAAGCCGTCAGCATCGCCGCTCTCATCAACGAGGACTCTTTCAGCGCCAGAGAGAACAGGTGCGTCCACGACTCCTGGAATGACAGTGCTAGAACCTAACAGCCAAAGCGCAAAGGTGAAAACTCCTTGAAAAGGTGGAAATGATACGCCTGCAAGGCGCGCATAACCGGTACCGATAAGGGAAATTGGCTGTGGAAGCCAAGGTCGTGCCCACGGTCGGTCCCTTGGTGACGATGGTGGAAGTGAAGAAGGGTAATACAGAGTTATCGCAAGTGTGGAGAGCTCAAAAGCATTCTCTTTCGTCTCTTTCAATGTTGCATCATGAATAATTCTCCTCTCAACCTCTGTCTCAATATCTAAAATTCCAACCTCATGGGGACCGGTGTATGGTGGTAGAGGTGATGTGATTGGTGTTAAACTGAAAACAAATATCCAGAAGAGAATAGATGCTGAAATGAAGATTATGATGCGTTGCGGCGTTAACTGGCGCAGACCGAACACCATGATGCAAAAGTGGCAGTAATGTCCAATGGAAATGGTAAATGATGTTGCTGCGGAAGTAGGGGAGATATTGTAGGGAAGGAAATATCCTACGATCCCGTTGTTAATCTTCAGGATGGTATGTGGCTGAAGACCTGGTTGGTAAGAGTTGTGATGGCGATTGTTGAAGATGGGCGCTGTTCGATGACGTATGTGCCTCGAATAAATCGATGTGATTGGCTGGCACTGCAAGGACAATGAATGTTCACCAGCTGCTAGCCTCACATCTCCAACGTTTCTTTGGAATAAGGGTAGGGCTACAATAATCCTACAACTGCTCTTCCTCATTTTTAAATGCTTTCCGCGACATCCGGGACACCTATAACACCTTTACACAAGTCTCGGCGGGAGGCAAACTATGAGCATACAAAGAAGAGAATACATGCATTAGTGGTAAGAAACCCTTTCTTATAGGGCTATTTGTTGATTGGTGTTATCAATAACTGCCTCTGGCTAAGGTGAAGAAATGAGTATGCTGTATCCTGGATGTTCGAATATTTAGTTCACTACCTACTAGTAAAACAAATGTAGACTCTGACTCAAAATTCAGATAAGCCATAGCTTCTAAGTAATTTCCTTCGAGATGCCGAAACTCTAAAATAATTTGTCGAAAGACCCTTCTACCTCATATGAAGACAAAAGTTATCATCGAACGTGAAGTCCTGTTCCGTAAGGTCTGCGGGATGTACAAAATTGACGACGCCACTGATATTTGTATTCCAAGTTTAGAGCTACAGAGTATTCTAAAAGATGATTGAGATGATAAATTATCATAACTACGACCTTAAAGACTAAGTGGAAAACTCTGCGCTCTTCAACTATGGGAGATGCGTACTGAATCAAACGATATAAGATTGGCAAGGTTTCTCAGTAAGACCAAATCATAGTTCATCGCGGACGCATACATGCAGTTTTGTTAGTATTATTTTGGCCATGTGGGAAATATAGCTCTAATTTTACTAGATTCGGAAGTGCTGCGTCTCGATGCGAACTATCAAGATCAATCCCGCCTAAGCCTAGACGAGACATTTGCTGCTATTGGCGTTCCTACGGGCTTAATGCGTCTGCCAGTTCTGTGATTGACATGCTACCCCATTTACCGTGGACGGAGGTATGAAAGAGATGAAATGAAACGGATACGGGCCTGAAAATACTAGAAAGTTTGATGACTATGTATTGTTGGTGGATCCTAACGGTACCTTTACCCAAATTATTGAGTTTTTATGCTCAGACGAGCTGCTTTAAAAGTATGGGGATGTGAAAAGTGGATGAAGTAGAGTAGCTTGCTCCTTCAGTGTCTCACGATCGCTGATATCGACAAATAGACTAAGTTCGACCTATCACTTGCTCAAAGGTCGAACTACTGGACCGGCCTGGTTCACGAAGTTGCCTTATCGATACTTCTATAATGTAGGCAGTACCAATGCCAGATGGTACGACAATCTTATTGGTATGTTTAGTAAGGGTGACGTTTCTAGCGTCGGCATCTCCTTCGGTGTTGGTTGGATCCGTAACCTTCTTGAAGCTCACTCCAAGAAGTCTAATGCGGCTTCAAAAGTAGGTGTATGGATTGTTGCATATGAGAGCAGTCTGATTGTGGAAGAAAATATGTCTATCGTTCGAGAAATGCGCAGAGCCGGCATTAGTGTTGATTTCAACTGGAAGGCTGACCGCAAGCCGCGTAAGTAGCTAGAGTTGGCTGAATCCAATGGTACAGTAGTAGCGTTACTGCTTAATGGCGATACGTCTGTTCCCAGGCATATAAAAGTAAAAAAATACCAGAGAGGAATGCGGACAAAGCAGAAGCGCTTGATCACGCGGTACTTATTAGAGGAGTCCTAGAGCAAAAAGCTTAGCCTGAAGGCTTATGCATAGCATCACGAGATCCAACTTGCAAGTTGCATATGTAATGATCCAAGTGACTTTTCAAGGCCTACAGGCTAAGATATGAGTAGACCCGTCCTCACACGAGCCCCATGTAGCTCGCCTAAGCATATCTTCAGTCATATAACTCTGAATATTGTATACAAACCACCCGATCTATTTCCATAGGACCCCAAATCTTCCTTCGCTTGATCCGATCTTACAGTCGCTACTGACGCGATCCTATCTTGTCACAATGTCCGACGGATAATCTCATTCCGGAATACCAGCATCATCAACAACAACAACAAGGCCTTACAGGCGTGTATATATTACCCGAGTAGCGAGACATACCATGAGCTCAGATCTTGACGCGTATGGACAAGGATAATAACACATTGCAACCACAGCATCCTTCAAGGCCAATACCTAGTGATGGACATGCCCATACTTGAAGCCTTGTTGTTTTACCCGGGCGATCCTGCACCCTCCCTGCTCGACACAAAGTCCAGAATCCGTAAATGAAGGCAGAACCACAGCCACAGGCCACCTCCAACCTGAGTCTGGTAGTTGCTCCACGCATTCAACGCATTGAATAGATGACCCGAAAAACAGGGTGGCCTATTGACGTGGTTGGACATGATTGCCCGCAGAATTATTGGAGGCAGCAGAGCGCTCGCGACATGGGGTTACGGAAAATTTGTCTGGGGTCATCCTCTTGTAGCATCTTGACATGAGGGCATATACCCGTTTTTGCTCCAACCCGCAAATTGGCCTTCGCTTCCCCAGGTTCGGTTGCCGACCTGGTTAACCTGCCCTGTGGGTCCGCATAGGACTTGTGTCTGGCATAAGCAAAGGCACTCAACACAGTGCCAGCTATAGTGAATGTGCTGCTCCTGTCTTGCTTCAAGTCTGGTACCGATGAAGACTTGATGAAAGCAGGCAGTTATTGAAGCTCGAGCCTAGGGGCAGCGTCCGTATTGGGGTGACGCGAAAATTTGCGCGATGTTTTCACGCGTTGTTGACGACGCGTGTGTATGCACAACAATATCTACGCTTGAGCGAATCGAAGCCGCAATATGGGAAAAGACGGCCTGAAACTGCGAACTGCGAACTGCAAACTGCATGTTGGCTTTGCGCAGACGTTTCTTCGTGTCTGCACTGCGCCGCTTTAAATTTCTCTGGACGTGCTGCATGGTGATTTTGCGCGATGTGTTGGTGTTTTTGGGCCTAACATGGCGAGATGCATAGTGATCCTTCTTCCACTCTGGCTCCACGTCCCAGAGACCCGTCTTGTACCACCTGTTCGTACCGGTGTGGTATTTTTTTTAAAATGCATGATTGGTGGGTTCAGTGCTGCATACTTATTGCGTAGGTGGGTTGGCCTTGTGCTTGAGCTGTTGTTTGGTAGTTTCCCGACCATATTATGTAACCTCGAGACAGTGTACTTAATTATACATCTTGCATCATTGTCATGGAATCAGCGCAATGGCGTGACACGACTTTTGTTGGCCCACTGTATTTTCAAACTCGTGACTCTAATTTTATTGTTGCCATGCTGGTGCCAACGTGTCGCAGATCTGCGACACTGGCATCGATGCTGCGACCTGAGATGAGATGCCGGAGCGATGGATCCGCAATGAGGCGCAAGAGGCTTGCAACACCAAGACGGCTAGCAGGGCGAAGCGAAAATGGGCCATAGCAATCAAAGTGGCGCCAGATTGATGAAAAAGGACTACACGAAGTTGTACAACCGGCAAGATTTGTGCGTGCAGCATAATTGTTCAAACGTGGGGGTATACAAGCGTAGAGGTGATTGTGAATAGACATTGCAATTGCTCGAGCTTTCTAGAGTAGTTCAAGTTCAACTTGCGTAGTAAAGCCATGCTAAAGATAAGGAATAAGTAATCAATTGAGTTCTTCACCTCACCCCAACTCACATCCAGAGACATTAGACCTAAAATTCTACAACGCCGACGTATTAGATCCCTTTCTCCTCATCCTGTTGGCATAGAAATGCTCAACCCGCATCATGCAGACTTCTATAAAAATAACTGTAGTATTACAGGGCAACCGACTGGCAGCAATAGGAAAGTGACAAATGAGATTGTTCTGACAAAAAGAAAAACTGTGGCGCAGATGGCGCTCGTGCATCGAGACAAAGAAATTTCTCGCGGTCGCGACTTTTATCTATCGGATATTACGTTGCAAAGAAAATGACAAAGTATAAAAGAGATACTAGGCGCTGATAAATCGTGAATCGTGAATATGTACACCAAAGACATGCAATGTGACTGCGGTTGAAGGAGTCAATTGAAGTATGGTCCAGCAATGCTTCGAATTGATAGAATTGCATGACGTGACTGGGGTAGGAAATGGAGTGGGATTTTATGATCGATTGGGCGAAGGCCCATATCGAGGCGGGGCCGGGAACAGGCTGAGCATTGGCGACTTGACGGTCTGAGAAGTAGTTGCGGCACGACTACGTGTCTTCAGTGGGGGTTCTTCAGACGAGACGGGAGTTGCTGCAATGAGCTTCGCAGCACTATCAGACTTGGTTTGTTTGTGATGGCGTGCTTGGTCGTCTGTGGCGCGCTGTGAACCGTGTTGTGCCATTTCGAGTGAAGTTCGGAGCTCCTCTTCGATCGAAAGTCTGCGATTGTGTGGCTCTTGTAGCTCGTCATCGTTTGGAAAAAAGGTTCGATTTTCTAAGTGTCGTCCAGGTGGAGTGACATCGTCGTCCTCTTTCTCTTCGTCCAGATGTGCCAGGGAAGTGACGGAATCAGATAATTGATCCATTGTCAAGCTAAAACTGAGATCGCGTCGTGTGCGTCGAGATGGGACTAATTCAGGAACGCTTCCGGCAGAACTGGCAGACCGGCGAACGGGTGAGCTCCACATGCCGGAACTCTGGGCGGAAGATATAAGGCTGCTATCATACGAGCTGCGTCTGCTCCGAGCGGAGCTGGTAGCGCTGTATCGAGGGTCAAGCATTGTGAAGTGACGCTCTGAGTCGGCATATGCATTAAGCAAATCCTCGTAGTTGTGATCTGCGTCCTCTTTGTACTCCTGAGGGACAAGAAGTGACGGGCTCACCACGAAGCCTCCAGGATCACCTACTGAACCTCTATGTACTTGGTCAAAGGGTGTTCTGAGGCACGTCTCCATGGTTGAGACAGAGGTTGCTGAGGTGGGCATTAAATCCGGCACATTAGGCACGAGGAGAGAAACTCGGGCGTTACGAGACCGAAATCCAGCTGAAGGGTCAAAGGCAGGCTGCAAAGCAGCTGGTGGCTGTTGGATCATTCTTGGGGAGGTAGGGTGGTCATTCTCGCTTCTACTATCGGAAGTAGATTGTGGACGGCCACCCAACTCTTCGAACGATGCACGATCCCATTCAAAGTCGCAGTCGGCCTCCAATGCATTATCATAGGCATAATCGATGTCGTCTTCCCATGACTCTTCAGGAACACGCCATGTATTCGACAAGCGGCGATTAGAGGGCCTTCGAACAGATTTTCGCCGAATAATATCTGTTGAGCCAAGTGTTTCTGACATCTGTGACGTTGGTCGGGACGCAGGGCTCTTTTGGTTATATGATCTCGGCGAAGAATGTACAGTTCCACGGCTTCTCACCTTTGCTACAGGGGAACGCTGATTGTTGAAAATTGAAGAATCAAAGTACGGCGACCTGGGTGTTGTTGGACTCCTCATTGGCGGCTGAGGCGCCGGCCTTGGGTGGGCAAATCGTTCTGGTTCTTCAGCAACATCATCAAGACTGGGACTAAAGGGTGGCGTCATGGCATGTATCGCAGTATCGTCAGGCGTCGTCAGGGCGTGACTAAAATAAATCGAGTCGTCCCTTATACCAGGCAGGTGAGGTTCAGCTGCTGCAGTAGCAAGTGAGAAGGTGTCCCAAACACCGGATTCTCGTTTCGTACGAGATGTCCTGACTGACGCTCCACTGTTTCCTTGATCAAGGATATCGTTAATTGGAGCTAGAGGAGAAAGAGAGGATTGCCGTGGCGGGACTAGAGCGGACTGTGAGTAACGGTGATTACGGACTGGTTGACTGAAGTTCTCGACTGATCTGCTCGTGCGGAGGACGGTTCCCGGTGACTTCTCTTGTACAGTGGTTCCTGATTGCTGAAACTCATTCGAGATTACTGGAGTCTGAGGAGGGGACCCGAGATGTAAGGCAGTGGGTGATCGTTGTACCTGTGCTGCTAGATTATCGGACGAGAAGTTGTTGAAGTAGTCTTCGGCATTCATTCCACTTGGGTCATTGCTTGGCTGTTGTGATGTGCGAACTGTTCGAAAGCCAGAGGCCAGCTTATCTCCCGGATTTTGTTCGAATTCCACCAGTTGGTGTCGGTCAGTATGTGTTAAATGCTGGAATCCAAAGGGGCTGGAGATGCGGTATTTGAGGCTGTGAGCTATGATAACTAATTAGTGCCGCTTGTTAGGATCAATGTAAAAGCACTTACATGGGGCCTCAGATTGATTAGGTTGCCTTTTGGGCTTCCGCAAAACCGATGTACGCCTGTCGTCTGTGTCCTTCTCTTGATATTCAGCAACCACTATGCCCGATGAAAGTGAGTCGCTTAACCTCTTTCCTTTCTTTCCGCGGAACAATGACATCTTCGAACTTGACGGTTCCGTTTGGCTTTGAAGCCCATGCTGACGAAACATGAGGGGAGTTCCGGGCCGTGACGTCTCGGATTGAAACATCCCAGGAGGACTCATGGAAAGGAATGTTGATGCAGTCGACGATGAGGTGTTACTCCTGGATCGCAGCTTGAACACAGAGCTACGCTTGCTTGAATATACTCGGTGTCGCTGCTCAGGGGAGTGCATTGCGCCATAGGGGGTTTCGTCAAAGCATTGGGAGGCCCAGGGTTCTGATGTTGAAATCGGAGCAAGAGGCAGAGGACCAGTGACCGGGAGGTCCACAGATGACTGTCTGGATCGCGATGGCGCGTCACTCTTATGCGACGTGAACATTGCTTAGCAGCTAGGAACAATTACGGGAGGATTGGCCGCCCAGATGTAAGCTGGGAGTGTTGAGCAATGCTTGGATGGCGCGGGCAAGGGACCGCGTCTGGTCGGCGAATTTGTGGGCTTCACCACCATTGAACATCTAAAAGGTAGGGTTTAGACAAAAGATACTGGGGAAGCCCGTCGCGCACGCGAGCTCGGATGCTATGATGGCAGTAGTTCTGTTTATACGACTATGGTCGTGTCAGTGATCCACACGAACAAACTTGATATAAAGCGAGCGAACAAGGGTTGGGAGGGAACAGCGACGGATATACAAGAGTTAAGATTGGGGGGCATGAAGTTAACAGATCAAGGGTGAAATGTAGCTGAGGTGGAAGAGTGTCTAGTGTGGTAAATAATATGGGCTTACCTGATGACACGATTGGTCTGTCCGCCTGCAGGGAAGCAAGTACCAACACGAGAGGCCTGGCACAGACACAAATACGGCGCAGTGCCGGGTAGGGTGACAGCTGATATACGGACCACCACCCAGGCGTAGAGTACTAAGACGAGGATGTGTTGCGGGCAAGCTGTAAGGGCCGGCTATCCGCTAAAGCTAGGATGGAACGGAAGATTTGCAACAGGAGAGTGGGAGGGGCGCAGTTAAGATATCTGGTGGGGACGGAGGTCGAGATGATGAGTAGGGATTGGAAAGGATAGTGTTGAGTATTGTAGGATTTGGCCGGCAGCATAGTGTCAGCGACCTAGGGGCCTCACCATGTAAGTACATGGCGGGCATGCTATGTACACAAACGTTGCAAAACGTGTGGAGGATGGATAGTGCTCAGTGCGGTCCACCGCGGTAAGTGACTTTCAGGATGAGCAGGGACAGGGCTTTCTGCACGAAAGAGGGCATGGGTCATGCATGGGTACAACGGTACATGGATCTGTCTAGAGAGACGACGCTTGTGCTCTTAGTGGCTGGGGGTAGCGGGCACAAAGCATCTTGGAGCCAGGGAGAGTGGAATCTACCGCCCCATCAGCCACTTGCGCATCACTGCCCCGACAGCTCGGCAGAAAGTAATATAACATTGCAGGGGAATTGACTTTGGGTGATGATTGGCTCGTTGAACGAAATAAGCGGTTAAATGTTGCAGTAGGATCGGGACCGCTTAGGGGCCCGCCTTGCAGCAATGCGAACATCAAACAGGTCGACTGCCGATGGGACAGCCGAGTAGAAATTGGATTTGAGTTAAGCCATCGCTGCTGTGTTCCTAGGGTTGGAGAAATGCTTCGCCGGCTGTTGTTCAACGAAATAGACGCCGACCACAGCAGCATGGGGAACCCAGCAGTGGATGAGCGGAATCTGGTAGGTTAGCGTGTGCAGACATGCTCGGTGCCGAGCAGTCCGGATTCGCATTTTGAGGCAGGCGTAAAGCGAATGTATGCAGCCGGGATCCTAGTTCCGACCTTACTATCTAAAGTCACACTTTATGCGCAAAGCCAGTGCCTCCACCAAGCGATTTTGGAGTTGTGCAATGCCTGGTTCAAGGCGGCTGAAGAAGCCCTCGAGTAGCCGAATAAAGAAAGAAAGAAAGTTGTGCGCTGACTGAGGCGGAGGCTAACGCACTTCTCTTTGCGGCTAGTACAACGTTCATGGCGATCTTCGCCCGTCGCATATGGATCGAAACATGCGGTCGATGAAACAGCCGAAAAAAAAGGCCCGCTGTGTGCGATGAGTCGACGACGTGTCCAAGATGGTCAAGGCTGACATCAAGCTCGACGGTCTAACCCCACCTCGCTCACACATGCTAATCTACACAGGGCTGCTCCACACGCATGAGGTGACCGAGGCGGGTGAGCATCTGTGTGATTGAGACGTGGAGAGAGCCTGATGATGGCCTTTCCCTCGAACGCTGATGGCTTGCGTGTCATGGAATGAACTTTGCAGGATGCAGAGAGGCAGAGCGCTCGTGAGTAAGCAACGATTTTTGGTGGTTGCAATGAATCAATCCAGCAGCCTGCCTTTTTGGATGGATCAACGCATGCGCGAACATGCACTAGGAGTCGGGCCAATGCATACGCACAGTGCATCACAGCGTCGTGATACAGCCAGCGAAGCAGAGCCTCGAGCGTTGCTCAAGCTGAACATGACCGTGTGACGGTGAAGGTACGTGAGCCTTTTCCTCAGCCGTTGCGTAACGCCGGAGAGAGGGTCAACCAGGTAGTACCAGCAGGAAGGGCGAGCCTGCACTGGGCAGCCCGATTGGGAATGTATCGACTCTTCGATCGGCGAAGAGCAAAGTGGAGAGGGCAGGCTGCAGGACCCAAGGAGTGATGGGATGGGCAGGGTGGGATAGGATGGGATGGTCAAAGTGTCGCGTGCAGAGCATGTGCGTCGTCACGAGACCTTGCCGTGGTTGGGAAGGAGCGAAAACAAAACACTGCATAGTCTACCAGCCTGCCCATCCACTCAAGTCTCCATCATGCACCACGTACCCTTTGTGGCCTACTCCTGCGCTTTGCATGCAACTGCCTTCTGCTTACTACGTAGTATGTGCTTCACAGAACTTTTCTGGCCCGCACGTGGGGAGACGGTCTACACGCAGCCAATCACGTGCCTCCACGCGCTTACTGCGCATGCCCTCTTTTTCTCATCTCGGCTACATAGCTCCTGTAGGCAACTGTTACTTGCCCAAGCCACGAGCCTCTTCTTTGCGCGAGGCCATGAATCTATGAAACCCACGATTTCTAATCCTCCCCCCTTCGCCTACTTTCATCGTCATCACTCTTGTGTGCTACCGCCTTTGCGCTTGTACCTGCATACTGCTCGTAACGTTCGGAAGTTCGGACCTTTTTTTAGCGTACCGCTCTTTCAATTGGGCTGAAATATCAAGAGCTAGCTTGTCGGGTTCAAAATCAACAAACCGTTGACAAATCCGTTTTCTGTGTATTCCTCCCGTCCTAGGGTCATCGCAGTCGTTGCCAAAACGCAACCCAGCTCTCCTCTCTGCTATGGTTTCACATGGATACGAATCGTTCTCGTTCATCCGATGTTCGCATTCCACACCATACAGTAGCAAGGACATTCCATACACCAAACTTGCAAGGTGGGTCCCATTGCCTCGCGTGGCCTCGCGTGGCCGACTCGTGTTGTGCAAATACTGCCCAACCAACTCGTCTCTCGCGTCCAGCCTGTCGCGGAACATGTATAGCTATCATCACTGTCCTCGTACCTTACCTGGGAACTACCCGGCATGTCGTGAGCCCGGAGCTACAGCCAATAGCAGGAAATCCATCTTGTGTGCATCATCTGAAGCCAGAAGCGTACTCTCTGCCTAGAAGCTCCATCCGCTGCACAGACTGTGTTTTGTTTAGGTTTTACATAGTCTGGACTGGAACGTTTCATTATTTGAATACATGTTGGCTTGGCCAGAATAAGCAAAAATAACATCATTGCCCCCCATCTCTCTCCTGGCAACTGGTCGGCCCAACGCCCACTGCCCGTAGTGCAGTTTGCGCACTAGACAAACTACAACCTGTGGCTACCTGTTTCAGATGACGGCATCTACGCACGCCTCAATTTATTGTTAGCTGCACAGTGGGCTGTGGAGATAGCGTCAAGAACAACACCCGGCTAATCGGGCGCCTTAGGATAGTACAGCCATCTGGCACAGAATCAGTGGACCTGGCCGGGGCAGTGGTAAGCCCCCAATACTCAACAAGTTGACAGACTCCAATGAGCGCATCTGCACCCTTCTCGCAGGGCTGTGGGCGATCAATTGATAAAACTTTTCAACACTGCTAACACTGCTTCGCGGAGACCCGTTCTCTTGTCTAGATTTGTTGCGGGGTCATAGTCTGACGTCAGTATATGCAACATGTCCCTATGCTTGAGGGTCTGCTCTGCCAATAGATAATCTGATTGTGTTTTCGTCCTACACCCCTGGCATAGCGATATTTTAGCTACAATGCATGAATTACGGTGCTGACTCTGAGCTATGCTGGACAATGACAACCCAAGTCTTCTTCATTGGAATTGATTCTCCGCCAAACCTTCTGTGGGCTGATTCTACAAAGTCCTCTACTCTCAGGAGCATGTTTTAGTGAACGCCTCGCAATCTTTCTAAAACTTCTCCAAGCCATGGAGTTTGAAGTCGTGGTGGAAGGGGTCCCAGGATCATGCTTTTAGGACAACCATACCTACATACGTATGCAGAATGTATTGAATGCAGGTAGACAGGGAATTTCAACTATTATCAAAGCAGCCATCTAAAGAAAATATCATAGGTGTCCTGCAAGCGATGATAATTATAGTTATTATGACCGCGCTTACTCCGAGACCATCCGACTCAGTTGAACATTTCTTCACGACCGGGCTAGCACCCCAGTATTCATTCGAAAACCCCCCCCCCCCCCCCCCAATTTGAATTCAATCAGACATTCCTCTGTTCAATTAAATACATGTTCTTTTTATTCCATGAATAGGCATACATTTATTCTTGATAACTCAGATCCATCCCAATCAACGAAACAATCAGGCAGCCCTCTCCATAAGGACCCCAACCCTTGTAAACCTCAGCCACCATCGCCGTCATCAGCAAGCCTCATTTACAAATCCACACCGACCGGACCGAGGTTAACAACGAGAACGTCAATTCCGCCCTCCGCGGATTACGCCTCGTTCCTCCGCGAATTACAACACAAACAAGGCCCAGAACACGTTCCTCCAGTTGAACTATCATCGGGAGGCTACACGGCCCGCTCCAATAAGGATTCCGACCTTGCCTAGTGACGATCTAACCAGCCACCAACCGCGCTACGAAACCCTTGACAAAGAAAATAAAAAAGCGGCCGTTGACGCGGCCCGTATGCAGGACGCGGTCTTGGTACCTGGATCATGGTGCAAGGTCGCGGTGAAGGTGCGAGATGGAAGGGATGCAGAAGCTTGGAGCGCAGAGGGCTGCGTCCTTTTGTCTAGGGTGGATCTTCACCGGATGTTATCCTAGTAAGGCGAATAAAGTGTAAAGTTTGACAGAACGCCAATGGCCTGTGTTTACACCGCAAGATCGCATGTTTTGGCGGAGACATGCCATCCAAAATTGCAAAGGTTATCAGCGACCTTTGTTGAAACCAAACATTGGGTTTCCAGGACGAACTTTAGAAGCGCGTTGCATTGTTGTGCGTTGTCGGACCGGCTCATTTCGTTGAGGCGGCCGTTGACGGGCCGTTGGTGCATGAGCTGTCTTGAGTGCACAGGCGTTGTTAAATGTCACTAGATGTCTCATTGCCGGCTGCATCATTGCAACATACAAATGTCATTTCAATTCGAGCGAGGCTGTTGGGGTGATGAGCTGTGAAAGGGGAAGACAGGTATCAACCAACCTAGCGTTGGAAAGCTGTCAAAGGGAACGGATAATGGCGTAATTTCGAAGTTCGCTAAAAAGGGATGAATAACATAGGGCTAGTAGATACTATGCACAATCCGTATTATAGTCATTGGTGCGAGGTTCTTGCGGAGCTGCCGGCGCGTCATTTTACAAGCAGCGATGGCCTTACGGTTGTGTTGCCCAGGGGCACACATAGGAGATACCCACAGCCCCTATGTACCTCCGCTTCATCCGAATCTTACATCCAATTACGCATTGTTGTGGGTTGTGCGCATATACCTTGCGAACACATCCATTTGCGCGTTGCTGTTGGGTGACCTTCTGGTAGATGTTTCCAGCTACCCGGTCCAGGGATCATCGTTACCAGCGGTGGTTAATATGTGCTCCTGATATTGGGCAACGGGCATATGGATCGCACACATGACCGGGAGATTGGGTGTAGGATGAAGCGCGCTTGTCAGTCGCGCCTCAGGTACGCGAGGTGCATATATAAAGTGCTGTTCAGACGCGGCCAAATGGAAGAATCACGGAGGCGGATTTTCTTGCAATGCAACCTCGTGAGTTGGTATTGGACTGCAATCAGAAAAGCTAGCGTAGGAATGCACGAGAGATTGTGCTACAGAATGCAGAGATGGCGGTGGAGACGCAAACGTAGGCCAAGCTGAACGAAGTCAGCTTACGTCGCCCTGAAATGATTGCATGCGTAAACTTTCGCTCCGCTGGAATAGGCAAGTCCGGTCTGTACGACTTGATTTTTGAGGCGAGTAAGCCTGAGAGAAGATACCACAAGAGGCTGTAGATAGTCAGGATAATTCGTGTAGGTGACACAGTCCAATAATCTCATCCTGGTACCCTGAGATCGGGATCGAGTGGGCTAAACGCTTTACTAGTTAGAACATAGGGCCCTGCAAGAGCAAAATAGATGGCGAATTTGTCCTACATAGTAAGGGGCACGTGAATCGATCTTACCAGCTGGCGTTTGGTATGCTTGATGTCGTGCCGGGTTCGACTTGTTGGGTCGATAGGATACCCGCATCGCACGGAAAGGTGATAACCTGGCAATCCAATGTTACATATGTTCTAGGCTAGCCCATCGCTCTATGCTACTTCTTGTGACATTTCGTCATACCCGTCTCCTGTACTCCATGCAACCGCTTAAGCGCTGTAGTGGTATTTATTGTGGGCTAGTGTGCTAATTGGAGAGTGCGTCCTTGGATGTTGGTGTGTGCAAAGATAGAAGATGAACAAATGATAGGGGTGTTTTTTTTTTTTGGTATTTGCACTGTATGGTATTCCATATATACAGGTCCCACAGTGTTGAAAATTGAATCAACCGGTACGCCAGGAATTGCATGCCTTCTACGTCTCCCAAGATTCTGTCCCTCAATGCGACTCTTCGTGGTGTGCATGGTCATCCTTCCAAAGGAATTGCTCAGCAGCAAGATAGCCAGCAAATGCGACGGTAGCGATACCGAGGCCAGGGAAGGAGCCCTTGAAGCGGTTGAAACGGGTGAAGGGACCGGTGTATCGCCATTGCTCACTACCTGGGTGTGAGTATGCCGTGAGAGAAGGAGCAACAACACTAAAGGCAACGTACTATCGTGCCCATGGGTCACCCTTTGTGCCGTTGGCGGAAGATGCGGCGAACTTCTTTGGGTCAAAGCCAGTGATGGAGGGGCGCGGTGCCATTGTGATGGAGCTGTATAGGTCAGCAACGAGTAGAGATGCCACACGTGATATCGGTTGCAGCTTCAGGAGCATGTGACATACTGTGAAAGCCTCTCGTATAGCGGGAGAGAGTCGCGGCTTGGATGGAAGCTGTCGTCACGTTGAAGCTCTGTTAGCCAGTCGCATTCGGGGAAAGACTTGGCATCCATATCTTGGCACCATTTGCGACCACGGCTCCGACCTTACTCCCAAAACACAAACCACTTGTGTCCTGCTGGTAGCCAAATACCCCTCGCTACCGCCTTATTACTTCCACTATCGATTTAACACGTATTGAAGCTGCAAAGAGCCCCTTGACGACTTGCACCGGATTCCGTTCTTGGAGCTTGCGCGCTTCGCTCTGCGCCCATCAGGACACAAGAAATAGGTAGCAGCAGGACACACGAGCCACACCCATCATGAAGCCTCATGGGGGCCGTTTCCCAGGCCACAATCTCTCCAACCCATTCGCACATCTCGCCGCGCCCATACACCAACAGCCGCAAATGCAACAACAACAGCACCAGCAGCACCAGCAGAACATACAGCACCAGGGATTCGCAGGCGGTTCACAGGCCCACAACCTTAACATACTTAATCACAACCAGGCTAGCTTCCAGTCAAATGCTAGCGGTTTAGCTGGGGGTCTAGCTGGTGCTTTTGGCGCAGGAGGTATCGGTGGGGGAGTCGGAGGCAATCCGTTGGACGGCCACGAGGCGCGCATGCGTTTTGCCCATGCTGCCTCGCTACAGCAAGAGTCTGTACGTGGTCAGGAGAGTGCCAAAGGAATCGCAGGCCAGCGTATTCGCGATGTCTGGCGCTCGAACCTGCACCAAGAAATGGATCTCCTACGTTCGCTTATTGATCAATATCCCTACATCAGTATGGTCAGTCTACCTCCCCCTACACTATGCTAGATATGTTGCTGAAATCCTACAGGACACCGAGTTTCCCGGTGTTGTTGCTCGCCCTATTGGCGAATTCAACTCAAAAGCCTCATATCATTACCAGACAGTGCGCTGCAATGTCGACCTTCTCAAAATCATACAGCTTGGCGTCACTTTGTTCTCGACGAAGGGCGATGTCCCGCCACCTCATCTTGACACCCCACAGCTGACCTACCTGCCCAAATCATTACAGCGATATGCAAGCAACATTGTCGTGTGCCCATGCACTTGGACTTTCAACTTCCAGTTCTCTTTGGAGGACGATATGTACAATGAGGAGTCTATTCAGATGCTTAAGAAGTCTGGCGCAGATTTCGACAAACTCAACACCCAGGGCATTGATCCACAAGAATTTGGTTCGCTGCTGATAACATCTGGGATGACACTCACGGACGACGTCAACTGGATATCCTTCCACTCGGGCTACGATTTTGCCTACCTGGTCAAGATGCTTAGCGCAAAGCCACTTCCTGAAGATGAGGATGCGTACCGCAAACTTGTCGAGATTTATTTCCCACGTTTGCTCGATGTCAAGTACTTGTGGCGCCATGCCAACAACCTAGTGCGGCGCGGCGTCATTGGGTCAACAGCAACGAATATTCTCAACAATTTAGGTACAAAGTCTGGCCTACAGGATCTTGCAGATGAGCTAGGATGTCAACGTGTCGGCAACTCACACACTGCTGGGTCTGATGCCTGGCTCACAGGCACTGTCTTCTGGGAGATGCGAAAGAAGATTTTCGATGGATCTGTGCCTGACGAGATGAATGGACAGATGTGGGGACTCACTGGTGTAGGACCACCTGCCAGCGCAACGGCACAGGCTGCAGCATTGGCCGCACAAGGTGCGCAAAACATGGGCGGTTTCCAAGGCTTGAACGGGGGCATGATGTTCCACCCAGGCAATGCACGACATGGAGGAGACGGACCCAGCACACCCACTAGCCACCCTGCTGGTCTTGCCACCACGCCAGGCCCTCACGGTGGCATGATGACGCCGGGAACCACTGGTGCGTTTGGCTACGGTGGCAAGTAATGCTTTCTATTTGATTCCTATACTGAAGATGTATTGTAAATTAGGATTTGTATCAGATACCCAGCAATACGACGATATTCGGCCAAAGCCAAGACGGTACCATGACAACTACAGTGGTTCTAGTGGCCCTTCTGACCCACGGGACCTTCGCCACGTGATACCCTGGCAGTTACCTGCAACCACAGCACCCTCCCATACTCCTTATGCTCCTAGTTCACGGACATTTACGGCATCACCTACCGTGTCATTCTAGCAGAATGGACCTGTTCAGCACCACCAGACTGCCATTCTAGGACCACCAATGGAGAATGTACATCCATTTCAATGTGACTTTCCTACCAGCCCAATAAACTGGGCACGAAGGGCTCAGCAAGCAACGCCTCAATTTTATCGACCATATATGAAAAGCTACTTCCAACCATCATTACGCGGAGGCCAGGACAGCGCGTACGAAAGCAATCCTCCATCGCCCAAAACCAAACTGCCTACTAAACCCCTGCGCTCACGCTTGATAGCCAATAAACCTCTCCCGCTAACAACGCGCCACAAAATCCAAGTGTTGTATGACCTAGTCAAAAGCCTGCACTTGCAAGGATACCAGCAGATCCCACCATACGCACTCACATTCCCATTTGGCCCCGAGTGGTGTCACGAATGCTACCCGCCCACGCGCAAAGATAGTCTCATCTGTGCATATTGCGCAGCAAAGCACGACCGCCAACAAGAGGGCTGGGCCTTGACCAAAGACAGCAAAAATGGCCAAGCTGAAAGTAAACAACAATCACACAAACCGGCCGCGGGGCAGAGTCCGCTTCCTCCCCGGACCCCCGTGCTGGCGGATAGTCGTACTGCACCCAGCCTTTTCGACACGAAGAGTGCGTTTGTTCAGGAGGTGTGGAGGCGCAAACCGAATGTTTTGGTGCGTAGTGTGGGGGGTGAGGGGGTGGTGCGGAGGCTAAGGGGGCGTGAGGAGAAAGGGAAACATGCGGTCGGAGAAGGTATTTGGATTCCGGGGCTGGGGGCGGATGGATTGGGGGGAAGATGAGGTAGTCTCTAGAACGGGGGGGGGGGGGGGGGGGGGGGGGGGGGGGGGGGGGGGGTTGGAGGGGGGGGGGGGGGGGGGGGAGGGGGGGGGGGGGGGGGGGGGGGGGAAAGAGGAAGAGGTAGGTTGGGAGGGAGAGAGAGTCGTTTATTCATCATTTAGTTTTCGGATACTGGAATGTATACAT
>JALNQF010000929.1:0-10715 GCA_028456385.1 Ophiosphaerella korrae | reverse complement strand
AGCTAAGCTTACTACTAGAAGCTATAAGATTATAGATAGGTATAAGTAGCGCTTACTAGTAATCTATTTAAAATAGATAATAATAGAAAGGCGAAAATATAGGCTTATTTAGATAAGCCGCGCTTTATAGTAGTTAAAACCTTAGTAACTTAAAAGTAGGCTAGTCTCTTATAAGAACTAGTTAAAGCTAGCTTAGAGTTAGTTAAATTAAAGGCTCTAGTCTACCTAGGCTAGCTAAACGTAGTACTTATCAACCTAGGTATACTTATCGACTTAGGTAAACTTATTAAGCTAGCACCTAGAGCCTACTTAACGCTAGATTTTAATACTTACCTACTCTTTAAGAGTACTATACTTAATAATAGAGCTACTTTCTACTTAGTTAACTTAATAAGTCTTATAAAACTAGGCTCTTTTATAAGAGTAAAAGGCGTAAGCTATATAGAAGTAAGTATATAAGTATTTCTAATACTTAGTAAAAGTACTTAAGTCTTTAAGAATACTCTAAATAGAGCTTATAGTAAGCGTATAGAGAATCTTATACTTTATAAAGTAGTAGTAGTTAAAGGATTTTATATTAATATAGTATCTAAAGCTTAATTATAGTAAGCTAGAGCCTAGTATTAAGGTTTTAACGTAACTCTAAGAGTAGGAACGCTAGTAGAGAGTATTATACTAGCGACGCTAATACGTAAATATAATCTTACTTTTATTAAATATAAGCCTATTACGTTTTATCTAACTATTATAAGTGTAACTTAAGGTAATTAAGTTAATTAATAGCTTAACTTATAGTATATAACGCCTAGAAGTAAATTAGAAGAGCTTTAGTACGCTAGAGCTAGTTATCTTAGACTAGAAGTACTACAAGCGCTAGTAATAAGCGTAAGAAACGTATATATTAATAGGATAGCGTGTATTAAGTGTAAGTATTACTTAATAGCTTACGCTAAGTAAGTTATCTTAAAGTAGCTTAGAGAGAGAGCCCTACGCCTATACTAGTAAGTAGCGTAGGACCTATTTAATATACTTACTAGCTACTTTAGAGAAGTTTAGACTATACTACTTAAGTACAAGTATAGTAGTAAGCTCTATACCTACCTATTATAAAGTAAAATACTCTAAGAGATAATAAGAGTATTTAAAAGCTTTATAAAGCTACTACTAATACGCTATAAGCTTTATACGTATATACTCTAGTAAGATAATAAAGTAGTAATACTCTTATAAAGAGGTAAGATATACTTTTAGATTTAAGCTAAATAAAAAGAGATTATAGTTAAGAGTACTCTAGTATATACGTATAAGCTAAATTGTTATATAGCTACCTACGTCGACTATTAGTAGCTATTAGGGTATTAGTAGATTAAGAGTTAATAGTAAGGTTCGTATAGGTAATCTATAATAACTAATATTAATAGAAGATATCTTGTAACTGTCTTGTATTAGCGTTCTGTAGTTAAAGGATTAGATTACTAATACTATCCTAATAATACATATCTCTACTAACTATATAGTAATTATATCTTAGTAGCTTTATTACTTTGTATTTACTAAGATCGCGAATTTACAAATTTGTTATATAATAGCTTTGTAACTTTGTGTTTACTAAGATTATAAATTTACAAATTTATTACGTATCTATATTATAGTTAGCTTTCTAGTTAAACTTATTATCTTATAGGTTGTTACTTTACTTATCTTATACTTTGTTAGTAGCTAAGCGTAGACTAATTAGTTCTATCTTAGTTTCCCTTATTACTACTATAATACTATTCCTTCTTCTACGCAGTCTCTTATTTCTCTATACTAGCGCTAAGGTTATTAATCCTATGTCTTTGTTAATCCTTAGTTTTTTATTACTTTCTATACTATCTTAATCCTAGCGCAATAAACTTCTCTTTGTAGCTTGTATTGTTTATAATAAGGTTAAGATATTCCCTTATTATTATTGTACTAAATTAGGTCTTTTCTACCTTATATCTTTAAATAATAGTAAACACTATAATAAGTATATCCTTACTAATATTTAGTATAAATATATTTCTTCTAAGGTTTTACTTATAGAGTATAAGTGTTTAATTTCTATATAGTCTCCTTCTACTAAGTTATATAGGGCGAGCTATTAATAGGGCTTAAGCGTAATTATTGTTATAGCTTACTATAGCTAAGGCTAAGCGCAAGTTAACTCTTTATAAGCTAGTAGAGCTTTATTCCTATATTAAGCGTCTTTATAAGATAAAGGCTTATAATAACGCTAAGTTATCTAAATAGTCTTATGCCTTAGAGGCTAAATTAGATTTAGATAATACAGTAGAGGCTGCTCTAGCTCCTATTGTATTAGGCGCTCCTATCGCCTCTCTATCTAGTAGTAGTATTATTAGTTTTCTTAACTTGCTATAAGGTGTTCTAGAGGGTTTTAACTTTAGAACTCCTCTAGTTTCTTAAAGTAATTAAGGTTATCCTCTAGTTCCTATATTTCTTCTTATAGTTATCTTTTTTTATTTGTTCCTATCTATTTTACTAAGTAGTAGTTCTTGCTATTATAGAACTAATATACTAAGATTTCTTTAACTTCTTATTCTTTTTATTCTCTGTACGTATCTACTTTGTATTCTAGTAGTTCTATATCTTGTAGTGCCTTTTCTAGTAGTACTACGTAGAATATTAGATATATCTTTATTTTGCTTAGTAGTCTTAATTTAAATATAACTAGTGTAACTTCTTTCTCTACTTTATATAGTTTTATCTTAATATAATCTAATTTTAAGCTTAATTGTTTACTTTTAATATTTCTTCGTAGTAATTATACTTTTTTCCTCTCTTTAAATTAGGGTCCCTTTATATATCTTTTATTATAATATTTTATTATACGATTTTGTAGGAACTTTATATCTTGTCTTAATTAGTTGTATATATTCTTAAGTCTATTAGTAAGGTTTTCTCCTCTTAGAAACTAAGATATTTTAATTCTTAGTATTTAGTATATATTAGGGTTAAATCTATAGTTTATAAAGAAAGGTAATACTTCTATTACTATATTCTTTGTACTATTATATACTAACTATACTATAAGTAGTAACTATACCTAATTGTTTTAGTTATAATTAAGGTAGTATCTTAGGTATTGTTCTACTATCTAATTTATACGTTCTAATTATCTATCTATTTATAGGTAGTATACTATTAATATTATATATTTAATTCCTAATTATACTATTATTGTTCCCTATAGTTTTAATATAAATCTTACGTCTCTATCTATAATAATCTTATCTAGTAGTCTGTATTAGCTAATTATAGTTCCTAGAACCTAGTATACTATAACTTCTATTCTACTTTTCTCTTTATATAGTCTAAAGTATAAGTACTTTGTAAGTTTATCTACTATTATTAGGATTCTATTATACTTAACTCTTAATATTAGGTCTTTTAACTTAGGTAGTTTTGTAATAAAATCTATTATAATAACTCTCTAAAGTCTTTCTAGTACTTTAATTAGTTGTAATATTCTATATAGTATATATCTACTATACTTGTTTCTATAGTATTCTATATAGTCTCTTAGTACTTCTATTACTAGTTGTCTTGCTCTTAGGATATAATAATCTCTTAGTAGTCTATCTAGTATTTTGTTAATTCCTTAATATCTATATACTAGTAGTTTGTAGAACTATTATATAAATTCTTTTTATATTTTTCTTAGAATGTACGTTCTTCTATAGGCTCGTGCGAGGCCTTCTTAGATCTTAAGTTTCTCTATTTCTTTAGGGGCTTTTCTTGTTTCTTTCTAAATCTATTTGTTTAGCTTACTACTCTTTCTCTTAAGTATTACAGCTATTTTTAGTGTATTTAGGACTAAATATCCTTCTTTGTTCTTAATTAGAACTATACTAGTAGTATTTACTTCTTCTTATAAGTCTAGTTTTCTACTAAGAGTATCTATAAATTAGTTTTCTTTCTCTTTTATATATATAACTTTAAAGTTAAATATTAATAAGAACTCCTACTATCTTATATAGCGTTATAATAAGTCTTTATTTATTATAAATCCTATAAGATTCTTATAGTCTATATAGACTTTTATTTAGTATTTTACTCTTTATAAGTATACTCTTAATTATTTAAATACTTTGTAGATTACTAGTATCTCCTTGTTATAAATTAAGTAGTTAAGCTCTACTAGCTTTATTTTCTTAGAGAAGTATTTAACTAAATATTCTTGTTTTATAGTTTAGTCTTCTTGTATTAGTACTATTCTATAGACTAAGTTAGATATATCTATTTTTACTATTACTAGTAGTTCTAGGTTATATATTCTAATAACTAGGTTTTCTATAAAACGTTGTTTAATCTAATTAAATACTTTATTATATTCTTAAGTCTATTTAAATAGTATATCTTTCTTTATAAGTTTTGTAAGTAGTTCTATTATTTTAAACTATCCTACTATTAGTTTTCTATAAAAGTTTACTAATCTATAGAATTATTATACTTCTTGTAGGTTCTTTAGTGTTAGCTATTCTTAGATTGTTTTAATCTTGTTTAGATCTATTTGTATTTTTCCTAGTTTAATAATAAATCTAAAGAAGTCTATTTCTTTTATATAGAATTTGCATTTTCTTATTTTTAGAAATATTTTACTTTCTACTAATTTTTCTAGTACTTTGTATATATACTGTATATGTTCTTTCTCTATTTCTAAGAATATAAGGATATTGTCTAGGTATTCTCTTAGGACTATATTTATTCTTTCTTAAAATACTACTAGTGTATTTGTTAATCTAAAGAGTATAACTATATATTTAAATAGTTTATATTGTGTTCTAAATACTATTTTCTACTTATTACCCTCTTTAATTCTAATCTAGTAGTAGGTATTTTAGATATCTAGTTTAGTAAAGATTTGTACTTTCTATAGTCTATCTTGTATCTTGTCTATACGTAGCAAGAGGTATTAGTTCTTATCTATTATTGCGTTAGTTTTTCTAAAATCTACGTAAGGTCTTTTATTATCTATCCCTTTTTTATCTATAAATATAAGTCTATAAGCTACTAAGGATTTAGATTCTTATATCTATCTTTTCTTTATTACCTTTTATATAAATACGCGTTTAATCTTTAATTCTTCTTTAGTTTTTTAATAGACTAGGCTCTATCTTATATTTTTCTTTCTTCTAGGTCTATTACTAAGTCCTATATTTAATAGTCTAGAAGGTAGTTGTTAGGTTTTATAAGCTATTTTTCTTATTTCTTGTATTCTTCTAGGAATTTTCCTTTATGTGTAACTATATTAGCTTTTAATATTTCTTTCTTAAAGTAGCTAATTCTCTCTATTCTCTAATTAATTCTTAGGTTAGTTATCTATAACTATAGTATTCCTAGTATTATATCTTATTTATTATTAATTGTTGTTATATCTATAACTATATTCTTAATTTCTAATCTTTCTAGCTTTAGCGTAGAAGGTGTTATTTTAAACCTTATAGGTTCCTAGAATAGTTTTCCTTTAATTATACTTAGTTGTTAAGGGTACTTCTTTATAGTGTAAGTTATTCTTCAGTCTTCTACAAACTTCTTAGATATAAAGTTCCTTATAGCTCTACTATTAATTATTATTTGTACTCTCCTTTCTTAGTATATACCTGTTTTTATAATATATAGGCCTCTTATACTTTCTAGCTTTTCTTACTTAGGTCTTTCTTTAAATTATCTATTCTTCTAGAGCTATTATCTTATTTTACGTTTGTAGTTTTTGTGTTTTAAGTATTTATTATAGGTATATTTATACTATAGTTTTCCTTAGACACATTCTTTAGATAGTTTAAGGCCTAGTCTAATTACTATATATTCTTTGTTAGGTATTTTAATTATTTCCTAACCTTAGATATCTTTTCTTGTAATTGCGTTTATATAATTGTATCCTTTTCCTTATATAAGCTATATATAATTACGTACCTTAAGTTCTCTATATATATAGTAATTTATATTTAGGTATAATATCTATAATATCTTAGTGTGTACTAGGTGTTCTAGGTTCCTTCTCTCGTCGTCCCCTACCTAGTAACTATCTATTCTAGGTCTTGTATTTATTAGAATATAGTATACTATTAGTACTCGTAGTATATAGGCTTTGTTAATCTATTACGTTTTTTTTATAAGGAACTACTATTCTCTTTATATAGGTATTCTTCCTACTATAACTATATATTACTTTATCTATTATTAGAATATTATAAACTTTTTTACTTTAGGATTACGTTCTTTCTAGTCTTTATACGCTTCCTCTATACTTATAACTAGTAAGTATTTCTAAACGAATTTCTATTCTTTGTTTTGTTCCTCTATATCTATTATTGTATAGCTATTATAGCTATATACTCTTAACTAAGCGTATTTAGTACCTCTTATATTAGTTTATTTCTCGTCTCTTTGTAATTCTTTAGAGGAGACTATTGTAGTCTCTTTATCCTGTGCTAGTCCTTTAGCCTAGATCGATAGTATCTAGGGCTCTTCCCCTTCTAAATCTTCTATTAGTAAGTCTATTATATATACTATTTCTTTTAGCTATACTTTTATTCTTTCTTTTATTACTACTACTCTATTCTTTTATAGGAACTATCTTACTCCCTATTTACTAGAAATATATATATAGTAGTTATCCTTATAACAAAAGGTCTAATAGAGTATTATATACTATATTTCTTTGCTCCTAGCTACTTTCTCTTAAGGTTTAGCCTATATCTTATGTGCTTCTTTTTTATTCTTAGTCGTTTTTAACTATATTTCTTTCTTTAAGTTTTTACTTTTGTAGTCTTTTACAAAGTGTTCTAATTTCCTATATTTATAATATATTATATTCTTTTTCTATTTTAACTAGTAATCTTTTACGTAGTAGCTTTTCTTACTATAGCTAAAGTACGTAAAGTCTTTATTCTTCTTAAATTTCTTATCCTTGTTAGCGTTAAGGATTATAGGGTCTCTAGCGTTTTAGTTTCTAAGTTATCCTCTATATTTATTTTTCTTCTATTCTTAAAGGTTGTTATCTATCTATATTACCTATTATTTTAGAGCTTCTAGTATTCTTAGTTTTACTATATAAATTATCTTGTATTAGATTTTTAAGTTTAATCCTTGTTTAAATTATAATATTAGTAATACTTTATTCTATTCTATATTCTATAATAGTTATTTAAACTATAATACGTATTTAGAAATACTCTTGTATTATATAAGCTTTTTAAGCTTCTCTTTAGCTTGTTAGGTAATATCTATATTACTAAATACTACTTTTATTTGTTTAGTAAAGTATTTATAACTTCTAAAGATAGCTTTAGTTTTATCTTTTTATATTCCTAGCGCGTGTGTTATATAATCTATCTAGTAGGATTTAAACTATCTTATTATATCTTCTTCTAGGTACATTCTAATATATATTACCTTTTTATCTTCTCTATTAAAGTATAGTACTTATATATTAATCTATAGTTATACTACTACTATAAAGGGTCTTAATTTTTCTCTTATTCTATTAAATTTCTTAAGTATAGGTATCTTAGGTAGCTTCTTTATCGCACTTATTTCTAGTCTCTAGGTAATTTATTCTATTTAGTTTTGTCCTTCTATAATAGCCTTAATTTAAACTTTGTTTTACTTAACGTAATCTTGTAGTTCTTTATTCTACGTTTCTAGGACATTAATTATTAGTTGTATATCCCCTTTTTTAGTAATTAGGTTGTTTAGGCGTATTTTAACTACTACCTAATTAGTTTTATCTAATTTATAACTACTTAGAGGTACTTTTCCTCCTTTTTTAGTTAAACTTTCTACTATTATATTAGCTAGACTATGCGCTACTTACGCTTTACTTCTCCTAATATCTAGATTAGTAAAGTATTATATAACTACCTACGTTAACTATTAGTAGCTATTAGGGTGTTAGTAGATTAAGAGTTAATAGTAAGGTTCGTATAAGTAATCTACAATAACTAATATTAATAGAAGATATCTTGTAACTATCTTGTATTAGCGTTTTGTAGTTAAAGGAATAGATTACTAATACTATCCTAATAATATACATCTCTACTAACTATATAGTAATAATATCTTAGTAGCTTTATTACTTCGTGTTTACTAAGATCGCGAATTTACAAATTTATTATATAATAGCTTTATAACTTTGTGTTTACTAAGATTGTAAATTTACAAATTTGTTACGTGTCTATATTGTAGTTAGCTTCCTAGTTAAACTTATTATCCTATAGGTCGTTACCCTACTTATCTTATGCTTTGTTAGTAGCTAAGCGTAGACTAATTAGTTCTATCTTAGTTTCTCTTGTTACTACTATAACATAAATAGAAGAGCTAAAAGAGCTAGTTAAGAAATAATAATAAAAGTAATTAAGATAAAGATAAGTACTAACCTACTAGAAAGGCTCTAGCTAGAGATAGTAGAGGTAGCTATATAGCTATATAATATAAGCCTAAGCTACGCTTATAATATATAAGCTCTTAATATAGTACTTAATAGCTAGTTTAGATAGTACTTTAGATACTATTAGCTTAAGTAAGTAAGAGCTACTATAGTAGACTTTTAGCTAGATTAGAGTAGAGTATACGCTTATAGCTACTGCGTATATCTACTTAACAAGGAGTAAGTAGCTAAGCGTAATAAGAAAAGCTTTAAAATAAGCCCTTAGAGCTATATTAGATATCTAGTAGGATATAGAGTATCTAATATATATAGGATATAGGTCCTAGAATTAGATTAGGTAATTATAACGCGCAACGTAATATTTAATAAGTAGCTCTTCTATAATAAGAGGAGTAAAGCTTATTAAGAGCTTTTAAAGCTAGAGATTTAAAAACTTATTAACGTGTTATATAAAGACGTAACGCGTAATATAAAAAAGACCTAGGATAATATATATAACTAGCTCTATAAAGTAGCTTAAATCCTAGAAAGCTACTAGTAAGGTAAGTACCTAGAGTAGAATCTAGGGAGTAGAGCTCTACGTAATACTAAAAGCTAGGCTAGCTAGCTAGCTATCTTAGTAGAATAAGGAGTAGACCCTATATAGGTAGTAAGCTTAGCTAGTAAACTATATAGAATCTATATAGAGTAACTTAAGCTTAGTAGCCTTTAAACTCTAGAGTAAATACCTAACCCTAGAGGAGTTTAGTATATAGGTACTAATATTAATTATAGAAATTAATATAGTAAAGTATCTAAAAGCTCCTAAGAATTGCAATTAACTAAAGAAGTAAGCGCCTTAGTGTAGCTAATAGATAAGAGTTTAAATTAAACTACTACTTATTAAACTACTTCTCTTTAAGTAGCTGTAGCTTCTATAGCTCTAAATAAAGTAGATACTATCCTTTATTAAGTAGCTATATTTTATATAGCTCTAAATAATAGAGTTAGAGCTTATTAGTAGTGTATACGCTAGTAATAGCTAGCGCTAACGCGATTAAGCTAAAGACTCTAAAATAACAAGCTAGATAATAGCGCTAAAAGCTTAAGCGCTTACTTATTATTATATAAACCTAAGTAGAGTAAATAGAGTAGTATACTAGACGAGCTACTCTTATAAGTACTAATAGACTATAACCTAAATATAGAGCTCGCTGTAGTAAACGCTATAATTATAGTAGCTACTTAGCTTAAGCTATAACTATAAGCTTATCTATATTAAAACAAGCTACTACTACTACTATAAAATTAGAAGTACTTATATACGTACCTATATAGGTAGCTCTTTAAACAAGTAGCTTAGAAAGAGATTAATATACTACTAGTAGCTAGTACCTAGGAGGAGATAGAGCGCTTATAATTAAGTAATTAGCTACTACCTCTAAAGTAGGTTTTTATATACAAACTTAACTAAGATAGCTACTTTCTTAAGTGTAAAGCTTAGATTATAGTATATAGAGACCTCTAAATAATTAATTTAATATAATTAACTTATACTACTATATTAGTAGCGCGCTTGTTTTAAACTATAATAGTAATTATAGCTAAGTTTAACTTAGAAGTAGCTTAGTATAACGTTATTAGAGCTTTTCTCTACGTATATAGAGATTATTAACTAGTAGTTATTTATAAGCTCTTAGATAGGTTTAAAGTAGCTAGTAAGTATATTAAGCTTAATTAAGCGCTATATAGCTTTAAAGACTTACTACTCCTCTAGTATAAAGAGCTCTTAAGAATACTTAAATAAGCTAGTCTTATAGTCTTAAAAGAAGAGCTATACTTATTCTATAATAAGGAGCGTAAAATACTATTTCTTTTTTATATTAATAATATATTAGTAATATATTACAAAATCTACTAATTAGAAGCTTACTAAATTATTAAGAGAATTAAATAAGCCTATAATATAGAAGGTAAAGGCTTAGTAAACTAGTTCCTAGGCGTACAAGTAATATAGAGTTAGCTAGATAAGACTATTATACTTGTCTATAATAAGTATATTAATAAGATAGTAAAAAAGTTTAATCTTATAAGCTCTATAAGCTTTCTAGTAACTCTATTACTAGTAGAAGAGCTATAGCTAAGTAAAGGAGAGGCTTTAAAGTATAAAATTAAGGACTACTAGGAGTAAGTAAGATCTATCTTGTATATAGCAATAATAGTACAACTAGACGTTATATTTATAGCTACTAAGCTCTCTTAATATCTTATAAATCTAAGCTAAAAGTATCTTAAAGTAGTA
>JALNQF010000928.1:0-10724 GCA_028456385.1 Ophiosphaerella korrae | reverse complement strand
GAAGAAGAAGAAGAAGAAGAAGAAGAAGAAGAAGAAGAAGAAGAAGAAGAAGAAGAAGAAGAAGAAGAAGAAGAAGATAAAAGGGAAAGGGGGAGGAAACGAGGAAGAGAGAAGGGAAAGGGGGAGGAAACGAGGAAGAGAGAAGGAGGCGGCGCGTGCAGCCCCTCTCAAAAAGGGGCAAGAAAACCATATCCCCAATCTATGGCAATAAGACGTTCAGGTAGACTACAAAGAGTTCGCATTCAGTACCCAAATAAACCGTTTTTGAGAAGCTAGCTTAGTAGCATGGTGTGATGCTGTACGCAAGAATCCGAGAAAATAGATTCAGGAGCGGTATCCAGGAGACGACAAGATACCCACGAACCCCCCCTCCCCCCCAATAAATTCTTTAATAGCACATTATCTATTGTATTCACCCAGCAAAACCAAAACAACAGTGACCACCCATCTTTTTCGGTTTATCAGAGGCGCAGGTACGTAGCCCGATGACAAAGCAGATGCGGCATGTGTGGGCACTCAAGCTGAGCATGGTTGAGATTTAGCAGCCAGGGGCGTCGAGGATATATCAAGTAGCAAACAAGATCCGCATACTCCAACACATACCGAAGATGTGCTGCTAGCATATAAGTACGTACTCGGACTTGCATAGTGAGTCAGACGCCGAGTCTTGCGGTATAGGAATGCAAGACCACCACGTAAATCATCGCTGGAAGCTCCGAGCAGACGCAGCTCAGCATATAAACGCGAAAGCGAAGACTCCACATCCGCCACCTAACAAACGAGCCACGAGAAAAAGCAGGGCATCACAACATGAAAGCGTGTGACAAGGTTCCAAAGGCAGTGCTTATTTAATCGCCTTGCACAACATCCGGATTCACAGTACGTTGAAAAAGATATAATCTCCAAGCAGCGATAGACGATTTGACACACTTTCACGCATCATGCATCACGCATCACTCATCACGCATCACGCATTACGCAAGCAAGCAATATCAAAATCCGCAAGCCGTCATGCACAACCATTAATATTGTACTACTCCGCGAAACACTTCTCTCAAAGAGCATTACAGCATCGCGGCCCCGTCAAGTAAAACACTATATCTGACCCACCGGCATACCCGGGCTACCATGCCGCTGATCCAAATGGTCATAATTGAGCTCGAATTCTCTCTGCAACAAATTAGCTATCATGTACCTCACCTGGGAACTAAGCTTACCCGCTCTCGCCTCCAGTTGTTGACATCGAAGAACAGATACCATCCGCGTTCTTCCTTTGCTGAGAGGCGGACTGGCGACGGGAGGTCTGGATCCTTCATCATCCATTGCTGTAGCTTCATGTGCCATCGCCAATCACGGTTGTACAGCTCTTGTGCGGCGACCTCTTGCATGATGTCTCGTGGGAATTGATAGAAAATAGCGAGGAGCGTTTCAGCGGAAAAGTTGGCCATCTTGGTGTGCAGTGGCGGGACATTGTTAACGGTGTATCCTGCGGGTAGGGTGAAATCTGGTGGTACCATAGGCTTGACGTTTGATTCTACGAATGGTGACCCAAAGGTGGGGTGAAGGGGTGAGTTGCTGTACAGTTAACAAGTATCCAATTCGGGTAGAATAAGAACAACTTACTCAGGTCGGCTTAGATCGAGACCTAATACGGTGAGGTCTTGGCCCATGGCGAGGGAAGAATAGTCGGGGCTTTCTAGCGGTATCATGGCGAGAAGGCCTGGTAGGCCAAATCGCTCCGAATCAGTCATATCCACCAGCTTCTTATGGAATGGTGCTTGGGCGCTTGACGAACTGCCGTTCTCGGCGAAGGATGAATCAAATTGACTCTGCTGTGGCCGTTGTCCTACGCTACCGAGCTCGCCACCAGTTCGGAGGCCTATTTGGGGACCAAGAAATCCCAAGTTGCCTTGAGCCTGTGCCGTTCGTTGATTGCCCTGAAAACATTAGAGATAGTATTGATCAAATGAGAGCCACGTACATCTTGTGGCGTTGATCGAAGGGTTTCAAAGGGCGTGCGCGATGCTAGACTGATCAGCCATGCCCAAGTCGCACAAGCACTTTGCTTACCTGTACCTGGCAGACCCCTCCCGCCAACTGTAGGATTCAGCGCACGTTCTTGTTGGCCATCTGTTGGACTGGAGAGGCCATTGCGCGTCTGCCCGAGTCCTGGAAATGCACTTGAACCTCCACTCCCGCCAAAGGCTGCCGCATTTTGTATTAGTCCTGCTCTTCGATCCGGCCCAATCTCGCCCGCAGCTCCACCCAGAGGAGGAAATTCTTCAATATTGCCTGTCTGCGGCTGCACACCACCTGATAGCTGACCGACTCCTCCCTGACCACCGAAGCGATAATCATCGCCAGAGAACTGGCCCTGTCCAGAGTCGTCAAGTCCCTGACTCTGAAGCTGTTGATTTGTCGCCTGGCCGGCCTGTCCTTGTTGTAGCCCTTGGCCTGGCGGTCTTCCTATTGTCTGCTGTTGTGCCGCCGTTCGTAGAGTGGGGTTTGCCCACATTTGCTGTGCCGTGGTATTCTGTTGTGCTTGTGGCGCACCTGATAACGATGGAAATTCTTCAAGATTGAGCGGCGTATGAGGCTGCGACCCCGTCATGGCTTGCGCAAAGCTAGACCCGTTCGTTCGTGTTTGAGGATTTGGTAGACCGCCCATTGCTCCTCCGAATGCCCACTGAGATGCTCCTGCTATGGATCATGTGGTCAGCAATTGCTTGTATTGCACCTGCACAACGCTGGGCTCCTCACTAAGCTTGCCATTTTGTAACCGGTTTGTGCCAAGTGGGGCGCCGCGATTCGCATTCTGCTGATTGTTGAACATATTTGAGGGTATATTTCTGAGGGTTTGCGCGCCTGGTCCTTTACAACATAGAGGTATTAGCATGGCAGTTGCGACGTGGCGTTGCGATTTATGGTGATGTGCAGTGGTGTTGCTGGAGTGACCAGAGAGACGGACCTGGGCGATTCATACTGCACGATGGCGTACCGACTTAATGCAAGTTTACTGTAATTTATTCTGTGTTGAGACTACGGTTCGGGTTGAGCTCTCGTCGCGTGCTGCGCGACGTCGTTCAGTCGAAGTCCATTGAAGCGCTGCATGCCAAGCCATTATATCCTTTGCGGACTAGTGGCCCAAGCACGATCTGCGGACGCACCTCGGACGCCATGGGGTGGGTCATGAAGAATCATAGATTGCGCCATACATGCATTGGTAGCTACCCTATGGGTGGATAACATGGTCGGCTGCATTATGATGCACACAGAGGCACCGCTCAAACATCGCATCAAATCAACACTCGCAGAACGACGGGTATCGTAACGCCCGTTGTATGCAACCTCCGATGTGCATGCTTCCTCCTCATTACTGGGCGCCAAGTCCTAGCTAAATACTACCTAAATAACGTACAATCGCACTTTTATGCTTTAAGGACCTTGATGAAATAGATGCGACACGTCCGCCTCGCCATTGATGCCAAAGAAATTGAACCTGTACAAGTTAGTCGAGGTAACATGATTCGTGCTTTCAAACTTACCAGTCATCCACGTTCAGACTCATGGGCACAATCGGATTGTGCCTACTGCCAGAGCTGTTGCTCCATGCATCGTCTTGTCCGCCGTGCTGCTGCTGGTTCTGCGATATCATTTCCATCTGCTGCGCCCAGGCCTGTGCGTTGTGGTCGATACCCCCCGACATACCCATGGCGGATTGCAGTGATTGGCCACTTGGCATCTGCTGCGACGGTAAATTCCCATTGTTTTGCTGGTGCATTGCGAGATTTTGTGGCTGGCTCAAAGCGGGATCCACAAGGCTGTGGTTCGCCCCAGGAGATATTTGTGGGAAGGTGACATGGGTATCTGCTGGAAATAATTGGTCTGGCTGAAAGTTCTGCCAAACTTCCTGGCTGATATTGGGTGTGTCGCGGGTGACTAGGAAAAGATCTGGCGGTGTTCCGGGATAGGAATAGGATGGGTTGAAGGGCGTTGTTGGACGCGTGCCTGACCGTGAAGGGCCCATGAAAGCATCCTGGTTCTGTCGGTTCATTTGTGGAGATCCTGTCGTCATATGCGGCATTGGCTGCTGCTGAGGTTGCAGTTCGCGTGACGGTGTAACTGCAGGCGTCTGCGGCCTCGATCGTTCGTATGAAACTTGAGGGGCGGGGGGGCCGTTCGCAGCTCGGTACCCTAGATCCATGTCGTCAAACTTCCTCTTTGTGGCTTCAGGAGCCGGCTTAGGTGGGGGCGGAGGGGGCCCGGAAGATGCCTTGTTTTTCTTGTGGTTTCTGCCCGCGGCTTTTTGCAACTTTTCCTCGAGATGCTTGTTACCCAAGATAGATTCGAAAAGGGTGTGGACCATCTTTGCGACGAGCCATACTTTCGAGACCTCCTTCAGTGCCTCCAGACATATCGTTATACGCTGCTCTGTTGCCGTTACGATCGACTTGTTGGACGATTTCATTTGGTAGACATGCATAATCAAGGCTGAGAAAAGGCTGTACACAATAAAGGCTGGCGTGTAGCGTATCTGGTCGTGCTTCTTCAAATGCTCGATAATGGACGTGATCATAGCCGCGGCCTGGTAGGCAATGTTTCTGCTCGGATATGCATGTTCTTCTCCAAATCCATCCAAGTTGTTGGCCTTGGGAGATCCAGCGGGCGGCATATGAGCACGATGTAGCAGGCATAGCGTGGTGCTGTCACTGTTAGTACAATACGTTAGCCCGCCTCGATGCACGTACTAATAATTTGCGTGTAATAAAGCCGCCCAAAAGTGATGGCGTGACCGATCCCACTGCACTTCTGGTGGACAATGTTGCAACCAATCTGCAAGAGCCATGTCGCTGTGGGTGAGATCTATTGCGTTGGCTCGGCGATGTTTTGAGGCTACCGAGTACTGTTGTGAAAGGACCAAGCCCATGATCTCGCTCAACTTGACGTAGTTGATGAAGAATTGAACATGCACAGGATCTGGGCCAAACTCGGCTGCATGGTCAGTCTCATCGTCTATGAAGTCGTCTTCAGAAACCATCTCAACATCAGAATCCTCGGGGTCGATGGCTACCGGCCTGCCGAGCGCGACGGCTACCGATCGGTCTCGGCTGTAGAGGGTCCACCAGATGCGTTTCCATAGTCGCTTGTCTGATCGGCTGAGTTGTGATCCTTCAACACTCCGATGCATGCCTGAGCCTTGAGCCACAACAATGGCAACTCTCGTCCAGTAAAACACATTCTTAGTAACATCCTCGGGCCCTTCCCAGTACCAGCCCATGAGGATGAGCGCCTGTACGATGGTGACTCTATCGTCTTCGAAATTTGCATCATACAAGGCCTTTGCACGCTTGTAGAAAGTCATTGCTGCAGGTGTGGTAGATCCGCTGGAGTCCATGAGTTGGGCATTGTTGCAAACGCGCGAGCCGGCTAACAGCACAGCCTGTAGAAGCAGCAACGAGGGAGGGTTTTTGGGATCTCGATACTGGCGCATGAAACGGCTGCGATTGATGACCGGGACCACGGGCGCAACCCAGGTAAAGAAGGCATCGACTAGCTCGTCGCATAGCGCTCGTGGAGGGAGCAGGAAGGCGCCGCGTTGGTGCAGTATGTCAATCTCCATGTTGTCCATCTCGTTTGACCGGGCTTTGGTTCCTCTTATGCTCTCCGGCAGTGGATAGTGGACCACATCGCTGTTGCCGTAGTGGTCATGGACGAGCAGAGACAGGTTAGAGGACTCTCCCAGGTATGCGACACGGCCGGCTTCTTTTATGGGTGCTCTGGCAAATTTGGGCTTCATGAACTGAACATAGGTGCCGTTGTGGCTGGCCTGCTGGGCTGCATATCCGCTGGGAACGGTGGTGGAGGGCGTGCCATCTTCCGAGTTGTATACGGTCGTCTTGTCGAGCACTTCGGCCGGGGTGCTAACGGGAGAGCGGTCGTCGCTATCGCCGCGCTCGCTGTGGTCTGTTAGCGCAACTGGGCGATGCGGCAGGCAATCCCTACCTGGGTTCCTCTTTGGTGCGTGCTGCGGTCGTCTTCTTGCGCTTGGGCGCGGGGATGCGACACTCGATGGAGAAGGCGGTACAATTGGTGCACGGAATGCCCAATGAGGCGGCGTCGCAGCGGACCTGGCCGGCTGTTATGGGCTGCGTCGACGATGCGGCTGCTTGGTAGCTTCAGGATTACTTACTTTCCTGGCGTGACATGCTGTGAGTGGTGGTTAGCCATTGTCTTCAGTCCGACCGAGGTGCCGAGGCTCATCCAGCACGTCGATACGCCCGCAGCGGCCCTGCGTGGTGTGGGGAGTCGCGTGCGCGGAGAAGACAGGCAGAGGGGACTTACTTTCGCATGCTCTGCTTGCGCGCTGTCGTCTGAAAGAGGGATGGCCGGGGGGGATCGATTGGGACGAGGCAGAAGGGCTGCATTGTGTGAGCTTCCATCCGTCGCCAGCTCGGCGCACCATCACCTACGAGAGCGGCCCTCCATTGCTGGGCTGCGCAGCCAGAGTCTGTGGCGCGGCAGGCCCGGGATTCGTCATGAAGGAGTGTTCGCCAGACATCATGTCGGAGGCCCTCTGGCTCGCCTCAGTCGTCGGTGGTCGGGCTCGTGTTCTGGGGGGCGTCCGAGCATGTGTTGCACCTCGATCGTCTATGGCTTGCGGGACGCACCCACTAGCGCATGTCTACTAGGAACTTGAAACACATCTTACCTCTCCCTCTTTGCCAATCGATGCAGCTGTAAGGAGGTTGTCACCTGCTCATCAGTCTATTTCATGCATGTCAAGTCTGCGTATTTGATGCCTAATCTAGCATAACTAGCACTACATTAAGGCTCATGCTCTTCTCTCTGCTCCCTAAAAGCCTCTAGTTTGACAGCCTTGTTCGGTGGCGACACATAGACCAGCTTTACGTCCCCCACAGCATCCTTGACAACCTCTTCTTCAGATGCAAAAAGATAGTTCTGATGCTCCACAGGGTCCAGAGTAACGTTTATGTCCTTGACTTCCATTTCGAAGATCAGCTTCAGCCACGTGATGGGCCTTGCATGTCGATTGTCATCAAAAGTAAACTCTGCCACCTTCCTGCAAACACGAGTTGCTGTCAGACCAGTCTCTTCCTTGAGTTCTCGCACAGCAGCGTGAAGGATTGTCTCGTCCGTATCATCCACCTTGCCTCCCGGGACCTCCTGGTGCTTGTTAGTATCTAGGTGCCTGGGACCGCAGGCATGGCCTTGGGTCAAATCTCTCACCCAAGCATTGGGGAAGGCCTTCTCATCAGCAGCTCGTTGGACGAGCAAAAGTTTTCTATTTTCATTGAAAACCACTACGCCTGTACAGAGTACGTTGTACTCTGGGTGTTGTCGAAGGTATTCGGCCTCATTGACCGCGTATTCCTGGAGAAATGGAGGATAATCGAAAGCAGGCAGCATTGGCAACATGGTCGAAGAATGTGAAAGTGAGGTGTGTTGAGGAGTCGTAATTGTCTTGCTGGCCGCTGCCTAATAAGTAGCACCGCTCACGCGTGTTAGCCTAGTGCCTTGAAAATCTACCTTGGCAGGCAACGATTCTACGAAATAACACTAACATTCACCGGTAGCAATCTAGGCTTTTTGCATCTAGTTGCGACATAGTCAAAGTGCATAAAAGTAAGTTGTGTAGAAAAGTAGTTCTTGCCTTGCTAACCGCTAATATTATATTTAACCTTTTAGTGTAGCTTATCACCTAACGCCCAGCCTTACCTAACGCCTATTTTTTCTCCTTAGCCCCTCCCTCTATCTTAATAACTACTTCTTCTATTAACTCTAAATTTTAGTATATATTATAAATAAGTATTAGAAATTACTCTATTTATTTATATATTTAAAAAAAAATTAATATTAGTATAAATATTAAACTTTAAGATATTAAAGTATCTTTTACTTATTTATAAATAAATATATAATAGAGTATAATAAGAAGCTATAAACTTTAATTTAGATTTTATATATAGATAGTTAAAGTTATAACTATTACTAATATAAAATACTATACACTTAATTAGTTATTTAAAGCTAGACTTTCTATATATATATCTATAAAAATATTATTAATTTAATAGGTATTTTATATAATAATAAAAACTATTCTAATTAATATATATATATATATATATATATATTAACTAATATAAGTTATATTATAGACTACTTACTATATATTTAGATAAATATATATACTTATATTAAAGAGAAAAAAAATTATATAAAATAAGTAAAACTATAAATTAAATATATATTTTATTATTTTTTAAATTTTAGATTTATTTTAAATAGAATTAAGTATAAAAAAATACTTATATTAGTTATATATATTCGAAAAGTTTAAATACTCTATAAAATCCTATTATTTAAATTAAATATCTAGTAAATTCTATAAAATATATATATATATTATTATTACTTATAAATTTATAGTTTAAACTATTTATATATAAATTATAGTATTATTATATATATTTAAAATATAAAACTAATTTTTAATATTACTAATTTTATTATAAAATTACTACTTTATAATAAAAATAAACTAATTTAGTTAAATATTAGTTAAGTAGACTTTAGTATAACTTATAATAGTAATAAAAATATATATATTAATTAAAAAAGTAATTATTATTATATAAAATACTTTTTATATTAATAATATTTTTATAAAGCTTTATATAGAAAGTTTATATATCTTTTATTTTATACTAATATTATAAAATTACTAATATTTAACTACTTTTTTACTTTTAGTTAGTACTTAGTAAGTAACTAGTTATATATACTTAGTACTTAGATACTTTTATTTACTATTTACTCTCTTTAATTAATTATTAAAACTACTTTATTTAAGTTATCTTATATAAAGTCTACTTTATATAATAGTAAATTTTTATAAATCTTTTACTTATATAAGCTTTTTTATAACCTAGAACTATACTAGTAGCTTTTTTACTTATACTAGAGTTACTATAAAATAACTAATTATAGCTAACTTTTAATTAAGCCTAGCTAGCTAAAAAGAACTATACTACTAAGAATTAGATCTTACTTTAGCTATAGTATACTAAGTAGCCTCTTAAGTTTACTATATTATAGTTTTAGTTAAATTTTTTAGTACTTTCTTTTTACTAGTACTAGTACTAATATTCTAGAAAGAAATATATACTAAAGAAAACTAGTTTAACTACTTTATAAGTTATAAAGCTTTAGCTTATACTTACTATATATACTTAAGTAAAGGCGTACTTATATAAAGTATTAAACCTAGGTAGTAGTACTAAGAAAAAAAAAGACTTCTAAAACTAGTATAAATTACTAGTACTTAATTTATAAAAACTAACTAATAAAGTACTCTAAACTTTATTAAAACTTTTACTAACTAGAAGTAAAGATCTAAATCTTTATAAACTAATAGCTAAATATACTAATATAGTAACGTATTCTATTAGCGAAGTAGCTATATTACCGAGACAGCTACTCTAAAACACACTAAAAAATCGAAAATTTAATATCTAATATCTTAATAACTATACTATAATAACTTCTAAAAATTTAATAGATTAAAGATTATATATATAGTAGTAATCTATAAAATTTTTAAAGCGTGCAGCCTAGTAGTTCTTAAGATAGTAAAATTTTCTATAGTAAAAAACACTTTTTTATTAATAATATTAAATAAACTAGGCTACACGTTCTAAAAATTTTATAGATTACTACTTTATATATAATCTTTAATCTATTAAATTTTCGATTTTTTAGTATATTTTAGAGTAGCCGTCTTAGTAATTATAAGAGAGTTATCCCTTATACCTCTTATTTTCGCACTAATATTAGTAAGTTTGCAACTTACTAACATTGCAAACTTACTAACATTACAAACTTACTAACATATTAGTAAGTTTACAACTTACTAATATCGTAAACTTACTAATATTACAAACTTACTAATATTTAACTACCTTTCTACTTTTAGTTAGCGCTTAGTAAGCTACTAGGTATATATACCTAGTACTTACTTAGATAGCTTTATCTACTATTTACTCTTTTTAGTTAATTGTTAAAACTACTTTATTAAGTTATTTTACGTAAAGTCTACTTTATATAATAGTAGATCTCTATAAATATTTTACTTCTATAAGCCTCTCTATAACCTAGAACTATACTAGTAGCTTTCTTACCTACGCTAGAGTTACTACAAGATAGCTAATTATAGCTAACTCTTAATTAAGCCTAGCTAGCTAAAAAGAACTACACTACTAGGAATTAGATCCTACTTTAGCTATAGCGCGCTAGGTAGCCCCTTAAGTTTACTATATTGTAGTTCTAGTTAAGGTTTCTAGCGCTCCCTTTTTACTAGTACTAGCGCTAACGTTCTAGAAAGAAATACGTACTAAAGAAGAGTAGTTTAACTACTTTATAGGTTATAAAGCTTTAGCTTATACCTACTACGTATACTTAGGTAAGGGTGTACTTACACTAGGTATTAAACCTAGGTAGTAGTACTAGGGAAGGAAAAGACCTCTAAACCTACACAAATTACTAGCGCTTAATTTATAAGAACTAAGTAATAAAGCGCCCTAGACCCTACTAAAACCTTTACTAGCTAGTACTAAAGATCTAAATCTCTACAAACTAATAGCTAAACGTACTAATATAGTATATAACTACTATAACTTAGCTTGTTATACTATAACTTAGTT
>JALNQF010000927.1:0-10773 GCA_028456385.1 Ophiosphaerella korrae | reverse complement strand
ATAATAGAGATACGTAATAAATTTATAATTTATAATCTTAGTAAATATAAAGTATAAAGCTAAGTACGTAATAAATTCGTAATTTATAATCTTAGTAAATATAAAGTATAAAGCTAGCTAAGAAGCCTAGGTATATAGTTAGTAGTAATATATATTATTAGGATACTATTAGTAATTTAATCCTTTAACTATAGAACGCTAATATAAGATAGTTATAAAATATCTTCTATTATTTATAGTTATTATAGATCCTAATATAAGCTTTTACTATTACTTCTTAATCTACTAACCTTTAAAGATAAGTACTTATAGTTAATAATAGGAGGCCTATTATATAGCGCGTCTATAGTAGCTTTATAAAGCTTTTAAATACTTTTATTATTTTTTAGAGAAATTTACTTTATAATAAGTAAGTATAGAGCTTACTACTATACTTATACTTAAGTAGTATAGTCTAAACTTTTCTAAAGTAACTAGTAGGTATATTAAATAGGTTTTACGCTACTTACTAGTATAGGCGTAAAGCTTTTTCTTTAAGTTATCTTAAGATAACTTACTTAGCGTACACTATTAAGTAATACTTATACTTAATACGCGCTATCTTATTAATACGTATATTTCTTACGCTTATTACTAGCGCTTATAGTACTTCTAGTCTAAGATAACTAGCTCTAGTATACTAGAGCTCTTCTAAGTTACTTCTAGGCGTTATATACTATAAGTTAAGCTACTAGTTACTTTAAGTTATACTTATAATAGTTAGATAAAACGTAATAGGCTTATATTTAATAAAAGTAAGGTTATATTTACGTATTAGCGTCGCTAGTATAATACTCTCTACTAGTGTTCTTACTCTTAGAGTTACGTTAAAACCTTAATACTAGGCTCTAGCTTACTATAATTAAGCTTTAGATACTATATTAATATAAAATCCTTTAACTACTACTACTTTATAAAGTATAAGATTCTCTATATACTTACTATAAGTACTATTTAGAGTATTTTTAAAAATTTAAGTACTTTTACTAAGTATTAGAAACGTTTATATACTTACTTCTATATAGCTTATACTTTTTACTCTTATAAAAGAGCTTAGTTTTATAAAACTTATTAAGTTAACTAAGTAGAGAGTAGCTTTATTATTAAGTATAGTACTTTTAGAAAGTAAGTAAGTATTAAAATCTAGCGTTAAGTAGGCTCTAGGAGTAAGCTTAATAAGTTTACTTAAGTTAATAAGCGTACCTAGGTTAATAAATATACTTAGGTTAATAAGTACTATATTTAGCTAGCCTAGATAGGCTAGAGCCTTTAATTTAACTAACTCTAAGCTAGCTTTAACTAGTTCCTAAAAGGGACTAGCTTACTTTTAAGTTACTAGGGTTTTAACTACTATAAAGCGTAGCTTATCTAAATAAGCCTATATTTTTACTTTTCTATTATCGTCTATTTTAAATAGACTACCTATAAGTACTACTTATATCTATCTATAATCTTATAGCTTCTAGTAGTAAGCTTAGCTATATAAGTAGTTATATTTTAAGTTAGAACTTAATACTTATAGCTTAGATCTTCTAAATATTATAAATACGCTAGCTCTTTAATTAGTAGTTTAGAGCTTATACTCTTATAATAGAGCTAAGTAGATACTACTAATTTACCTTAGCGTAAGTACCTTTAAGCTAAGAACTAAGCTCTAGATTACTAATTAGCTTATTATCTAAGCTTAGTCTAGAGCTAGCTTTAGCGTTAATACTTCTAGGAAATCTTATACTATAAGCTTACCTATTACCTCTATAATATTATACGTAATTATACACTAATATAGGCGTAGCTACTTATTATACTAGAGCTCTAGTAATTAGCGTCCTTAGTAAGCCTTTTATAGATAAGCTTAGTATTAAGCTTAGATAAAATTACTAGTACTAGTATTAGATAAGGCTAGTAAGCTCTTTAGTATTTAGATAAGCTTTTATAACATAGCTTTATTATTTATAAGTAGAGTTATCTTAGCTATTACTAGATAGCTTAAATTAACTATAGTATTTACCTAGGTACTTAGAGCTCTAAGGTATACTATTTGTAATACCTAGGTATCTTTTATAGCCTAGTATTTCTCTATTATAAGCTTATAGGTAGCTACTTCTTCTACTATTACTAAGCTCTTTAGTTTAAGTTAAACTAGTTTATTAGCGTAGATATTAGGAACGTTATTAGCTTCTAAGTTAACTAGCTACTAGATACCTAGCTTAAAAGTATTATAATAGAGTTATATAAACTATACTAGCTATTATAAGTACTTATTAAGTAGAGTAGTACTTTTATTAAGTAAAGTAATCTTACTATAAAATATTATAAGCGTTTAAGTAATAGATAAAATAAGATAAAATAAGATAAGAGTATACTAAGCTTATAATCTCTTACTATAGTATATAGAATAGAACTATTAAGTAATTTTTAGTACTAAGCTTATAACTATTATAAGATATAAGCTTAGAAATAAGTAGAAAATAATTATTAATTAAAGAGCTATCTAAGCTAAGCTACTTATATATAGTAGAGTAGCTTAAATAGCTTATATAGCTTACTTACTACTATAAGCTTACTTAAATTATATAAAGTAAAGCTCTAACTTATAATAAAAACCTATTATATAATAGTAATTTATTAAAAAATACTTACTAGTTATAAGTATAAAAGATATATATAAAGATTAGAAAATATATAAATCTAAGAATATAAAGTTTATAGTATTTTAATAATAAATAAAATAATATAAAGTTAGAATTAAAAGAAAACTAATATAAAAAAAGTAGTAAGATCTTATTAAGAAAATAAGATAGATTAATAAAGCTTATATACTAAGTATACTAATAGTATACTATATCTTAGTAAAAATATAACTTAGTATAAGTAGTATAAAAAAGTTATCTCTTATATCTTTTATTTTTATACTAATATTAGTAAGTTTATAACTTACTAATATTTAACTACCTTTTTACTTTTAGTTAGTACTTAGTAAGCTACTAAGTATATATACCTAGTACTTACTTAGATAGCTTTATTTACTATTTACTCTTTTTAGTTAATTATTAAAACTACTTTATTAAGTTATTTTACGTAAAGTCTACTTTATAAAAAAGTCTAAAATAATAGAACTATTAATAAAACTTATAAAAAAAGATATACTATTTAAATAGACTTAGAAATATAATAAAGTAATTAACTAGATTAAATAGAAGTTTATAGAAAACCTAGTTATTAGAATATATAACTTAGAACTACTAGTAATAGTAAAAATAGATATATTAAACTTAGTTTATAAAATAGTACTAATATAAGAAGACTAAACTTTAAAATAAGAAAACTTAGTTAAATATTTCTCTAAGAAAATAAAGCTAGTAGAGCTTAACTACCTAATATATAATAAAAAAATACTAGTAATCTATAAAGTATTTAAGTAGTAAAAAGTATACTTATAAAAAGTAAAGTATTAAATAAAAGTCTATATAAACTATAAGAATTTTATAAAATTTATAATAAATAAAAACTTATTATAATACTATATAAGAAAGTAAGAATACTAATTAATATTTAATCTTAGAATTATATATACTAAGAAAAAAGATAATTAATTTATAGATACTTTAAGTAAAAGACTAGATTTATAAGAAGAAGTAAATACTACTAGTATAGTTCTAGTTAATAATAAAGAAAGATATTTAGTCTTAAATATACTAAGAATAACTATAATACTTAAAAGAAAAAGTAGTAAACTAAATAAATAGATTTAGAAAGAAATAGAGAAAGCTTTTAAAGAAATAGAAAAACTTAAAACCTAAAAAAGACTTATAAAAGTATATAGAATTATATATATTTTAAATAAAATATAAAAAGAGTTTATATAATAATTCTATAATCTACTAGTATATAGATACTAAAGTATTAATAAAATACTAGATAAGCTCTTAAAGAATTACTATATTTTAAAAGTAAAATAACTAGTAATAAAAGTACTATAAAACTATATAAAATATTATAGAAATAAGTATAGTAGATATATACTATATAGAATACTATAACTAGTTAAAGTACTAAAGTAACTTTAAAAAGTTATTATAATAGACTTTATTATAAAGTTACTTAAGTTAAAAGACTTAATATTAGAAGTTAAGTATAATAAAATCCTAATAATAGTAGATAAGCTTATAAAGTACTTATACTTTAAACTATATAAAGAAAAAAGTAGAATAGAAGTTACTATATATTAGGTTCTAAGAACTATAATTAGCTAGTATAGTATTCTAAATAAAATTATTATAGATAAAAATAAAAAGTTTATATTAAAACTATAAGGAATAATAATAGTATTATTAGGAATTAAATATTAAATATTAATAGTATACTACTTATAGATAAATAGATAATTAGATAGTAGAATAGTACTTATAATAGGTTACCCTATTATTAACTATAGGTAGCTCTTTAGAAGTATTAGTAAATTAAGAGTTAATAATAAAAGTTTATATTGTAATCTATAATAACTATAAATAATAGAAGATATTTTATAATTATCTTATATTAGTGTTCTATAGTTAAAAGATTAAATTACTAATACTATCTTAATAATACGTAGTATTACTAACTATATACTTATACTAATCTATTTATATAATATTATAGATTACTACTATATATCCTAATAATAAGTAGTTTCTAAATTAAAGTTATTACTCTACTTATTTTATACTTTGTTAGTATCTAAGTTAAGACTAATTAGTTCTATTTTAATTTCTCTTATTATACCTATACTACTATTCTTCTTTTTAGGTAAGTCTTTATTTTTCTTTACTAAAGCTAATATTATTAATCTAGTTTTTTTATTAATATTAAGTTCTTTTTTCTTTATCTCTATACCTACTAAATCTACTCTCTATTATCTTTAATTAGTAGATTATATATTACGTTATAGTATTAATATATTTCTTTATTTATATTATAAGTTTTCTAACTTTTTATTAGTTTATTATTCTTTAAAATATAGTAAAGCTTATAAGGTATATATTTATACTAATACTTATTTATCTTATAACTTATCTAGTATCTCTTTAGTAGAGTATAAGTTTATTAAGCTTACTTACGTATTAGTACTTAAGTATAATAGAAAGAACTATTAACTACGCTTAAGATAAACTATTATTATAGATTATAGAAGCTAAAAAAGAGCGTAACTATATTCTAAGTATATAAATAAAAAACTATACTTATTTAGTTTATTTTTATAAAATAAAAGCTTTAAATAATAAAAAGTTTATTATATAAGCTATTTTCTTAGAGTTTAAGTTAGACTTTAAGTCTATAATAAAGGCTACTTAGGTTTCTATTATATTAGGCGTATCTAGTACTTCTTTACCTACTACTAATAATATAGGTCTTCTCTATTTACTACTAAGTAGTCTAAAAGATTTTAATTTTAGAACTCTTCTACTTTATTAAAGTAATTAAGGTTATTTTTTAGTTCCTATATATCTTCTTATAGTTAACCTTTCTTATTTATACCTATCTATTTTACTAGGTAGTAATTCCTTTTATTATAGAACTAGTACTATAAAATTTCTTTTACTTCTTATTTCTTTTATTCTCTATATATATCTACTTTATATACTAGTAGTTCTACTTCTTATAGTACTTTCTCTAGTAGTACTATATAGAATATTAGGTATATCTTTATTTTATCTAGTAGTTTTAGTCTAAATATAACTAGTATAACTTCTTTCTTAACTTTATATAGTTCTATCTTTATATAATTTAGTTTAGAACTTAATTACTTACTTTTAATATTTTTACGTATTAACTATACTTTTTATTACTCTCTAAATTAATATCTTTTCTAGTATCTTTTATTATAGTACTTTACTATTTAATTTTATAAGAACTTTATATCTTATTATAGTTAATTATATATTTCTTTAAGTTTATTTATAAAATTTTCTTTTCTTAGAAACTAAAATACTTAAAATCTTAGTATCTAGTATATATTAGAGTTAAATCTATAATTTATAAAAAAGGGTAATACTTTTATTACTATATTTTTCGCGCTATTATATACTAACTATACTATAAGAAGTAACTATACCTAATTATTCTAGTTATAGTTAAAGTAGTATCTTAAGTATTATTCTACTATTTAATTTATACGTTCTAATTATCTATTTATCTATAGGTAGTATACTATTAATATTATATATTAGACTTTTAATAATACTACTATTATTCTCTATAGTTTTAATATAAATCTTATATCTTTATCTATAATAATTATATCTAGAATACTATATTAGCTAATTACTATTCCTAAAACCTAGTATATAGTAACTTCTATCTTACTTTTTTCTTTAAATAGTTTAAAATATAAGTACTTTATAAGTTTATTTACTATTATTAGGATTTTATTATACTTAACTCCTAATATTAGGTCTTTTAATTTTAGTAACTTTATAATAAAGTCTATTATAATAACTCTCTATATTTATTCTAGTATCTTAATTAGTTATAATATTCTATATAGTATATATCTACTATACTTATTTCTATAATATTTTATATAATCTTATAGTAACCTATTTAGTATTTTATTAATACCTTAGTATCTATATACTAGTAGTTTATAAAACTATTATATAAACTTTCTTTATATCTTATTTAGTATATACGTTCTTCTATATACTTTTATAAGTCTTTCTTAGATTTTAAGCTTTTTCTATTTCTTTTTAAATCTATTAATCTAGCTTACTACTTTTTCTTTTAAGTATTATAGCTATTTTAGGTATATTTAAAACTAAATATCTATCTTTATTCTTAACTAGAACTATACTAGTAGTATTTACTTCTTCTTATTAATCTAGTCTTCTACTTAGAGTATCTATAAATTAATTATTTTTACTATTAGTATATATAATCTTAAAGTTAAATATTAATAAAAATTCCTACTATCTTATATAGTATTATAATAAGTCCTTATTTATTATAAATCTTATAAGATTTCTATAGTCTATATAGACCTTTATTTAATATTTTACTCTTTATAAGTATACTTTCTATTACTTAAATACTTTATAGATTACTAGTATTTCTTTATTATAGATTAAGTAGTTAATTTCTACTAGCTTTATTTTCTTAGAAAAGTATTTAACTAAGTATTTATATTTTATATCTAGGTCTTCTTATATTAATACTATTCTATAGACTAAGTTAGATACGTCTATCTTTACTATAGCTAGTAAGTCTAGGTTATATATTCTAATAACTAGATTTTCTATAAATCTCTATTTAATCTAGTTAAATACTTTCTTATATTCTTATATTTATTTAAATAGTATATCTTTCTTTATAAAGTTTATTAATAGTTCTATTAACTTAATCTAATTTACTATTAACTTTCTATAAAAGTTTACTAGTTTATAAAATTATTATACCTCTTGTAAGTTCTTAGGTATTAGCTATTCTTAGATTATTTTAATCTTATTTAAGTTAATCTTAATTTTTCCTAGTTTAATAATAAATCCTTGGACGTCTATTTCTTTTATATAATATTTATATTTCCTTATTTTTAAAAATAATTTATTTTCTACTAGCTTTTCTAGTACCTTATATACGTATTATACGTATTTTTCTTCTATTTCTAAAAATATAAGGATATTATCTAGATATATAAATATAAATATATATAAATATATTTTTAGGACTATATTAATTCTTTTTTAGAATACTACTAGTATATTTATTAATCTAAATAGTATAACTAGGTATTTAAATAGTCTATACTATATTCTAAATATAGTTTTCTATTTATCTTCTTTTTTAATTCTAATTTAGTAGTAAGCGTTTTAGATATCTAGTTTAGTAAAGATTTAGGCTTTCTATAGTCTATCTTATATCTTATTAATATATAGTAAGAGGTATTAGTTCTTGTTTATAATTACGTTTATTTTTCTAAAGTTTATATAAAGTTATTTATTATCTATCTCTTTTTTATCTATAAATATAAGTCTAAATACTATTAAAGATTTAGATTCTTATATCTCTCTTTTCTTTAGTACGTTTTAAATAAATATTTACTTAATCTTTAATTCTTCTTTAGTTTTCCTATAGACTAGGCTCTATTCTATATTTTTTCTTTCTTCTAGTTCTATTACTAAATCTTATAGTTAATATTTTAGAAGGTAATTATTAGGTTCTATAAGTTATTTCTCCTATTTCTTATATTCTTCTAGGAATTCTCTTTTATATATACTTATATTAGCTTTTAATATATATTTTCTAGAGTAGCTAATTTTTCTTATTCTCTAATTAATCTTTAAGTTAGTTAATTATAACTATAGTATACCTAATATTATATCTTATTTATTATTAATTGTTATTATATCTATAACTATATTTTTAATCTCTATTCCTTTTAGTTTTAATATAGAAAGTACTATCTTAAACCTAATAAGTTTTTACAATAGTTTTCCTTTAATTATACTTAGCTATTAAGGGTATTTCTTTATTATATAGTATATTCTTTATTTTTCTATAAACTTTATAGATATAAAGTTCTTTATAGCTCTACTATTAATTATAATTTATACTTTCTTTTCTTAGTATATTTCTTTCTATATAACGTGTAGGCCTATTATACTTTCTAGCTTTTCTTACTTAGTTCTTTCTTTAAATTATCTATTCTTTTATAGCTATTATTCTATTTTATATTTATAGTTTTTATACTTAGAAAATTTATTATATATATATTTATAATATAGCCTTTTCTTAATATTTTCTTTTAATAGTTTAGGTCCTAGTCGAACTAATATATATTTTTTATTAAGTATTCTAATTATTTTCTTACCTTTAATTTCTTTCTTTAGGATTACTTTTATATAGTTATATCTTTTTTTTTATTTTAGCTATATATAGTTTTATAATTTTACTTCTCTATATAAGTAGTAGTTTATATTTAAGTATAATATTTATACTATCTCTTTATATACTAAGGATTTTAGATTTATTATTTTATTATCTTTTACCTAATAATTATCTATTCTAGGTTTTATTATTACTAGAATATAGTATACTATTAGTACTTATAGTATATAGGCTTTATTAATCTATTATATCTTTTTTATAAAGTACTACTATTTTCTTTATAGAAGTATTCTTCTTACTATAACTATATATTACTCTATCTATTATTAGAATATTATAAAATTTATTACTTTAAGATTATATTCTTTTAAGTTTTAATATACTTTCTTTATACTTATAACTAGTAAGTATTTTTAAATAAATCTCTTTTCTTTATTTTATTCTTCTATTTCTATTATTATATAGCTATTATAGCTATATATATTTAACTAGGTATATATTATACTTTTTATACTAATTTATCTTTTATCTTTTTATAGTTCTTTAGAAGAGACTATAGTAGTATCTTTATCTAGTACTAGTTTTTTAGCCTAGATTAATAGTATCTAAAGCTCTTCTCTTTCTAAATCTTCTATTAGTAAGTCTATTATATAAGCTATTTCTTCTAGCTATACTTTTATTTTACTTTCTTTTATTACTACTACTTTATACTTCTATAAGAACTATCTTATTTTTTATTTACTAAAAAGATATATATAGTAGTTATTATTATATTAAAAGATTTAATTAAGTATTATATATTATATTTCTTTACTCTTAGCTACTTTCTTTTAAGGTTTAGCTTATACTCTTAGTACTTCTTTTCTATTCTTAGTTATCTTTAACTAAGCTTCTTTATTTTTTTTAAAATCTTTACTTCTATAGTCTTTTATAAAGTATTTTAGCTTCTTATATTTATAATATACTATATTTCTTTTTTAATTTAATTAGTAGTCTTTTATATAGTAGCTTTTTTTACTATAGTTAAAGTATATAATATCTTTATTTTTCTTTTTTTTTATCTTTATTTATATTAAAGATTATAAGATCTTCTTTATTATAATTTAGGTTAGGTCCTCTATACTTATTTTTCTTCTATTCTTAAAGAGTATTATTAATTTATATTACTTACTACTTTAAAGCTTCTAGTATTCTTAGTTTTTCTATATAGATTATTTTATATTATATTTTTAAATTTAGTTCTTATTTAAATTATAATATTAATATTAGCTTATTTTATTACATATTTTATAATAGTTATTTAAAATATAATATATATTCTAGAATACTTTTATATTATATAAGCTTCTTAAGCTTTTTTTAGCTTATTTATTATAATAGTACTTAGAGAAAATAAGATAGAACTAATTAGACCTAACTTAGCTACTAATAAAGTATAAGAAGAGTAGAGTAATAACTTATAAGATAATAAACTTAATTAGAAAACTAACTATATTAGAGATATATAATAAATTTATAAATTTATAATCTTAGTAAATATAAAGTTATAAAGTAATTAGGTAATAAATTTATAAATTTATAATCTTAGTAAATATAAAGTTATAAAGTAATTAGGTAATAAATTTATAAATTTATAATCTTAGTAAATATTAAGTATTAAAGCTACTAAGATAATATTACTATATAGTTAGTAATAATATATATTACTAAAATAGTATTAGTAATTTAATCCTTTAACTATAAAACACTAATATAAGATAATTATAAAATATCTATTAAGTAGACTTTACGTAAGATAACTTAATAAGGTAGTTTTAATAATTAACTAAAAAGAGTAAATAGTAGATAAAGCTATCTAAGTAAGTACTAGGT
>JALNQF010000926.1:0-10789 GCA_028456385.1 Ophiosphaerella korrae | reverse complement strand
TTCTACTTTTAGTTAGCGCTTAGTAAGCTACTAGGTATATATACCTAGTACTTACTTAGATAGCTTTATCTACTATTCACTCTTTTTAGTTAATTGTTAAAACTACCTTATTAAGTTATCTTGCGTGAAGTCTACCTTACAAACCTTTAGTAAAACCCTTAACTTAAGAAAGTACTTACTTACGTTTAGCTACTAGACTACTAAAAATACGTTAGCTAAGCTCTAAAGAACTATTAGGATAAGATTAAGTAAAAAGAAAAATAAAGTTAAAGACTTACTTAACTTATAATTATAGCTCTAAATATAACAATAAATATAAGAGCTATTAAAGTAGATAATACTTTTATTATTAAAGAAAATAGAGTATCTAATACTACTACGAATATAGGTAGTATAGCTACAATTACTCTCCTCCTTAGAACTACAAGCTATAGCCTTATTAGAGCCTAGTAGTAGTAGCCCTAGTAGTAAGGCCTTATAAGAGCTAATAGTCTTCTAAGTATACTAACTTACGTAGACTATAGCTTTATAATAAGCTTATATCTCTTAAGAATTGTTAATTAAAGAAAGATCTTATAAGCACGTAGCCTAAGTAGCTAAAGAGTCCTAAGTAAGTATCTCTTAACCTTTATAATAGCGTACTTAATAGTATAGCTAGTAGAAGAGAGACTAAGAGCTATTAGAAGTATAGAAGAAGCTATTAGGGTTGTAGGAACAAATGTTATAAGGACTGTTCTACTAGTAAACCCTATTCTTATACTTATTATAGTAAGTATATATAAACTCTTAGATAAAAAAAAAAGCTAGCTAAAGTTATACTCTTTAAAGACGTTAAAAGCTTAGTTAAGAAGGTTATAAAGTAAGTTAAGCGAGAGAAAGTAGTTAAAGAAATAAGTAATAACTAAGAGAAAAGCGTAGTTAGCAAGACCTAAAGGCCTATAGGTAAGAAGGATAGATACTTACCTTTATACTAGAAATAATATATTATAGAAATAGGGTAGAAAGCCTTACTCTTAGTTTAATAGTAACCTAAAGGTAGTCTACTTAGGTTATAAGGTAGCTAAGAAGGATTATTACTACTATAGTTACTCTAGCTAAGCTAGCTAGCTATATAGGACCTAGGTTAAAAGTTAAAAGTAGCTATAATAATTAAAGTAGAAAGTAAATAAGAGAATAGAGCTAAGAAACTTGTAATAGGCTTACTAGGGTTAACTTCCTAGTAACCTAGTTAGTTATTAGTAGATTAAGAGGTAATAGCAAAAGCTTATATAGTAATCTACAATAGGCTATAAATAATAGAAGATATTTCGCAACTATCTCTATATTATCGCTTGTAGTTAATAATTAAATTACTAATACTATCCTAATAATACGTATTACTACTAACTATATAGTTTACCTAATCTATAATCTATTATTTATATCTTAGTCTTAGTAGTTATAGATTATAGATTACTAATCTATTAATCTATAATTAATTTCTATCTGTATACCTAATAGATTAAGGGATTACCTACGTGTCCTAATTATAGGTAGCTTCCTAATTAAGGTTATTACTCTACTTATCCTATACTTTATTAGTACTTAAGTTAAGACTAATTAGTTCTATCTCGATTTCTCTTGTTATACCTATAATACTATCTTCTCCTTTAAGTAGTCTTTTGTTTTCTTATTCTAGGGCTAAGGTTATTAGCCTAGTTTCTTTATTAATATAAAGTTCTTTATTCTCTATCTTTATACCTACTAAATCTACGCTTTATTGTATTTAGTTAGTAGATTATATATTACGTTATAATATTATAATATTTCTTTGTTCTTGTTGTAAATCTATAAATCCTCTATTAGTTTACCTTTCTTTAAAATATAGTAAAGCTTGTAAGGTATATATTTATACTAATACTTGTACGTCTTATAACCTATCTAGTATATCTATAGTAAAGTATAAGTTAAGAATACTTATCTATACGTCTATACTTATTTGTAATAAGGTAAGCTATTAACTATACTTAAGAAAAACTATTATTATAGATTATAGAAGCTAAAAAGGAGCGTAAGAGACTCTATAAGGTCTCTTGTCGTACGCTAGAAGAATATTAGTCTTAATTTCTTAATAATTAGATATAGTTATCTAATAATTAGGCTTGTTTATCTTGTCTTTGTAAGACGAAGGCCTTAAACGATAAGAAGTCTATTAAGTAGTCTATTCTCTTAGAATCTAAGCTTGATTTTAAGGATACAATAGAGGCTACTCTAGTTTCTACTACGTTAGGTAAGTCTAGCGTCTCTCTATCTATTATTAATAATACTATTCCTCTTAGTTTACTACTAGGCGCTCTAGAAGGTTTTAACTTTAGAACTCCTCTAGTTTCTTAAAGTAGTTAAGGTTGTCTTCTAGTTCCTATATACTTTCCTATAGTTATCTTTTCTTATCTATACCTATCTATTTTACTAAGTAATAGTTTCTACTATTATAGAACTATTATACTAGGATTTCTTTAACTTCTTATTCTTCTTATTCTCTATATATATCTACTTTGTATACTAGTAGTTCTACTTCTTGTAGTACTTATTCTAGTAGTACTACGTAGAATATTAAGTATATCTTTATCTTATTTAGTAGCTTTAGTTTAAATATAACTAGTATAACTTCTTTCTTAATTTTATATAGTCTTATCTTAACGTAGTCTAGTTTTAAACTTAGTTATTTACTCTTAATATTTTTTTATACCAACTATACTTTTTCTCTCTTTCTAAATTAGGGTCTTTCTTTATATTTCTTGTTATAGTACTTTACTATTTAATTGTGTAGGAATTCTACGTCTTGTCTTAGTTAATTATATATATCTTTAAGTCTATTAGCAAAGTTTTCTCCTCTTAGAGACTAAGATATCTCTATTCTTAGTATTCTATATATACTAGAGTTAAATCTATAGTTTATAAAAAAAAGTAATACTTTTATTACTATATTCTTTGCGCTATTATATACTAAGTATACTATAGGTAGTAGCTATACCTAGTTATTCTAGTTATAGTTAAAGTAGTATCTTAAGTACTACTCTACTATTTAATTTATTTATTCTAAGTATCTATCTATCTATAAGTAGTATACTATTAATATTACGTACTTAATTCCTAGTTATACTATTATTGTTCCCTATAGTTTTAATATAAATCTTATATCTCTATCTATAATAATCTTGTCTAGTAGTCTATATTAACTAATTATAGTTCCTAGAACCTAGTATATAGTAATCTCTATTCTACTCTTTTCTTTATATAGTCTAAAGTATAAGTACTTTATAAGCTTATCTACTATTATTAGGATTCTATTATACTTAACTCCTAATATTAAATCTTTAGACTTAAGTAACTTTGTAATAAAGTCTATTATAATAACTCCCTATAGTTATTCTAGTATTTTAACTAGTTCTAGTATACTATATAGTGTATATCTATTATACTTATTTCTTTAGTATTCTATATAGTCTTGTAGTACTTCTATTACTAGTTATCTTACTCTTAGGATATAATACTCTTATAGTATTCTATCTAATATTTTTTTAATACCTTAGTAACTATATACTAGTAATTTATAGAATTACTATATAAATTCTCTTTAAATTTTCTTTAGAATGTATATTCTTCTATAGGCTTGTACTAGTCCTTTTTAGATTTCTAGTTTCTCTATTTCTTTAGATACTTCTCGCGTTACTTTCTAAATCTATTTGTCTAGCTCGCTACTTATTCTTTTAAGTGTTATAGCTATTTTAGGCGTGTTTAGAACTAAATATTCTTCTTTGTTCTTAACTAGAACTATACTAGTAGCGCTTACTTCTTCTTGTAAGTTTAGTCTTCTACTAAAGGCGTCTATAAATTAGTTATCTTTCCTTTTTGTATATATAATTTCTATATTAAATATTAATAGGAATTCCTACTATCTTGTATATTATTATAATAGTTCTTTATTTAGTATAAATCCTATAAGATTCTTATAGTCTATATAGACCTTTGTTTAGTATTTTACTCCTTATAGGTATACTCTCTATTATTTAAATACTTTATAGATTACTAGTATCTCTTTATTATAAATTAAGTAGTTAAGTTCTACTATTTTTATCTTCTTAGAGAAGTATTTAACTAAGTATTCCTTTTTAGTCTTTAGGTTCTCTTGTATTAGTACTATTCTATAGACTAAGTTAGATATATCTATTTTTACTATTACTAGTAAGTCTAGGTTATATATTCTAATAACTAGGTTTTTTATAAACTTCTTTTTAATCTTATTAAATACTTTATTATATTCCTTTATCTATTTAAATAGTGTATCTTTCTTTATAAGCCTTATTATTAGTTTTATATCTTTAGACTATCTTACTATTAACTTTTTATAAAAGTTAGCTAGGCTATAAAATTATTATACTTCTCTTAGGTTTTTTAGTGTTAGCTATTTGTTAATTAATCTAATCTTTTCTAGGTTAATCTTGATTTTTCCTAGTTTAATAATAAATCTAAGGAAATCTATTTCTTTTGTATAGAACTTGTATTTTCTTATCTTAAGAAATAGTTTATTTTCTACTAGCTTTTCTAGCACTTTGTATACGTGTTGTACGTGTTCTTCTTCTATTTCTAAGAACATAAGGATGTTGTCTAAGTATATAAATATAAATACGTCTAAGTACTCTCTTAGTACTATATTAATTCTCTCTTAGATAGCTACTAGCGCATTTATTAATCTAAAAGGTATAACTAAGTATTTATTTAGTCTATATTGTATTCTAAACGCTATTTTCTATTTATTACTTTCTTTAATTCTAATCTAATAGTAGGCGTTCTAGATGTCTAGTTTTATAAAGATTATTACTCTTTATAGTTATAAAGTAGACTTTACACAAGATAACTTAATAAGGTAGTTTTAACAATTAACTAAAAAGAGTAAATAGTAGATAAAGCTATCTAAGTAAGTACTAGGTATATATACCTAGTAGCCTACTAAGCGCTAACTAAAAGTAGAAAGGTAGTTAAATGTTAGTAAGTTCGCAATGTTAGTAAGTTCGCAATGTTAGTAAGTTCGCAATGTTAGTAAGTTTATAATGTTAGTAAGTTTGCTATATTAGTAAGTTGCAAACTTACTAACATTAGTGCGAAAATAAGAGATATAAGGGATAACTCCCTTATAATAGTTTATCTTGTATTACGTCTATCTATAGTAAAGGGTATTAGTTCTTACTTATAATTATATTAGTTTTTCTAAAATCTACGTAATACCTCTTATTACTTATTCTCTTTTTATCTATAAATATAAGTTTATATACTACTAAGGACTTAGATTCTTATATCTATTCTTTCTTTAGTGCGTTTTTAATAAACGTTTATTTAATTTTAGATTCTTCTTCTATTTTCCTATAAACTAGGCTCTATCTTACGTCTTTATCTTCTTTTAGGTCTATTACTAAGTCCTATAGTTAGTGTTTTAGAAGATAGTCTTTAGGTTTAATAAGTTGTTTTTCTTATTTCTTGTATTCCTCTAGGAATTCTCCTTTATATGTGCTTATGTTAGCCTTTAATATATCTTTTCTTAGGTAGCTAATTTTTTATATTCTCTAATTAATATATAGGTTAGTTATCTATAACTATAGTATCTCTAGTATTATATCTTGTTTATTATTAATTGTCGTTATATCTATAACTATATTCTTAATCGTTATCTCTTCTAGCTCTAGTATAGAGGGTACTATCTTAAACCTAATAGGTTCCTAGAATAGTTTTCCTTTAATTATACTTAGTTATTAAAGATATTTCTTTATTATATACTATATTCCTTGTATTTCTATAAACTTTCTTAATATAAAGTTTTTTATAGCTCTACTATTAATTATTAATTATACTTTTTTTCTTTAATAAGTACTTATCTTTATAATATATAGGCCTCTTATACCTTCTAGCCTTTTTTACTTAGGTATTTTTGTAAATTATCTATCTTTCTAAAGCTATAGTCTTACTTTAAGTTTATATTCTTTGTACTTTAGATATTTATTATACTTGTATTTGTACTATAGTCCTCCTAAGACGTATTTCTTAGATAGTTTTAGTCTAGGCTTTATTACTACGTAACTGTCTTCTAGGGTTATTTCTTATCCTTAGATATCTTCTACTAGAATTACTCTTGTATAGTTATAGCCTCTTCTTCTTATAAGCTATACTCTATTATTTATCTTAGAGTTTCTATTTATTATATAATTTATCTCTAGGTATAATATCTATAATACTTTAAAATATACTAGATGTTTAGGATCTATTATTTTGTTATCCCTTTCCTAGTATTAATCTTTTCTAGGTATATCTATTATTAGGATATAGTATACTATTAGTATTCTTAGTATATAGGCTTTATTAATCTATTACGTTTTTCTTATAAGGTACTACTATTCTTTTAATATAAGTATCTTTCTTACTACAACTATATATTATTTTATCTATTCTTAAAATAGTATAAACTTTATCTCTTTAGGATTATATTCTTTCTAGTCTTTGTACGCTTCCTCTATACTTATAACTAGTAAGTATTTCTAAATAAACTTCTATTCTTTGTTTTATTCTTCTATATCTATTATTATATAGCTATTGTAACTATATATATCTAGCTAGGTATATTCTATACCTCTTATACTAATCTATCTTTTACTTTCTTATAGTTCTTTAGAGGAAGCTATAGTAGTCTCTTTATCTAGTACTAGTCTTTTAGCCTAGATTAATAGGGTCTAGAGCTCTTTCTCTTCTAAGTCTTCTATTAGTAGGTCTATTATATACGCTGTTTCTTCTAGCTATACTTTTATTCTTTCTTTTATTACTACTACTTTATTTCTTTATTATAGGAAGTATCCTAATCCTTACTTACTAGAAAGATATATATAGTAGTTGTCTTTATAACAAAAGGTCTAGTAGAGTATTATATATTATATTTCTTTACTCCTAGCTACTTTCTCTTAGGGTTTAGCCTATACTTATAGTACTTCCTTCTTCTTTTTAGTTATCTTTAACTAAGTTTCTTTATCTTTCTTATAGTCTTTACTTCTATATTCTTTTATAAAATATCCTAGTTTCTTATATTTATAATATACTATGTCCTTTTTCTTCTATAATTAGTAATCTTTTACGTAGTAGCCTTTCTTACTATAGTTAAAGTACGTAAAGTCTTTATTCTTCTTTTTCTTTCTATCCTTATTTATATTAAGGATTATAGAGTCTCTAGCGTCCTAATTTCTAGTTTAGTTACTATACTTATTCTTTTTCTATTCTTAAAGGTTATTATTAATTTAGATTACCTATTACTTTAGAGCTTCTAGTGTCCTAGGTTTCTCTATATATATTATTTTGTATTAGATTTTTATATTTAATTTTTGTTTAAATTATAATATAAGGGCTAATTTATTCTATTCTATATTTTAGCTTAGTTATTTAAATTATAATACGTACTCTAGAATACTCTTACTTTATATAAGCCTCTTAAGTTTCTCTTTAGCTTATTAGGTAATATCTATATCTCTAAATGCTACTCTTATTTGTTTAGTAAAGTATTTATAACTTCTAAAGATAGCTTTAGTCTTATCTTTTTAGGTTATTAGAGAGTATATTGTATAATCTATCTAGTAAGGCTTATACTATCTTATTACATCTTCTTTAAGGTATAGTCTAATATATATTACTTTCTTCTCCTCTATATTAAAGTATAGTACTTGTATATCTATCTAGAGTTATACTAATACTATAAAAGGTCTTAGTTTCTCCCTTATTCTATTAAACTTCTTAAGGACTAGTATTTTTAGTAGTTTCTTTATTGCACTTATTTCTAATTATTAAGTAATTAGTTCTATCTAGTTCTAACCTTCTATAATAGCTTTAATCTATACTTTATTCTACATTTCTAAGGCTTTAATTACTATTTTTATATCTTCTTTTTTAGAGATTAGGTTGTTTAAGTAGTCCTTAATTTATTTCTATATAGTATCGTCTAACTTATAGCTACTTATAGGTACCTTAGCTCCTTTTTTAGTTAAACTTTCTACTATCGTGTTAGCTAGACTATACACTACTTACGCTTTACTTCTCTTAATAACTAAATTAGTAAGGTATAATAGGCTTACTAAGGTTAACTTCCTAGTAACCTAGTTAGTTATTAGTAGATCGAGAAGTAATAGCAAAAGCTTTTATAGTAATCTATAATAGGCTATAAATAATAGAAGATATTTTGTAACTATCTCTATATTATCGCTCGTAGTTAATAATTAAATTACTAATACTATCCTAATAATACGTATTACTACTAACTATATAGTTTACCTAATCTATAATCTATTGTTTATATCTTAGACTTAGTAGTTATAGATTATAGATTACTAATCTATTAATCTGTAATTAATTTCTATCTATATACCTAATAGATCGAGGGATTACCTACGTGTCCTAATTATAAGTAGCTTCCTAATTAAGGTTGTTACCCTACTTATCCTCTGCTTTGTTAGTACTTAAGTTAGGACTAATTAGTTCTATCTCGATTTCTCTTGTTATACCTATAACAAAACTAGTAAGAGAGTATAGAGTAGCTAAGATAAGCTTAAAGAAAAGAAGAAGAAAATAGAACGAAAAATAGAGAGATAAAGTTTAAGTACGCCCCTAGAGAGTATTTATAACTTTACTAAAAATTATAAGAGTAAATAACTATAAGAGCTTAACTACTAGTAAAGACGTTTAAATATAGAGCCTAAAGGCCCTACGCTAGCTTAACTAATAAATATATATATAAGAAAAGAGCTAGCTATTAAAAATTAATAAGTAAGAGAAGAATTTAGTAGGTAAAGACGTATTAAGTAAAAGAACTATTATAAAAAGGTAAAAACTACTATAGCTTGTAAAACGTACGTAAAAAGAAATAGTAAGAAGATAGGTAGCTACTACTACAAGCTATATAACACGTCTATACAAAATTTTTATTAAATAACCTAGAAACTACGTAAATACTCTATAAACGACCCCTTAGATGTTAGATCTAGAGCCTTTAGGAGAAAGGTATTATAAGTAGAAGATAGGAGTAGTATCTTTAAAGTCCTAAGCTATAGATACTCTAAAATAAAAACAATAGCTAATATAGAGAAATAGAGGCAGCGTAACTTAAGCTTTGTATTAGGTAACAGCGCTAATAAGGCTAGCGTTCTCTTAGGGTAGGCTTAGGTAGGTTATAGCTATAGCTAGGGTTAGATTAGTAGTTTATAGACAATATATAGTAACTAATACCTAAAGGGCTATAAGTTATTTAAGAAGAAAAAAGCTTTTAGGGACTTAATATCTTTATTCTCTTTTATTAATATTAATATTTTAGCTAGAAGGCCTAAGTTACTCTCTAACTATATATATAGTTAGCGCTAGATACTAGACTATTTATAGAGTAGGGCTAAATTACAAATCTAAATTATTTTAGATCTAAAAGTTTAAGTACCTTACTACTAATAAAATAGAAAAAGGGTTTATAGGTTAAAGTAGGTTTTACTCTTTCTTTAAGCTAAAAGCTTTTAATTAAGTATAGTAGCTTAATAAAACTATACTCTATATAAGAGGAGAGGTATATAGTAGAGTATTATAAAGAAAGGAATAGTAAAAAAAAAGGGGTAGGTAGTTACTAGAAAAATACAAGTACTAAGGGCTTATAAAGAGGTAAACTATTAAAGAAGAGAAGTAGAGGAAGAGCGTAGCTAATAGGCCTTTAGGTTATAGGATATAATCTATAAGAGTATAAACAATATTTAGAGTTAGTTTAGCTAATAAAGTCTAAGTTCCCTAAAACTAATAAGCTCTTAGGCTCTAGATCTATATTAGGTATATAACCCTATAATAGTATCTCTACTATTTAAAACTATAAATAATAGTAAGAAGTTTAGTATTATATATTTTATAGTTTAATTCTACTTCTTATAGTTTTCTAGAAGTAAAGGTAACTAGATACTATTTCTTGTCTAGTTAGAGCTAGGACAAGATCCTAGAGATTGTAAAGGTTAACGTATCTATTTCTAAGTAAATAAGTAGTACTAGGTTATAGTAGCGTAAAATAAGTATACTTATAAAGTATACTTTAAGTTATTTAAAAGCTTTTTATACTATACTAAGCTAATAGAATTCTTACTTCTCTTTTAATAAGTCTATAAAGGAAGCTATTTTATAAGTATACTTTTTAATAAATCTTTAGTAAAAGTTTATAAAACCTAGGAATAACTATAGTTTCTTAATACTTATAGGCTCTAGCTATTACGTAATAGTCTTAATATACTTAGGTTTAGCGCGTATACTATACCTTACAATAATAAAGCCTAGAAAATATACTTTATTAGATATAAAGGTATACTTCTTTAAGTTTATAAAGAGTTCTACTATTCTTAGTACTACTAGTATAGAGTAGATAGCGCGCTAGTATAGCGTAACGTTATTACTATAAGTATATATAAGGATATTATTAAGGTATACTATATAGATATAATATAGGAGTTTACTAAGTACTTTATTAATATACGCTTAAAAGCTAGTAAGGGCGTTAGTTAGCCTAAAAGGTATTACTAAGTATTTAAAATACTTATAGCGAGTATAGAAAGTAGTTTTTTACTTATCTCCTAATTTAATTCTAATCCTATAGTAGGTATCCTTAAGATCTAAAGTAGTTATAAGAGAGTTATCCCTTATATCTCTTATTTTTATACTAATATTAGTAAGTTTATAACTTACTAATATTACAAACTTACTAATATTA
>JALNQF010000925.1:0-10867 GCA_028456385.1 Ophiosphaerella korrae | reverse complement strand
TTAGTAAGTTTATAATATTAGTAAGTTTACTATATTAGTAAGTTGTAAACTTACTAATATTAGTGCGAAAATAAGAGATATAAGGGATAACTCCCTTATAGTAAGATACGTATTATTAGGATAGTATTAGTAATTTAATCCTTTAACTATAGAACGCTAATATAAGATAGTTATAAAATATCTTCTATTGTTTATAGTTATTATAAATCCTTATATAAGCTTTTATTACTATCTTACGATTTACTAACCTTCTTATATAGGTACCTATAGTTAATAACAAGAGGCCTATTATAAGTAGCTAGCTATATATAAGTTATAATACTAGAGTAGAATTTTTTACTTAATAGTAAGTTCTTCTAGAACGTACACTCTACTTTTATATCTTAGGACTTCTTTATTATCTAAGTACTATACTTACGCTTTACTACTATATTAAGTACTTTTAACCTTTATTAAACTCTTTACTTATACTTATATAAAGGCGTCTCTTTACTATAGTCTATATAAAGTTATTAGAAAGGCTTTAGACTCTACTAATATAAGTTTACTACTAACTAACTCTCTAGCTATTAAGTATAGTACGTATAGTATATATTCTATAGTGCTAGTAGTAGAGGTCCTTTTAGTACTATAGTCTCTAGTACTATACGTCTTGTATATACTTTCTAAGCTTAGCTTAGTTATAAATCCTTTTACTTTACTAGTTATCTTTACTTTAGCTACTAAGCTTACTAGTTGTAATTTTTCCTAGAGAGTAAGTAATAAGCGTACTAGTAATAAGTTCTCTTACTTGTAGTTATATCTTCTTAAGAGGCTATCTATAGGATTTAGCTTACTAGCCTAGTATTTTACTTTAAAATTTAAAGCTTTTAAGTATATATCTTAGCGTACTTAGTATAGGTTTAGCTTATATATAGTATATATTAAGTATAAGTTATTATAATCTATAAGTACTTAAATTATATACTACGTACCTTTAAAGTAGTATCTCTACTATTTAAAACTATAAATAATAGTAAGAAGTTTAGTATTGTATATTTTATAGTTTAATTTTACTTCTTATAGTTTTTTAGAGGTAAAGGTAACTAGATACTATTTTCTATCTAGGTAGAGTTAAGATAAGATCCTAGAGATCGTAAAGGTTAACGTATCTATCTCTAAGTAAATAGGTAGCGCTAGGTTATAGTAGTATAGGATAGGTATACTTATAAAGTATACTTTAAGTTATTTAAAAGCTTTTTATACTATACTAAGCTAATAGAATTCTTACTTCTCTTTTAATAAGTCTATAAAAGAAGCTATTTTATAAGTATATCTTTTAATAAATCTTTAATAGAAGTTTATAAAACCTAAGAATAACTATAGTTTCTTAATACTAATAAGCTCTAGCTATTACGTAATAGTCTTAATACGCTTAGGTTTAGTGTATATACTATACCTTATAATAATAAAGCCTAGAAAATATACTTTATTAAATATAAAGGTATATTTCTTTAGGTTTATAAAAAGTTCTACCCTTTTTAGTACTACTAGTATAGAGTAGACAGCGCGCTAGTATAGTATAACGTTATTACTATAAGTATATATAAGTATATTATTAAGGTATACTATATAGATATAATCTAGGAGTCTACTAAGCGCCTTGTTAATATACGCTTAAAAACTAGTAGGGGCGTTAGTTAGCCTAAAAAGTATTACTAGGTATTTAAAATACTTATAGTAAGTATAAAAAGTAGTTTTCTACTTATCTCCTAATTTAATTCTAATCTTATAGTAGGTATCCTTAAGATCTAAGGTAGTATAGTATTATACGCCTAATAAGTAGTCTAGCGTCTTCCTAATTAGTAGGAGTAAGTACTAATCTTTTACTATAACTAAGTTTAGGCTATAGTAGTTAATATAGAGGTATAGAGCTCTATTTTTCTTTAGAATAAAAAAGATAAGTACTCTTACTAAACTATTACTATAATATATCTAGCCTTTATAGAGCGTATCTTCTATATACGCGTAGAGTACTATAAGCTTATATATAGAGAGATTGTAGAGTAGCCTATAAGAGGGTTCTTTTCTTTCTATTAATAGGATTACGTAATTAGAGTTTTTTAGGTAGAGTAGTATCTATATAGCAACGTTATTAAATACGTTATAGTATTCTAATAAAGCGTCTAGAATATATAACTCTTATACTATAAGTATAGCGTAGATATACGTATTATATTCTAAGTTAATTATATTAGCCTTAAGTACTCCTAGTAAGTATAGTTCTACTTACGTTTCTTCTAGGGCCTTTATAAATTCTTTAGTTATATATAACTATACTTAGGTAATAGAAGTATATCTCTAATACTATATTTGTAATCTATAGTTAAGTTGTATCCTTTTTTATTTAAGAAAAGGATTTCTAAGAAAGAGTACTACTCTCTCTTTATCTACTCTATATACTATAATCTTAGACCTATATATTACTTTATTATTATTAGTAAGGTGCACCTAAAGCTTATAAGTAGTATAAGTATTCTACCTTTACGCCTTTATCTAGCTTAGTCTAAAGAGCTTAGCGTCTTAGATTAGTTTTAGTCCTATTTCTACTATAGTCTACTAACTAATAAGACTAATATCTACTTAAGAGTCTAAAATAACTTAAAGCTTTATTTCTAGCTCTAAGCTTAAAGCTACGCTATATATACGCTATATACCTAGTAAGATATTAATTAATTTATACCTTACTATCCTAAAGCTAATAATAAGGCTAGGCCTTTTCCTATTTAGTTTATATAGACTAGAATATAGTTAGGGTTACTATTATAGTACTTACTAGTATAGTATTTCTTTTTATAGTACTTAAAGTATTTAATAGTAAACTTATCTACTAACTTGTTTTAGGAGTTCTTTGTATCTCCTTTTATTTAGGCCTTTTTTAAGTTTTCTTTACTTATACTATTTATATAGAGCTCTTGTAATTTTGTTATATTATATAAGTTGCGCTTAAGTGTTAAGCCTAAAGTAATAAGGTCTTCTCTTATTACTAGGACCTAATAATAGTTAGTAATTACCTTTTATAGTTTAGGCTATAGTTTTAAAAAGAGGTACTAAATCCTTTATTCTTCTATATACTAAAGAAGCTAGTCTTTAAAGATATCTAGATATCTAGTAAAGGATTTTACGCTTTATTCTTTTATATTAAGTAGCTATAGTATACGCTATTACTACCTCTAGGCTATAGTTAATAAAGTTAGAGAGTAGGTTTAGTAAGTACTTTTTAAAGTACTCTTAAGTAAAAAGTTTATTTACGTTTAGATTATACTTAATATACGTATACTATTATTTACGTAGGTCTCTTTTAAAGTATTATATAGCTTAAAGGACTTTATCTTTTTTTACTCTAAAGTCTTAAAGTATAAAGTAAAATACTATTTTATATAAGTAATAGTACTCTTAGTATTTCTTTAGAGATTTACTTTTATATACTATAAGCTCTTTAGAGTAAAGTATATACTTTACGCGCGTATTATTAACTAGAGAGTCTACGTCGCGCTTTTAAGAGGTAATAATAGTAACCTTAGAGTTATTCTTAGGGGTTATAGTATAAGGAGTAGTTTGTTCTTATTCTAAACGTATTATCTTGTCTTCTAAGGCGTAGAGTATACGTAGTTAGGCTAATTTATCGCGTCTAGTAGTTACTTCGCGAATACGTTCTTTAATTATTACTAGCGTACTTAGTATATAACCTAGCTATACGCTACTTACGCTCTATATAAGGTCTTATTTAACTATTAACTACGTATTTTCTTCTATTATTATAGCCTATTATAAAGAGTATATTGTTATTATCTTTAAACTATTAGCGAAGAAGTATTATTATATTAAGAGGTAGCTAGAAGATAATAGTACTTACTATAAGCTATAGGAAATAGTAAAGGGATAATAGATAGTATTTAATAGTACTACTAGTATCTAAGAAAGAATAATACTTACTTTACTCTCTTTATAAGTATTAAGCCTTTTATACGCCTATATAGCGCACTAGCCTTACTTTAGATTATAACTATATAATATTATAATCTTTAGTATATTAGCTCTACCCCTAACTTATACTAAGGTTTATAAGAGTCTTTAGTATTTAATAAACCCTTGTTATAGTTATCTTATAAGTTATAAGCGTTGTTATCTTCTATTTTAGAGCTAATTAGCTCTATTTAGTTCTCTTCTATTATAGCTATAATATCTAATTACTAGATAACGCTACTTATAGTAATAAAGATAAAAAAGAAACTATTAATAGCCTATTATCAATAAATAGATAGATAGATAGAATAGACTAATAAAATATTAAAGATATACCTAAAGATTTATAGTAATTAGAAGTAGAATAATTAGGTATTACTACTACCTATAGTATAATTAGTATATAATAATAAGTACTATAGTAGAGTATTATATAGAAAGGAATAGTAAAAAGAGAGAAGGTAGTTACTAAGGAAATACAAGTACTAAGGGCTTATAAGGAGGCGAACTATTAAGGAGGAGAGGTAAGAGAGGGTAGCTAATAAGCCCTTAGGTTACAGGATATAACCTATAAGAGGGCAAATAATATTTAGAGTTAGTTTAGCTAATAAAGTTTAAGATCCCTAAGACTAATAAGCCCTTAGGCCCTAAATCTATATTAGGTATACAACCCTACAATAGTACTTAGAAGTAATAAGTAAAATACTATATTTTATAAACTACAAGATATACCCTAATTTATTTAAGAGAATACTACTAAGATCTAAGATAAAGGTAGTATTAGTTAGAGTTAAAAATATATAAGAACTCTATAAGGAAATAAAATAAAAACTAAAAGAAGCTTAGAAATAAAGTATTTTATATATTAATAGAAAATAAAAAATAGTACCTTTGCTAAAAGAAGAAGATAAAGTATAGATTTATACAAAGAATCTATAGATAAAGTAACTTAGTAAAGAACTAGACTACGTTAAAGTTAGACTATTTTTAGTTAAAGAAGATAAAAGACTAGTTACAAAAATACTAGAACTACCTAAAGATACTAAAGTATACTCTAAGTTTTATATAAGCTTACTAGAACTAGCTAAGCCTAAAATACTAGTATAGTACTAATTCTAATATTAGAAGGAAGAGGACAATAAGTTTAAAGTTAAAGACCTATAAAGATATTAAGAAATAGGATATAACGCCTTCTAAAGTATATAGTTTCTCTAGAAGTAGCTAGTAAAATAGAAAAGCTACTTAGTAAGTAAGAATATACAAGAACCTAAGGCTAATCTATAGAATTATTAGTAAATACTTAAGAAAGTAAGAAATAAGTACTATATACTAGAATATATAGGATATACAAAACTATAGCTAGGATATAATAGATATATTAGTAGAAAAAAGTTCTATAATAAGCCTAACTATATAGAGCCTATAAAGTACTCTTAGTTATAATAAATTTATCTAATAAGCTAATAGTAAACTAGATAGTAAAAGAAGAGGTAATATTAATAGAAGTATTAGAATAATTAAGAACCTATACTAAGACCTTATTACATTCTTACTCTAATTCTAATACTAAGTATAAGGCTTTATAGTAAGTACGCTCTTTAGTAGATTTTAATATTTTCTTATTATATAATAAATAAGTAATAATAATAGTAAAAAGCTTTTTATTATTATTAACTTTTTAATAGAACTTTTTATAAGTTCTATTAAGAGACTCTTAAGTTATACTAATATAAAGACACTTTATATAAGTATACTTAGTATACTTTAGAGTAGAATCTAGTATAATAAAATAAAGAATACCTAAGAAAGAATAATATAGATAAAGTGTTTTAGAAATAGAGTTTATAGTAAAGATTTCTAATAAGAGATAAAGTCTATAAAACTAAGAAAGAGGTAATATTATAGTAAGATAGTTTTTAACTAGAAGGTAGAGTAAACTACTTATAAGCTAGACCTAGCTAATAGAAGCCTAAGCCTAAAGATAGACCTAGTATAAGAAAGGAGGATAGTATTATAATACTAAGTAGTAGGTAAGCTATTATATTATACGTAATTAGGCTAGGTAATATAGCGTAGTAGAATATATAACTATTTAGTAGTAAATACTTTAAAGTAAACGCTCTAGAGTAAACGCTCTAAAATAAGTACTCTAGAGTAAACGCTCTAGAGTAAGCGCTTAGGAATAAATACTAGATAGTAAGTATATAAGAATATTAATAGACCTTTATAGACTATTATATTTAATCTCTTCTTTATACTTTTATCTAAATAGAGTATTATAACTAATACTTTAATTAGATTCTTATCTATTTATTAATACTTATATACCCTATAATACTCTAATAAGAGCTAACTATTAATTAAGTTAAGTAACTAACTTATTTATTAACTTCGCCTATCTTATAGAAGCCTACTTACCTTTATTACTTTTACTTAGTTCTAAAGTCTTAATAGAAGAGAAAACTTTATTAATAAACTAAAAGAAATATACAATTAGTTATAATAAGATATAGAGTTCTTATAAGATTAAATAGTAAAGTACTATAATAAAAAATACTAAGAAGGACTTTAATTTAAAGAAATATTAAAAGTAAATAATTAAGTTTAAAACTAGATTATACAAAGATAAGACTATATAAAGTAAAGAAGAAAGTTATACTAGTTATATTTAAACTAAGACTACTAGATAAGATAAAGATATACCTAATATTCTATATAGTACTACTAGAAAAAGTACTATAAAAAGTAGAACTACTAGTATATAAAGTAGATACGTATAAAGAATAAGAAGACTAGAAAGTTAAAAAGATTTTATAGTACTAATTCTATAATAGAAAAAACTACTACTTAGTAAAATAGATAAGTAGAGATAAGAAAGAGAAACTATAAGAAGAAATATAGAAACTAGAAGATAATCTTAATTACTTTAAGAAATTAGAAGAGTTCTAAAATTAAAATCCTCTAGACTACTTAGTAGTAAGTAGAGAAGACCTGCGCTACTAGCGACAAGTAGTAAGGTGTTAGATACGCCTAATATAGTAGGAGCTAGAGTAGCCCCTACTATATTTTTAAAGTCTAGCTTAGATTCTAAAAGAGTAGACTATTTAATAGACTTCTTATTATTTAAGGCCTTTATCTTATAAAGATAAGATAAGTAGGCCTAGTTATTAGATAGCTATATCTAATTATTAAGAAGTTAAAACTAATATTCTTTTAGTGTATAACAAGACACCTTATATAACTTCTTATACTCCTTTTTAGCCTCTATAATCTATAATAATAGTTTTTCTTAAGCGTAGTTAATAGCTCTCTTTATTATAATTAAGTATAGATAAGTAAATAAGTATCCTTAACTTATACTCTACTAGAGATATACTAGATAAGTTATAAGATAAATAGGCGTTAGTATAAATATACGCTTTATAAGCTTTACTATACTTTAAAGAAAGATAAACTAATAGAGGGTTTAAGGTCTTATAATTAATATAAAGAAATATTATAATACTATAGCGTAATACACGATTTACTAATTAAAGACAATAAAGGGTAAATTTAGTAGGTATAAAGAGAGAGGATAAAGAGCTTAATATTAATAAGGAGATAGGATTAATAACTTTAGCTCTAGGATAGGAAAATAATAACTTACCTAAAGAGAAGAATAGTATTATAGGTATAACAAGAGAAATTAAAATAGAACTAATTAGTCTTAACTTAAGTACTAATAAAGTATAAGATAAGTAAAGTAATAAGCTAGATTAGAAAACTACCTATAACTAGGATACGTAATATAATCCTCTAATCTATTAAGTATATAGATAGAAACTAATTATAGATTAATAGATTAGTAATCTATAATCTATAGTTACTAAGACTAGATACAAGTAATAGATTAATAGATTAGTAGAAGTATATAGTTAGTAGTAATACGTATTATTAAGATAGTATTAGTAATCTAATCTCTAACTAAGAGTAATAATATATTAATATTACTTATTCGGAATTATTCTATTATTTATAAGCTTATTATAGATTATAATACAAGCTTTTATTATTAACTTTTAATCTACTAATACTCTCCCTAGTAGTTATTTATAGTTAATAATAGGTAACCCTATTATACTAGCTAAGTAATAAAGAGTAAGTAATAGCTATTATAGGTATTAATATAACTAGGTAGGCTATCTTAGCCTTTATTATACTTAAGGCGTACTACTACCTATTAAGCTAGTATAAAGATAGTAATATACTCTATAACTAGGTTATTAGAGTCTCTAATAATAGCTAGATAACTAATATACTTAGTCTTACGTAGCTAAAGCACTTTAATATATATATTAATATATATATACTATTAGAATAGTACGTTTACTTATTATTAATAGCTATAAGAGCTATAACTTACTTAAATTTAAGAAATACTATAAAGATAATAAGATTATTACTCTTTATATACTTGCGTACGTATTATACTTCTTATAGCTACTTAATATAAGCTATTTTACTCTTTTAAGGAAAGTATATAGATACTAAGTTAAAGCACTTATACGTAGTTAGATTAACTATATTACTAAATAGGAGTTCTTACTAGCTCTTAAGCACGCTTATAACGTAGTAATTACTTCTAAGAATATCTAAAGTAGGTTTTAAGGCGCTAAATTAGCCTTATTTAACCTAGAATAGGTTATATTAACGCTTAATGTAAAGCTACGTACTCCTTTACTACTTTTACCTAATAACAACCCCTAGTAGTTGCAAACCCTAAGTAATACCTTTAAATTTAGGTTGTAATCGACGCTTATAAAGGTAAGGATTTAGAGGCACCTAGATAGCTTACTAACTTTAATAGTAGAGGCTTTTAAGAAGGTCTTAAAGGGAGTAGTAATTATAGTATATAAGCTAGTGCTAGCGCAATAAGAGATAGCTAAGCTTAAAGCTATAAATAAGGCTGTAATGTAACAAAAGTTATACAAAAGAAAGTAGGTTTAGGTAGAAGAGACCTTAACGTTTAAAGATAGGGCGCGCTTAGCTGCTCTTATAGACTTTAACACGCGTAGTAATAGGAAGAAGTTAAAGAGGTAGGTAGGCGCTAAAGTAGGTAAACTATCTTAACAACGGTGTACAGTGTGTAAGAAGACTAGGCACAACGCGCGTACGTGCAAATATGTAGTAGAAGTAGACTCTAAATAATATCGCGTCTTGCTTTATGCTATACAGGGCTAAAGTGGGCTGTTTTGCGCCAAAACGTGGTGGTTTTGGTGGGGGCTTGGCAAAAGTGACCGGCGAACCCGTGTGACCGGCGAACCTGTGGAGTACGTTACCTTTAGAGTTAACAATTATTAGGACCCATTTTAGGAGGTAATTTAGGTAATATACCCACTGCCGCTAGCTCTTTTATCATCTCGGGGATAGCCGACCAAGATGGCTTTACAGGGACTAAGGCTGCTCTAAGCCTCGCAAAGTCCTTCCACTTAATTTAGCTCGCTGCGTAGTCACTTTATCCAGCAGAGTAATAAAGCAGTTCAACAGCACCGCGAAAACGATAATAAGTAGAGACGGAGCCGTCATACCTATTGTTAATATATTCTGTAGTCGATAACTGCAGGCTGTATCTCTTTCTATTACTACGCCTATGGAGGCAGCAGCATGCAGTGGGGGGAAATCAAATGGTTATCTTTTATTATTAGAAGTACAGTAATTATCCACCATTTGTATGGCAGCAGAGAAATTAAGATCACGTGATGAGATCCTGGCACAACCCGTGGTCAATTAGTTGAAAAGTAAGGTGGATCAATAATATCAAATAGTAATTACGTAACTAATTAGATGAACACAACTACCTGACGCAGGCTTTTTACCGTATAATAAGAATATGCCAAGATGCTATTGTCATTGAACGCCTCAAGTACCCTAGACTCATTGAGCACAATCCCGAAGCATCTAACGTTAGGCTGAGGGTTACGAAAACAAGAGGAGAGGGGGAATTGTTCAATTACTATCCCTCACTGCGTAGCGAGAACCACTAGAAATATGCATCGTTGCTGAAGCTATTTACGAGAGCCAGAGCCTTCACAATCCATAAACCTTAACAATTAAATCTCTCCAATCGCCGGGGTTTCAGGATCACGCTGATAGGCCATCCTTAGCCCTGTGGGGGCTGACGGAAGATGATTCATGCAACGTCGCCACACCAATCAGTACCTCTAATCCAAGTGAGACGACCCTGGTCAAGCCTTTCCAGCCCATGTAATAATTACAGAATTACGTACGCAACAAAGCGAGAAGGTCAAGCCTATGGCTCGAACGGTGGTTCGCACCGGGGCTCGCAGCGGCTGAGGTGGGGCATCATAGGCTAAGCGCAAGGCTGACTGATACAATCAGGGATTCGGTCAAAGCTGTTCCTTGAACCTCGCACGTCTACAAGCTGCAAGAACAGCAAAACAACAACGGGCGCGACGACGAGAACGACGACAACGACGACAACACCGACGCGCGAATACAGCAGGCACAGCAATCGCGAGGCAAAATACGACACACCAGGGCGGTATGCTGTGGGTATGACAATGAGCTTAAGGGTGTTGAGCGCGACAGCGGCGCTGAAGTTCCCAAATGAGCTATGCTTACGCGAAGGCGGGTGGCACCCCGGCACGACAATATATATGGCAAAAAGCAGACTAAATCAAGCGGCATCCGATTATCAAGTGATCTAACGTTACTGTAGCTAATTAATCCATTAACGTTAACGCTAGTTAACTAACGTTACGTTATGTCTATTTTCACTATCTGTCAGATGAGTTGCACGATCAGATGCTCGATGCGCGATTAGATGCGCGATCACATGTGCGATCGCCAAGCCGCCAACCCC
>JALNQF010000924.1:0-10905 GCA_028456385.1 Ophiosphaerella korrae | reverse complement strand
GATAGCTTTATCTACTATTTACTCTTTTTAGTTAATTATTAAAACTACTTTATTAAGTTATCTTGTGTAAAGTCTACTTTATAAACGCCTTATAGTAAACTAAGAAAATTAACGTTACTACTACTAGATAGGGAGGCGATAGGAATACTTAATTAGTAGGAATAGCCTTTACTATAGCCTTGAAATTAAGCTTAAACTTAATAAGAGTAGCTTATACAATAAACTTCTTATTATTTAGGGCCTTTATCTTATAAAGACAAACTAAACGAGCGTAATTTTCTACCTATATACTTAGAATCTAATTACGTTCTTTTTTAGCTTTAGCAATCTATTTAGATAGTTTATCTTAAGTATAGTTAATAGCTCTCTCTATTACAAATAAGTATAGACGTATAAATAAGTATTATTAACCTATACTTTATAAGAGATACTCTAGAAAGATTATAAGACGTATAAGTATTAGTATAAATATATACCTTATAAGCTTTACTATATTTTAAAGAAATATACTCTATAGGAGGATTTAAAGATTTGTAACAAGAATAAGGAAATATAGTAATACTATAACGTAATACGCGATCTACTAACTAAAGGTAATAAAAGGTAGATTTAGTAAGTATAAGAGAAGATAAAGAACTCTATATAGACGAAGAAACTAGGTTAATAACTCTAGCTCTAGAATAGATAAACCTAGACCTACCTAGAGGGGGAGATAGTATTATAGGCGTAATAAGAGAAATCGAGATAGAGCTAATTAACCCTAACTTAGGTACTAACAAAGCATAGGACGAGTAAAGTAATAACTTTAACTAGGAGACTACTTATAACTAGGATACGTAGTAGTAATCTATAGTTACGCGTAAATAGATTAGAGTAATCTATATTTATATATTAATAGATTAGTAGTAATCTATATTATTATATAAATAGATTAACACAAGTATATAGTTAATATAATGCGTATTACTAGGATAGTATTAGTAATCTAATCTCTAACCTAGAACACTAATACTTGATATTACGCACATAAATTAACTATTATTCTTAGTTATTACTTTCTAATCTACTAACACCTTAAGAGTTATTAGAAAGTCGACCCTAGTATACCTATTACATAGATAATTTATAAAATTACTTAAGTAAGAATAGCTAGAAGGTATAGGAAGCCTATATATTATAAAAAAAGGTATATACTAAGGAAAGAAAGTATAATTAATAATTAATAGTAGAGCTATAAAGAACTTTATATTAAAAAAGTTTATAGAAATATAGAGAATTCGTTATATAACAAAGAAATACCCTTGACAACTTAGTACAATTAAAAGAAAACTATTCTAGAAACCTATTAGGTTTAAAACAATTCCCTCTATATTAGAACTAGAAAGGATAATAGTTAAAAATATAGTTATAGATATAACAACAATTAATAAGAAATAAGACGTAATATTAGGAATACTATAGTTATAACTAGCTAACCTAAAGATTAATTAGAGAATAGAGAAAATTAATTATTCTAAGAAAGATATATTAAAAGCTAATATAACTACATATAAAGGATAGTTCCTAGAAGAATATAAGAAGTAAGAAAAATAACTTACTAAACTAAATAACTACCTTCTAGAATATTAACTATAGGACTTAGCAATAAAACTAGAAGAAGGAAAGAACGTAAGATAAAGCCTAGTATATAAGAAAATAGAAGAAGAATTTAAGATTAAATAAGTATTTATATAGAACGCTATTAAGAAAGAATAGATATAAGAATCTAAATCTTTAGTAGTATATAGACTTATATTTGTAGATAAGAAAGAAATAAATAAAAAATAACCTTATATAGACTTTAGAAAAACAAACGTAATTATAAATAAGAACTAATATCTCTTACTACGTATAGATAAGATATAAGACAAGCTATAGAAAGTGTAAATCTTTATAAAACTAGATATCTAGAATATATATTATTAGATAAGGATTAAGAAAGGAGATAAATAGAAAACTATATTTAGAGCGTAGTATAGACTATACAAATACCTAGTTATACTATTTAGACTTTCGAATACACTAGTAGTATTCTAGGAAAGAATTAATATAGTACTAAGAGAGTACTTAGATATATTTATATTTATATACCTAGACGATATCTTTATATTCTTAGAAATAGAGGAGGAATATATACAATAAATATACAAAGTACTAGAAAGGCTAGTAGGAAGTAAATTATTTTTTAAAATAAAGAAGTGTAAATTCTATATAAAAGAAATAGATTTCCTTAGATTTATTATTAAACTAGGAAAAATAAAGATTAATCTAGAAAAGATTAAATTAATTAATAAATAGCTAATACTAAAGAACCTAAAAGAGGTATAATAATTTTATAGGTTAGTAAACTTTTATAGAAAGTTAATAGTAAGATAGTCTAAAAATATAGAACTTATAATAAAACTTATAAAGAAAGATTTACTATTTAAATAGATAAAAGAATATAATAAAGTATTTAATAAAATTAAAAGAAAGTTTATAGAGAACCTAGTTATTAGAATATATAACCTAGACCTACTAGTAATAGTAAAAATAGACGCGTCTAACTTAGTCTACAGAATAGCACTAATACAAGAAGACCTAAGGACTAAATAAGAATATTTAGTTAAACACTTTTCTAAGAAAATAAAGCTAGTAAAGCTTAACTACCTAATCTACAACAAAGAAATACTAGTAATCTATAAAGTATTTAAGTAATAGAGAGTATACTTATAAAGAGTAAAGTATAAAATAAAAGTCTATATAGACTATAAAAATCTTATAAGATTTATAATAAATAAAGATTTATTATAACGCTATATAAGATAGTAGGAGTTTCTATTAATATTTAATATAGAAATAATATATACTAAAGGTAAAGATAACTAATTTATAGATACCTTAAGTAGAAGACTAGACTTATAAGAAGAAGTAAATACTACTAGTATAGTTCTAGTTAAGAATAAGAAAAGATACCTAGTCCTAAATATACCTAAAATAGCTATAATACTTAAAAGAAAGAGTAGTAAACTTAATAAATAGATTTAGGAAAAAATAAGAAAAGCTCTTAAAGAAATAATAAAGCTTAAGATTTAAGAAGGAATTATAGAAGCTTATAGAAGAATATATATTCTAAAGAAAATATAGAAAGAGTTTATACAATAATTCTATAAACTACTAGTATATAGATACTAAGGTATCGATAAAATATTAGATAAACTCCTAAGGGACTACTATATCCTAAAGGTAAGACAACTAGTAACTAAAGTACTACAAGATTATATAGAATACTATAGAAATAAGTATAATAGATACGTACTATATAAGATACTATAACTAGTTAAGATACTAGAATAACTATAGAGAGTTATTACAATAAACTTTATTACAAAACTACTAAAGTCTAGAGATCTAATATTAGGAGTTAAGTATAATAGAATTCTAATAATAGTAAATAAGCTTATAAAGTACTTATACTTTAGACTATATAAAAAAAAAGTAGGATAGAGGTTACTATATATTGTAGTAGAGTATTATAAAGAAAAGAATAGTAAAAAGGGGGTAGGTAGTTACTAAAGAAACACGAGTACTAAGGGCTTATAAGGAGGTAAACTATTAAGGAAGAGAAGAAAAAAGAGAGTAGCTAATAAGCTCTTAGGTCGCAGGATATAATCTATAGGAGTATAAATAACGTTTAGAACTAGTTTAGCTAATAAAGTCTAAGTTCCTTAAGACTAATAAGCTTTTAGGCCCTAGATTTATATTAGGCACATAACTCTATAATAAATAGTAACTAACGTAAAACTTAAACCTATAACTTTAGCCTTAGGAGCGCTAGCTTACACACTATTACGTAAGGTATAGGAATAGGTGTAGGAATAGGTATAAGAATAGGTATAGGAATAGGCACAAGAATAGGCATAGAAATAGGTATAGGAATAGGTATAGGAATAGGCATAGGAATAGGCACATATATAAAACTAAGGATAAGCTAACTTATTTTATATAAGAATAGGTATAGTATAAGTATAAGTATAAAAACAAGAATATACTATAAATATATAGAGCTTAAGACCTAAGAGGCTATAGGTAGTATAAAAGGTAAGTAGTACAACTAGCTAAAAATAAAGAGGCTAATAGGAAATATTAGAAAAGCTCTTAATAAGCCCTTAGGCACCTAATAAATAGCTAGTAGAAGTATAGACAATAAGAATATTAAAATAGAAAAACAACTAGTAAAAAAATAGTAAGGATAGAATAGAATAATAAGTAGTATAGTAAGAAGAAATAGCCTAGTAGTAGTAAGTAGTATACTATAATTATAGACAAATAACGTATAAAAAGAGAAGTAAAAGAAAAAACATTATAAGGTAATCTTAAGCTATAAGATCTAACCTATTATCTAATAAAGAGACTATACTAAGGCTATCTCTTTACTAGCTAAGAACTTCCTTATATAACTTAGGACTCTTAAACCTAATACCTAAAGGACTATAAGATACACCTAAAAGAATTAGTATACTAATAATAGATAATAGCTCAACTATCCTAAATACACTCTAAATAATAATTAAGATATCTTTAGAGATATTTAGCTAGCTTATAGTAGCTATTAAAATAATAGTAGAATAAAGTAGTAGAGTATATATTAGTAAACAAAACCTATTTATAGATAAGAAGTTTAAGTTTACTAGTACTAATATAATAGAGTTTCTAGATAGTATTAAAGAATAAGTAATCTTTTATAAATAGCTTATTAGAGACTAGATCTATAACGTTATTACGTTTAGTAATAAGATAAGAAAAGATATTATTAAATAAAGTATAACTAAGTTCGTAGAAGTAAAGAAAGCTAAAGATTAGGCGAAGGTTAGAGAAGTAATAAGAAATAGGTTCTAAAGATCTAATAAGGAACAATAAAAAGAGATAGAAGAAGTACTCTAAACCTAGCTATAGTAATACCTACCTATAGATAACCTCTCTCTCTAAGACTACTTTAATAACTTTAGCCCTTAGTTTATAAGGTACTAGAGAGTAAGAACAATTATAGAGGCTATAAAGAGATACTACTTAGTAAAAAGACTTAATAAGTACTACCTATAAAAAGTCTTTAATAAATATAACCTAAGTAATAAAAATGTAGAAGACTTTAACTTTTAAATAATCTAGAAGTACTTTAACTAGCTAGTATAAAGAGACTTATAAGTAGAACGTTTTAACCTAGCCTTTAAAAGAACTACAAGTACACTAAAGCTTATAAGCTATAGGAAATAGCTATATATAATACTTAAAAGAATATTTAGGCCTCTTAATATAAAGCCTATACCTAACTCTTATAACTAGACTTAAGGATAGAGAGGAGTCTAAATACCTCTAAGAATAGAAGTTATATAATTAGAAGTTAATAATCTTATAAAATACTTTAAAATAATAAAACTCTAAGTAATTACCTTTATAGCTATAAATAACCTAAACGCTAGAGCCTAAGAACTTATTTAGCTACTAGAAGTATACTTAGTTATAAAAAGATAAATTAAAGTAGATAAGTATCTATAGACTCTTTAGGCTATAGTAAACCTATAGTTAGTAACGCCTTTTATAATAAGGCTATAATTTTAAAAGAACTTTCTACTACTATTTTAAAATAATACAAGACCTTAGTATTAGAATAACGTAGTAAGTATAAGTTTAGACTTTTATAGTTATATTAAGTATAAAAACCTAAATTACTATATTAATAACTATAAAGAAAGAAAAGCTTTAATACTTAATAGATAGATTTAGTTTAATCTAGAAACTAGAAGATACTAATAAAGTATAGAGTAAACTTACTAAAGGTTTATTAAATAGATTAGAGTAAGAGGTAACTAGAATAATATAATAATCTAGTATATCTAGTAGAGAATACGAGACCTAAAGTATAGAGAAATAGACCCTTAGGTAACGCTAAACCCTATAATATAATAGCTAGTATAGCCTTAGATAATAGTAGTAATAAACTTACTTAGGGGTATAATAGACAATTTAGAAGAAGATAGAATAGTAAGCGTAGAAGAATATAATAGATTCTAGATATAGTAACTAAAAATAAAAGAAGATCTAGTAGAAGAAGATATTACTAAAACTATATACATTACTATAGTAAGGTTTAGGACCTAAGAGCTCTTAGTACTTATTCTAGCTATACAAAACAATTACAAAAAAGAAGCTAAATTCTTTAAATCTAAGTAGACCTAATTTAATAATATAGAAATAGAAATAGATCTAGAATAACCTCTTAAAAAAATAGATAAATAAAAGAACTACGTAAAAAAGCTTAAGTAGATTAATACTCTAGAACTAAATACTAAAGAAGTAATATAAAAAGTTATAGAAGCGCTAGTATCTCTACCTATATAAATACTCTTAGCTAATATACTAGACCTTCTTAAGAAGCTTATAAAGCCTACTTTTATAGTAGATAAGTTAGAGGAGTTTATAAATATAAGAGTAATAGTAAGTATAACTAAAGACTTAAGAGAGACGCTTTAGAGCCCTAAGAGACTACTAGTAGCTCTATCTTAGAATAGCCTATACTTATACGTAATAAATACTAATATTCTTAACTAAGTAATAGTAGAAGCTATAAATAAGAAAATTGTTAGGTGTAGAGCCTATAAACTCTTAGGCTCCTCTACTAAAGTACTCTCTATTATACCTATACGCCTTACTAGTTTTGTAGCTAATATAAATATAGTAAGAAAGTACCTAGAATATAACTAACCTAGTAGGATTAAAAAACTTAGAAAAGAATACCTAAAAGTAATAATCTAGGTCTATAGAACTAGACTACTAGCCCTACTTAACTTAGGAGTAGAACTTAATATAATCTACCTTAAAATAGCTCTAGCTACTAGCTTAAGTATAACTTCTATACCTAAAGAAATAGCTAGAGTATAGCTAGTTACTATAAATAGAGTAAAGGAGTCCTTTAAAAAGATTATATAGGGCGTGCTAGTTATTATTAAAAGTATTAAAGTTTAGTCTAACTTCTTTATTATAAGAGGTCTTTCTTACCTAATAATCTTTAGAAACTTATTTATAATAAATTGTCGATACTCTTTTATATAAGAAAATAATAGCTAAATATACTATAAGGTTTAGTTAAAAAATTAAAATACTTTTATAAAGTTTATAGTAATATTTAATAGAATAGGAAGTATAAGATAGATAAATATAATAATAATAGAAAAACTAGTAAAGAACCTTACTACTAGGAGTAGAGTTCTATTAATAGATACCTAGAAAATAGAGAAATAAGAAAGAGACGCCTAAAGAACTATTAGTAGTACCTAGTATCTATACTAGGAATTATAAAATAATCTATAAGTAAATCTAATAATAATAAAACAAGCTAGTATTTCTTTAGATAAAAGTATCTTAGAAATTTTAAAAGACCTTATAAGGATATAAAAATAAGTAGAAAAAAGAAAATAAATACTTAAAAGCTTATTAAAGATAGAACTACAATTTAAGCTAAATACTATATATAAGTTAAAAGGTAAAAAAGTATAGCTAGTTTATAACTCTTTAGTATAGCCTTACTAGGTAGAGAGTTAATTAGACTAGAAAGTAAGAGTAGAACTTAGGTAGCTAGTAAATTATAACTAAAGCTAGAGACAATTCTAATAATATATTACTAATAGGACTACTCTCTTTTCTATAGGTACTTAGGTTATAGAAAAATAGCTAGTAAAAATAAAGATTACTAACTAGCTATAGCTAAGAGAAAAAAACATACTAATTAAAGTTTTTCTATATTAAGAAGCTACGTTAAGCTTTAACTTTATAGAATTAGGCTATATCTACTTTAATATTATCTTACTAGTTTAAATTAATATAGTACTCTATAAGGCCTAAAAAGAAGATAGCTTCTTTATACTTTATAAACAAAGAGAAGTAGTTAATAAGATAATTTAAAAATAGTTAGACTAAAAGGTCTTTAAATTAAGTAAAAGCTTATATAGTAACTTTTAGTTCTTAGTAAAGAAAAAGGACTAAGGATACTAACTTATTAATAATACCTAGCGTACTAATAGTATAACTATTAGAGACGCTAACTTACCTCTAAACCTAGATAAATTCTTAGAGGAATTTATAGGTTGCTACGTTATATCCTTAATAGACTTCTTCTCTAGATATAATTAAGTAGAGCTCTATTAAGACTCTAGACTACTTATAGTATTTTATACACTAACTTATAAACTAGTATAGTAATATACTCTACTTATAAGTACTATAAACTCTATTACTAAGTTTATATAAGTAGTAACTAAAATCTTATAAAAATTAATTCTAACTAGCTATATATTATATATAGATAATATTGTAGTAAAAGGCCTAAAAATAGACTATAACTTAGACTTACTAGAACCTAGAATCTAAAGGTTTATTAGTAAATATATTATTAATATAGATAAAGTTTTACGTAACCTTAAGAGGGCTAGTACTACTACCTTAGGTCTTAAATTAGATTAGTACTATAACTCTATAGAGATTATAGAGTATATAGTAGATAAAGAGGGCTAGTACTTAGCTAATAAGAAGGTTTAAAAGATAATTAAATAGCTAGCCTATAGATCTCTAAGAGAAGTCTAAATATTTATTAACTTTTGTATATACTATAGAATCTAGATTAAAAGTTTTACTAAGATAGCAACACTACTATTTAAGCTACTAAAAAAGAACAAGGAATTTAAATAGAGTTAAGAAGCTTCTCTTACTATAGATAAATTAAAAACCTAACTAACTAGTATACTAGTATTAGTTTCTATAGACTATAGTAAGCCTATTAAACTAATTATTATATTAGTTAATAGAAGTAAAAAAGGTTAGAGCGTAGTACTTTAGTAAGAAAACCTAAAAAGCTATTAGAATATAGTACGCTATAAATTAGGAGTATAGTTACTTTTAGAGTATAACTAGGATTCTAGAAAATATAAGTATAAAGCTATACTACTAGTACTTAAAAAATTCTACTTATAGATCTATAGAGTTTATTTTATAGTAGAAATAGACGCCTATATATTTATAGATTAACTTAATTAAAGCGCTAGTAACCTCTTAAGAGCTCTAATTATAAGATAGCTTACTCTTCTAAATATATAAGAATTTAATATAAAGTACGTAGCTGAGAAAAAGAACGTAGTAGTAGATACTCTCTTAAGGTAACTAGAGCTACTAGGATAGTAGCTACTAAAAAAGCTTAAAGAAGACGTAAAAGAATTTATAGACTACTATCTAAGGTCTATAACTCTTATCTTACTATAGATAAGCCCTTAGGACCTAGAATTTATATACTTAAAGATAGAAATAGACCTAAGTATACTAGATACTCTAGAAACGCCTTTTCTACGTAATATTATAAAATAGCTAGTAATACTATAAACCTTAGCTAGAATAAGTAGAATAGACACCTAAAAGCTCTATAGAAATACATAAAAGTATAAAGTTATATAAGGACTCTTATAGGCTAAAGGCTCTAAATAGTACTTACTAAAAAGAGTAGTAGATAAAAAAAAAGAGTAGCTAGAGATTCTAAAGGTACTATATAATAAAAGTAGATACTAAGGCTAAAAAGGAATATAGTAAAAGATTTAGACGTAATATTTTTAGCTAAATATATTTAAAGATATAGAAACCTATATAAAATCTTACTAAGAATATTAATTTTATTTACCTTAGATAGTAAAAGAAAAGCTACACCTAAATTAGAGACCTAAAGTCCTATAAAGATAGATTATACTAGATATAGTTTATATACTTAATAGTAAAGAAAGTAAAAGATATATAATTATATATTAAGACTTTATAAGCTTATATATAGAGGCTAAAGCTCTTAGAGTTAATATATTAGAAGCTATTATAAAGTTCTTAATATAAAATATATTCTTAAGATAGAGAGTACTATTTAAAATAATAGTAGATAGAGGACTAGAAAATAAAGAACTAGTTACTAACTTTACTTACTTATATAGTACTTAAAGAGTTATTAGAAGTACCTATTACTTTTAAAGCTAAAGAATAATTAAAAGAGGCTATAAAGAGTTAGTAGCTACTCTCTAAAAGATTAAAGGTAATTAGGTAGATAATTTACTCTACGCGCTATAAGTAGATAAAGTTATAGTAAAACGTAGTACTAAAGAGATACTAATATACCTTATATATAGCTAAGAACAAGTCTTACCTATTAAATTCTACGTTTCTATATAGTAAACCCTCTTATAGTTAGAAGTTTATAATACTACTATACTCTTAGTATTATAAGCTTAGTAGTTTAATAAATATAATAATAGACTCTAAGAAGCTATAGATTATATAATTAGGCTAAAAGAAGAAAGTAAAGAATAGTTTAATACTAAAAAGGTATTACGTATAAAAGATATACCTAAAATAATATTAGTACTTATCTAAGACTTATTTAGTAACTAGAATAAATCTAGATAGTAAAAACTCTAACTTTAGTAGAAGGGCTTTTATTAAGTTGTCTAGTTATATCTCTCTAGATAGTACTAGCTTACTAACCTAGATAGTATAAAGTTTAGAAACTATACTCTAAGAGTAAGAGTAGTAGAATTCTACTAGTAAAGCTAGTAAGAACTAATAGATATCTTAGAAAATTTAGAGCTAGAAGCTAAAGATTTTATAGTTAGATAAAAGGAAGAGTAAGCTTTACCTAATACTAAAGAGTAACCTAAAAGAGTATTAGATAAACTAGTACTAATAGAGCTAGTATTTAGAAAGTAAAGTAGGTAAGTATAAGAATAATATAGATAGGACTTACTATTACTAGTATAAACTTATTAGCTATAATTAGTTTAAATCCTAGTATAAAAGCCTAAATTTAAT
>JALNQF010000923.1:0-10948 GCA_028456385.1 Ophiosphaerella korrae | reverse complement strand
TAATTTAACTATATATATCTAACTTATATTAAAAAATAATAGAAAAAGATACTAAAAATAAAAAAGTATTAAGCTTTGAAGTTAGCTTAAAAAAATATCCTCGAAATAGTTTAAATCCTAGCTCGTATCCGCTTAGTAATAAAAAATCGTAGTAGACTAAAATATAGACCCTAATATTTTCTTTAGGATTTATGTTCGCTTATATTTTTAGCTCTTATATTCGTAGAGTTATTACTAGTTAAAAACTATAACTTTTTTTAGTCTTTTTTTTCGTGTCACCCTACTATATATATCCTCTTTTTTAGTAATTAGCTTATTTAGGTTTATATTAACTACTTTCTAGTTAGTTTTATCTAACTTATAACTACTTAGAAGTACTTTACTTTTTTTTTAGTTAAACTTTTTACTATTATATTAGCTTAAACTATATACTACTTATACTTTACTTTTTCTAGTAACTAAATTAGTAAATTTAATAAGCTATCTAGTTATTAACTACTAAATACTTAAAGAGAGTATAGTAGACTAGAAAGTAATAAGCTATAAATAATAGAATATTTCTTTTACTATTAATATATTATTACTTATAGTTAATAATTAATTTACTAATACTATCTTAATAATATATACTACTACTAACTATAAACTTTTACTTTTAAGTTAGCTTTATAGCTTTATATATTCTAAGCTTTATAAAGTAATAAAGTTATTTTATAGCTTTATACTTACTAGGCCTTATAAAGTAGTAAAGTTATTATATATTTTTATTATAACTAACTTTTTAATTAAGCTTACTACCTTATAAATTATATATATTATTATCTTCTTTAGTAAAGCTAATAAGCTCTATATAATTTTCTTTTATTACTACTATAATAATATCTTTAATAGTTTAAATTATTTTTATATTATATTTAGTAAGTACTTTATAAAGTAAGTAAAGTTATTTTAAAAGCTAATTATAATAGGCTACCTATCGTTAACTATAGGTACCTATAATAGAGTTAGTAGATTAAGAGTTAATAGTAAAAGCTTAGGTTGTAATCTACAATAACTTATAAATAATAGAAGATATTTCGTAACTATCTTATATTAGCGTTCCGTAGTTAAAGGATTAAATTACTAATACTATCCTAATAATACGTATCTTACTAACTATATACTTGTCGTAATCTATAATCTATAGTTACTAAGACTAGTAGATTATAGATTGTCTTAATCTATAATCTATTAATGCTAAGAGTCTATAGATTATAGATTAGCCTAGGTATCCTAGTTATATATAGTCTCCTAATTAAGGTTATTACCTTGCTTGTCTTATACTTTATTAGTGCCTAGATTAGGACTAATTAGTTCTATCTCGATTTCTTCTATTACACCCGTAACACTATCTCCCCTCCTAGGTAGGTCCTAGTTTACCTATCCTAGAGCTAGAGTTATTAGTCTAGTTTCTTTATTAATATAGAGTTCTTTATCCTCCCTTATAACTATTTTATCTATACGTTATTGCTACCTCCTTACTAATTGCGTATTATATAATAGTGTTAAAATATTTCCTTACTCTTATTATACTTCTCCTAAGTTAAACCCTAAGTCTCTTCCTTATATTATTTCTACAAATAATAGTAGAGCTTATAAAGCGTATATTTATATAAATATACGTAGCTCTTATAATATATCTAGTATTTCTCTTTCTAAGTGTAAGTTTATTATACTTATTCTTACGTCTAGGCTTAACAATAATAGAGAAAGCTATTAACTAGACTTAAGAGAAATTACTATCTTAAATCGTAGAGGCTAAAGCTAAGCGTAAGCGTATCTAGGAGCTTGCGTAGAGTAAGCTAGTAGAGAATTAAGCTTATCTCTCTCGTCTTTATAAGATAAAGGCCTTAAATAATAAGAAATTAGCTAAGTAGTTAGTAGCTCTAGAAGCTAAGCTAGACTTAGATAAGGCGTTTAATGTTACTATAGTAGGTTCTACGCTAAACGTCTCTATTATCTCTCTATCTATTATTAGTAATGTTAGTTCTTTTAGTTCGCTACTAGGCGTTCTAGAGGGTTTTAACTTTAGAACTCCTCTAGTTTCTTAAGGTAATTAAGATTATCCTCTAGTTCCTATATTTCTTCCTATAGTTATCCTTTTTCGTCTATACCTATCTATTCTACTAAGTAGTAGTTTCTTCTATTTTAGAACTAGTACTATAGGATTTTCTTAACTTCCTATTCTTCCTATTCTCTATACGTGTCTACTTTGTATACTAGTAGTTCTACTTCTAGTAGTACTTGTTCTAGTAAGGCTACGTAAAATATTAAGTATATCCTTATCTTATTTAGTAGCTTTAATTTAAATATAACTAGTGTAACTTCTTTCTTAATTTTATATAGTCCTCTTTTAGCGTAGTCTAATTTTAGGCTTAGTCTCTTACTTTTAATATTCTTCTATACTAACTATACTTTTTCTCTTTTTCTAAATTAAGGTCCCTTTTTATACTTTCTATTATAGTACTTTACTATTTTATTATATAGGAACTCTATATCCTATCTTAGTTAATTATATATATCTTTAAGTCTATTAGTAAAGTTTTCTCCTCTTAGAGACTAAGATATTTAGTCTCTTAGTATCTAGTATATATTAGGCTTAAATCTATAGTTCGCAAAGAAAAGTAATACTCCTATTACTATATTCTTTGCGCTATTATATACTAACTATGCTATAGGTAGTAACTATACCTAATTGTTCTAGTTGTAATTAAGGTAGCATCTTAGGTATTATTCTACTATCTAATTTATTTATTCTAACTATCTATCTATTTATAGGTAATATGCTGTAGACATTATATGTTTAATTCCTAATTACGCTATTATCGTTCCCTATAGTTTTAATATAAATTGTACGTCTCTATCTATAACAATCTTATCTAGTAGTCTATATTAACTAATTATAGTTCCTAGAACCTAGTATATAGTAACCTCTATCCTACTTTTTTCTTTATATAGTCTAAAGTATATATACTTTGTAAACTTATCTACTATTGTTAAGATTCTATTATATTTAACTCCTAATATTAAGTCCTTAGACTTAGGTAGCTTCGTAATAAAGTCTATTGTAATAACTCTCTATAGTTATCCTAGTACTTCTACTAGTTATAACATTCTATATAGTGCGTATCTATTATACTTATTCTAGTAACATTCTATATAGTCTTGTAGTACCTCTATTACTAATTATCTTGCCTTTAGGATATAGTATTCTTATAGTAGTCTATCTAATATTTTTTCAATACCTTAGTAACTATATACTAGTAATTTATAGAATTATCGTATAAATTCTCTCTAGATCTTCTTTAAGATATATATTCTTCTATAAGCTTATACGAATCCTTCTTAGATTTCTAGTTTCTCTATTTCTTTAGATACTTCTTTCGTTATTTTCTAAATCTATTTATCTAGCTTACTACTCTTCCTTTTAAGTGTTACAGCTATTTTATATATATTTAGGACTAAGTATCCTTCTTCGTTCTTAACTAGAACTATACTAGTAGCGCTTACTTCTTCTTATAAGTCTAGTCTTCTACTAAGAGTATCTACAAACTAATTATCTTTCCCTTTTATATATATAATTTTTATATTAAACGTTAACAAATATTCTTACTATCTTGTATAGCGTTATAACAATTCTTTATTTATTATAAATCCTATAAGATTCTTATAGTCTATATAGACCTTTATCTAATATTTTACTCCTTGTAAATATACTCTCTATTATTTAAATGCTTTATAGATTACTAGTATCTCTTTATTGTAGATTAAGTAGTTAAGTTCTACTATCTTTATTTTCTTAGAGAAGTATTTAACTAAGTATTCTTTTTTAGTCTCTAGGTCTTCTTGTATTAGTACTATTCTGTAGACTAAATTAGATACATCTATTTTTACTATCGCTAGTAGGTCTAGGTTGTATATTCTAATAACTAGGTTTTCTATAAATTTCCTTTTAATCTTTCTAAATACTTTATTGTATTCCTTTATCTATTTAAATAGTGTGTCTTTCTTTATAAGGTTTATAATAGGTTCTATATCCTTAGACTATCTTACTATTAGCTTTCTATAAAAGTTAGCTAGCCTATAAAATTATTGTACCTCTTTTAGGTTTCTTAGTATTAGCTATTCGTTAATTAACTTAATCTTCTCTAGATTAATCTTAATCTTTCCTAGTTCTATAATAAACCCTAGGAAATCTATTTCCTTTATATAGAACTTACATTTTTTTATCTTAAGAAATATTTTAGCTTCTACTAGCTTTCCTAGTACTTTGTGTACGTGTTATACGTATTCTTCCTCTATTTCTAAGAATATAAGGATGTTGTCTAAGTATACAAATATAAATATATCTAAGTACTCTCTTAGTACTATGTTAATTCTTTCCTAAAATACTACTAGTATATTTATTAAGCTAAATAGTATAACTAGGTATTTATATAATCCCTATTATATTCTAAACACTATTTTCTATTTATCGCCCTTTTTAATTCTAATTTAGTAGTAGGCGTTCTAGATATCTAACTTCGTAAAGATTGTTGCTTTCTATAGTTTATCCTATATTACGTCTATCTTTAGTAAGGGGTATTAGTTCTTACTTATAACTACGTTAGTTTTTCTAAAGTCTACGCAAAGTCTTTTATTACTTATTCTTTTCTTATCTATAAAGATAAGTCTATAAGCTACTAAGGATTTAGATTCTCTTATCTATCCCTTTTTTATTACGTTTTAAATAAATGCTTGTTTAATCTTTAACTCTTCTTCTATTTTCTTATAGACTAGGCTCTATCCTACGTCTTTTCCTTCTTCTATTTCTATTACTAAGTCCTATAGTTAATATTCTAGAAGGTAATCTTCTAGCTCTATAAGCTATTTTTCCTATTTCTTATATTCTTTAAGGAATTCTCCTTTACTAGTGCCTATATTAGCTTTTAATATATCTATTTTGTTGTAACTAATTTCTCTAGTTCTCTAATTAATATATAGGTTAGTTATCTATAACTATAGTATACCTAATATTATATCTTATTTGTTATTAATTATTGTTATATCTATAACTATATTCTTAATTTCTAGTCCTTCTAACCTTAGTATTAAAGGTGCTATCTTAAACTATATTAGTTCCTAAAATAGTTTTCCTTTAATTATACTTAGTTATTAAGGGTATTTCTTTGTTATATACTTTATTCCCTATATTTCTATAAACTTCTTTAATATAAAGTTCCTTGTAGCTCTACTATTAATTATTAATTGTACTTTCTTTCCTTAGTATATACTTGTTTTTGTAACATATAGGCCTCTTACGCCTTCTAGTCTTTTTTACTTAGGTAATTTTTCGAATTATCTATCCTTCTAAGGCTATAGGCCTACCTTAAGTTTATATTCTTTGTATTTTAGATATTTATTGTATATATATTTGTACTATAGTCCTCCCTAGATGTATTTCTTAGATAGTCTTAGGCTAGGTCTTACTACTATATATCTATCTTCTAGGATTATTTCCTATCCTTAGATATCTTCTACTAAGATTACTCTCTTATAGTTATAGCCTCTTCTCCTTATAGGCTATACTTTGTTATTTACTTTAGGGTTCCTATATATAATACAATTCTTATCTAGGTATAATATCTATAATACTTTAAAGTATACTAGATGTCTTAGATCTATTATTTTGTTATCCCCTTCCTAGTATTTGCTTTTGCTAGGTATATCTATTATTAGGATATAGTATACTACTAGTACTCTTAGTATATAGGCTTTATTAATCTATTGCGTTTTTCTTACAAGGTATTACTACTCTTTCTATATAAGTATTCTTCCTACTATAACTATATATTACTTTATCTATTCTTAAAATAGTATAAACTTTATTTCTTTAGGATTACGTTCTTTCTAGTCTTTGTACGCTTCCTCTATACTTATAACTAGTAAGTATTTCTAAATAAACTTCTATTCTTTATTTTGTTCCTTTATATTACTTGCTATATAGCTATTATAACTATATATTATTAGCTAGGCATACTCTATATCTCTTATACTAACTTGTCTCTTACTTCCTTGTAGTCCTTTAGAGGTAGTTATAGTAGTCTCTTTATCTAGTGCTAGTCCTTTAGCCTAGATTAATAGTACTAGGGGCTCTTCCCCTTCTAGATCTTCTACTAGTAGGTCTATTACTTAGGCTATTTCTTTTAGCTAAGCTTTTATTCTTTCTTTTATTATAGCTACTCTCTATCTCTATTATAGGAAGTATCCTACTCCCTATTTACTAGAAAGATATATATAGTAGTCGTCTTTATAACAAAAGGTCTAATAGAGTATTACGTATTATATTTCTTTACTCCTAGCTACCTTCTCTTAAGGTTTAGTCTATACTTATAGTACTTCTTTCTTCTTCTTAGTTGTCTTTAACTAAGTTTCTTTCTTTAGGTCTTTACTTTTATAGTCTTTTATAAAGTATCCTAGTTTCCTATACTTATAGTATACTATATCCTTCTTTAACTTAGATCTATAGTTCTTTACGTAGTAGCCTAGTTTACTATAGTTAAAGTACGTAAAGTCTTTACTCTTTTTTCTCTTTTTATCCTTGTTAGCGTTAAGGATTATAGGGTCTCCCTTGTTATAGTTTTAGGTATAACCTCTATACTTGTTCTTCTTCTATTCTTAAAGATTGTTATCTATTTATATTGCCTATTACTTTAGGGCTTCTAGTGTCCTTAGTTTCTCTATATATATTATCTCGTATTAGATTTTTAAGTTAAGTCCTTGTTTAAATCGTAATATTAAAGCTAACTTATTCTATTCTATATTCTATAATAGTTATTTAAATTGTAATACGTACTTTAGAATACTTTAACTTTATATAAGCTTCTCTAGCTATTTTTTAGCTTATTAGGTAACGTCTATATCCCTAAATACTACTCTTATTCGTTTAGTAAAGTATTCGTAACTTCTAAAAATAGCTCTAGTTTTATCCTTCTAGGTTATTAGAGAGTATGTTGTATAGTCTATCTAGTAAGGTTTGTACTATCTTATCGCGTCTTCCTTAAGGTGCAACCTAATATATATTACCTTTTTTTCTTCTATATCAAAGTATAGTACTTGTACATCTATCTAGAGTTGTACTAAGGTAATAAAAGGTCTTAGTTTCTCCCTTATTCTATTAAACTTCTTAAGGACGAGTATCTTAGGCGGTTTCTTTGTCGCACTTATTACTAGACGTTGTATAATTAGTTCTATCTAATTCTAACCTTTAATAATAGCTTTAATCTATACTTTATTCTACTTTACGTAATCTTATAGTTCCTTGTTCTATATTTCTAAAGTATTAATTACTATTTTTATGTCTTCTTTATCTAAGATTAGATTATTAATTTAGTCTTTAATTATTTCCTATATAGTACTATTAGATTTATAACTACTCTTAGGGGCTTTACTTATTTTAGTTAAACTTTCTACTATTGTATTAGCTAGACTATGCGCTACTTACGCTTTACTTCTCGTAATAACTAAATTAGTAAAGTGTAATAGGCTGCCTGTTGTTAACTATAGGTACCTATAATAGGGTTAGTAGATTAAGAGTTAATAGTAAAAGCTTAGGTTGTAATCTATAATAACTTATAAATAATAGAAGATATTTCGCAACTGTCTTATATTAGCGTTCTGTAGTTAAAGGATTAAATTACTAATACTATCCTAACAATACGCATCTTACTAACTATATACTCGTTGTAATCTATAATCTATAGTTACTAAGACTAGTAGATTATAGATTGTCTTAATCTATAATCTATTAATACTAAGAGTCTATAGATTATAGATTAGCCTAGGTATCCTAGTTATATGTAGTCTCCTAATCGAGGTTGTTACCCTGCTTGTCCTATACTTCGTTAGTGCCTAGATCGGGACTAATTAGTTCTATCTCGATTTCTTCTATTACACCCGTAATACTAATATAAAAGTAGCTCTTTTTATAGCTTAAAATTAATATTTATAAGTTTAAGTTTATTAGTTTATAAGATAGTATATAAGAAAACAAGTTAAAATTAATTTATATAAGTAGTTTAGTAATATAGTTAAAATTAAAACTATATAAAACTAAGTATTAATAATAAAAGAAAAAAAAGCTATAAAAAAAGTAGTAAATAAAACTAATAAGTTTATCTTTAAAGTAGCTATATATATAACTTATAAAATAATAAGCTTAATTAAAAAGTTAACTATAATAAAAATATATAATAACTTTAAAACTTTACTAAGCTTAATAACTATAAAGCTATAAAGTAACTTTATTACTTTATAAAGCTTAGTAATAATAAAGCTATAAAGTAGTAAAGTAACTTTATAAAACTTAGTAATAATAAATTTATAACGCTAGCCTAAATATATAAGTATATAGTTAGTAGTAATATATATTATTAAGATAGTATTAGTAATTTACTTTTTAACTAAAAATACTAATACTTAATATTATATATATAAATAAACTATTATTTTTAGTTATTACTTTTTAACTTACTATACTTTTTTTATAAAAAGCTACTTATAGTTAATAATAAGTAACTCTATTATACTTTACTAATCTAGTTATTAAAAAAAGTAAAGTATAAGTAGTATATAGTCTAAACTAATATAAAAGTAAAAAAATTATTTATAAAATAAAGTAAAGTACTTTTATATAACTATAAGTTAGATATAACTAACTAGATAGTAGTTAAGTTTAACTTATATAATCTAATTATAAATAAAGAAATAATATAAAGTATAGTTAGTACTTTAAAGATATAAAATAGAAAACTATAAAAGTATATTAAATAAAATAAAGCTTAAATTAAAGCTATTATAGTAAAATATAACTAAATTAAAATAGCTACTTAGAAAATAAATATAAGTATAATAAAAAAGCTACTTAAAATACTAATACTAAAGAAGTTTAATAGAATAAAATAAAAACTAAAACTTTTTTTAGCTTTAGTATAACTCTAAATAAATATATAAGTACTATACTTTAATATAAAAAAAAAGTTATATATATTAGAATATACTTTAAAGAAAATATAATAAAGTAGTTTAAACTTTACTATAAAAATATAGCTTATAAAGTCTAGAAATAAAATAAAATAAAATAATAATTATTTTTAGAAGTTATAAATACTTTATATAATAAATAAAAGTAGTATTTAGTAATATAGATATTACTTAATAAGCTAAAAAAAAAGTTTAAAAAGTTTAAATAACTTAAAAGTATTTTAGAGTTTATATTATAGTTTAAATAACTATTATAAAATATAGAATAAAAAAAGCTATTTTTAATATTAAAATTTAAATAAAAACTAAAGTTTATATTTAGTATAAACTAATTTAGATAAAAAAACTAAAGATACTAAAAGCTCTAAAAAAATAAGTTATTTAAGTTAATACTTACTTTTAAAAATATAGAATAAATAGATATAAAAGATTACTTAGTAGCTATAATAGTAAAAACTCTATAATTTTTAATATAATAGGTTTCTTGTTATTAACTATAAGTACCTATCTTAAAGAAGTTAGTAGATTAAGAGTTAATAGTAAAAGCTTATATAAAGATCTATAATAACTATAAATAATAAAAGATATTTTATAACTTTCTTGTATTAGCGTTCTATAGTTAGAGGATTAAATTACTAATACTATCTTAATAATATATATCTTACTAACTATATACTTAGGCCTCTTAGCTAACTTTATACTTTGTATTTACTAAGATCGTAAATTATAAGTCTATTACGTGCTTAGCTTTATACTTTATATTTACTAAGATCGCGAATTATAAATCTATTACGTATCTCTATTATAGTTAGTCTCTTAATCTAGTTTATCTCCTTATAAGTTATATACGTTGTTATCTTCTATAGTAAAGCTAATTAGCTTAAATTAGTTTTCTTTTGTTATAACTATAATATTTAATATAAATAAAGGTAATAAAAAAAAAAAAAAAAACTTTAAGTACTTTAACTATAGTAAGCTAAGCTACTATATAAAAGACTATATTTTAAGTTAAAGCTTTACTTTATATAATTTAAGTAAGCTTATAGTAGTAAGTAAACTTTTAAGTAATTTAAGCTACTTTACTTAATATAAGTAACTTAGCTTAAAAAACTTTTTAATTAATAGTTATTTTTTACTTATTTTTAAGTATATATCTTATAATAGTTATAAGCTTAGTATTAAAAATTACTTAATAGTTCTATGTTATATATTATAGTAAGAGACTATAAGTTTAGTATACTTTTATTATATTTTATTTTATTTTATTTATTACTTAAATACTTATAATATATTATAGTAAAATTACTTTATTTAATAAAAGTACTACTTTACTTAATAAGTACTTATAATAGCTAGTATAATTTATATAACTTTACTATAATATACTTAAGCTAAGTATCTAGAAGCTTATTAACTTAGAAGCTAATACTACTCTTAATATATATACTAATAAACTAATTTAACTAAAACTAAATAGTATAGTATTTATAAAATAAGTAACTACTTATAAGCTTATAATAAATAAATACTAAGCTAAAAAAATATTTAGATATTATAAATAGTATACTTTAGAGCGCTAAGTACTTAAGTAAATACTATAGTTAATTTAAGCTATTTAGTAATAGCTAAAATAACTTTACTTATAAATAATAAAGCTCTATTATAAGAGCTTATCTAAATACTAAAGAACTTACTAGCTATAAAGTAGACTTTATATAAAATAACTTAATAAAGTAGTTTTAATAATTAACTAAAAAAAGTAAATAGTAACTATAGCTATCTATTATAAGTTAGAGCTCTACTCTATATAATTTAAGTAAGCTTATAGTAGTAAGTAAGCTATATAAGCTATTTAAGCTACTCTACTATATATAAGTAGCTTAGCTTA
>JALNQF010000922.1:0-10979 GCA_028456385.1 Ophiosphaerella korrae | reverse complement strand
TAGAAGAAGATTCTAAATCTACTACAAGTACATCGTACGTAGGTTCTATAGCTAGTTATTAAGTAAATTGATTTTTTATACATAATGTTCGTAATACTAAGGAAAAGTAGTTGTTTTAGTAATATAGCTGCTTTGCTAATAGAATACGTTATAATATTTTTTTATTTTTATTATAAATCTTTAAACTTTCTATTAGTTTATCTTTCTTTAAAATATAGTAAGGCTTATAAGGTGTATATTTATACTAACGCTTATATTTCTTATAACTTATTTAATATTTCTATAGTAGAGTATAAGTTAAAGATACTTATATACGTATCTATACTTATTTGTAATAGAGAGAGCTATTAACTATACTTAAGAAAAACTATTATTATAGATTATAGAGGCTAAAAAAGAGTATAAGAAGCTATAAGAAGTTTCTTATTATATACTAGAAGAATATTAAGCTTAACTTCTTAAAAATTAAGCCTATTTAGCTTGTCTTTAGAAGACAAAGGCCTTAAATAATAAGAAGTCTATTAAATAGTCTACTCTCTTAGAATTAGAGGTATACTTTAAAGATATAGTAGGGGCTACTCTAGCTCTTATTATATTAGGTATATCTAACACCTCTTAGCTTATTATTAATAATATAGGCTCTCTTTATTTACTACTAGGTAGTCTAGAAGATTTTAACTTTAGAAGTCCTCTAATTTCTTAAAGTAGTTAAGGTTATCTTTAAGTTCTTATATATCTTCCTATAGTTACCTTCTTTTATCTATACTTATATATTTTACTAAATTGTAGTTTCTTCTATTATAAAACTAATATTATAAGATTTCTTTTTACTTTTTATTTTTTTTATTCTTTATACGTGTCTACCTTATAGATAGGTAGCTCTACTTCTTGTTATACTTTCTCTAGTAATACTATATAGAAGGTTACGTATATCCTTATCTTATTTAGTAGTCTTAGTTAAAATATAACTAGTGTAACTTTCTTTTTAATCTTGTATAGTCTTATCTTTACGTAATCTAGTTTTAAACTAGATTGTTTACTCTTAATATTTCTTTATACTAACTATACTTTTTCCTCTTCTTTAAATTAGAGTTCTTTTCTATATTTTTTGTTATAGTACTTTACTATATAATCTTATAGAAACTCTACGTCCTATTATAGCTAATTATATATTTCTTTTAATCTTTTTATTAAGTTTTTTCTTTTTAGAGTCTAAGACTTTATATTTCTTAGTATCTAGTATATATTAGGATTAAATCTATAGTTTATAAAAAAAGGTAATACTCTTATTACTATATTCTTTACGCTATTATATACTAGCTATACTATAAGTAGTAGCTATACCTAGTTACTCTTGTTATAGTTAAGGTAGTACCTTAGGTATTACTCTACGATCTAATTTATTTATTCTAATTACTTATTTATCTATAGATAGTATAGTATTAATATTTAATGTATTATTCCTAATTCTACTATTATTATTCTCTAAAGTTTTAATATAAATTTTATATCTCTATCTATAATAATCTTATCTAGAATACTATACTAGCTAACTATAGTCTCTAAAACCTAATATATAGTAACTTCTATCTTACTCTTTTCTTTATATAGTCTAAAGTATAAGTACTTTATAAGCTTATCTACTATTATTAGAATCTTATTATATTTAACTTCTAATATAAAGTCTTTTAGCTTAAGTAACTTTAAAATAAAGTCTATTATAATTACTTTCTAGAGGCGCTATAGTACTTTAACTAGTTATAATATTCTATATAGTATATATCTATTGTATTTATATCTATAGTACTCTATATTATCTTATAGTATTTCTATTACTAGTTATCTTACTTTTAGTATATAGTAATCTTTTAAAAGCTTATTTAGTATTTTCTTAAATTTCTAGTATCTATATACTAGAAACTTATAGAATTATTATATAAATTCTCTTTAAATTTAGCCTAAGATATATATTCCTCTAGTAGCCTTTACTAGTTTATTTTAGTTTTCTAGATTCTCTATTTCTTTAGAAGCTTTTACTATTTCTTTTTTAACTTATTTATTTAACTTACTACTTATTCTCTTTAGTATTATAGCTATTTTAGGTTTATTTAAAACTAAGTATCCTTTCTTATTCTTTATAAGAACTATACTAGTTACGTTTACTTTTTTTTATAAGTCTAGTCTTCTACTTTAAGTATCTATAAACTAGTTATCTTTTCTTTTTATATAGATAACTTTAAAGTTAAACGTTAATAAGTATTTTTATAATCTTATATAGTATTATAATAAGTCTTTATTTATTATAAACTCTATAAAGTTCTTATAGTTAGTATAGACTTTTATCTTATATTTTACTCTTTATAAGTATACTCTCTATTACTTATATAATTTATAGATTACTAGGATTTTTTTATTATATATTAGGTAGTTAAGCTCTACGAGCTTTATTTTCTTAGAGAAGTATTTAACTAAGTATTCTTACTTTATAGCTTAGTCTTCTTGTATTAGTACTATCTTATAGACTAAGTTAGATGTGTCTATTTTAACTATAGCTAGTAATTCTAGATTATATATTCTAATAACTAGGTTTTCTATAAACCTTTATTTAGTCTAATTAAATACCTTATTATATTCTTAACTCTATTTAAATAGTATATCTATCTTTATAAGTTTTATTATAAGTTTTATTTACTTAGACTATCTTACTATTAACTTTCTATAAAAGTTTACTATCTTATAAAACTACTATACTTCTTATAGGTTTTTTAGTATTAGCTATTTTTAGATTAACTTTATCTTACTTAAGTTAATTTTTATTTTTCTTAGTTCTATAATAAATTTAAGGAAGTCTATCTCTTTTATATAGAACTCGCATTTTCTTATTTTAAGATATAATTTATTTTCTACTAATCTCTCTATTACTTTTTGTATATATTATACGTATTCTTCTTCTAATTCTAAAAATATAAAGATATTATCTAAGTATATAAATATAAATACGTCTAGGTACTTTCTTAAGACTATATTAATTCTTTCTTAGAATACTACTAGGGTATTTATTAATCTAAAAGGTATAACTATATATTTAAATAATTTATATTGTGTTTAAAACCCTATTTTCTACTTATTACCTTTCTTAATTTTAATTAAGAAGTATACGTTCTAGACATCGAACTTTATAATAATTTACGCTTTTTATAGTTTATCTTGTATTTTTTCTATATATAGTAAGTAGTATTAGTTCTTACTTATATCTTTTTTATCTATAAATATAAGTTTATATACTACTAAAGATTAGGAGTTTTGTATTTATCTTTTCTTTATTACGTTTTTAATATACACTTACTTAATATTTAATTCTTCTTCTATTTTTTAATATACTAGACTCTATTTTACGTCTTTCTTTTCTTCTAAGTCTATTACTAAGTCTTATAGCTAATCTTTTAGAAGAAATTCTTTACGTTCTATAAGGTACTTTTCTTACTTCTTATATTTATTTAAGAATTTACCTTTATATATATATATATTAGCTTTTAATATGTCTTTCTTAAGGTAACTAATTTTCTCTATTTTCTAATTAATTCTTAGGTTAGATATCTATAGCTATAGTATCCCTAAGATTATATTTTATTTATTATTAATTATTATTATATCTATAACTATATTTCTAATCTTTAGCCCTCTTAGTTCTAGTATAGAGAGTACTATTTTTAACTTTATTAGTTCTTAGAATAGTTTTCTTTTAATTATACTTAGTTATTAAGAGTACTTCTTAGTTATAGAATATATTCTTTAGTCTTCTATAAACTTTTTAGATATAAAGTTCCTAGTAGCTTTACTATTAATTATAATTTATATATACTTTTTCTAGAAAGTACTTATTTTTGTAACGTGTAAGCTTATAGTACTTTTAAGTTTTACTTACTTAGGCTATTTTATAAATTATCTACTTTTTTTAAGCTATTACTTTACTTTATACTTATAGTTTTTATATTTTAGGTATTTATCTTCTATATATTTGTACTAAGGGTTTCCTAAGTTATACTCCTAAGATAGTTTCTTTCTTAGTCTAATTACTACATACTCTTTATTAGGTATTCTAATTATTTCTTAACTTTTAATGTATTTACTTTCTATTAATTATACGTAGTTATAACTTTCTTACTATACTAGCTAAGCGTAGTTTCTTTATTTAGGCTACTTGTATATATAGTACTTACTATCTAGGTATAATACTTATACTACGTTAAATTATACTAGATATTCTAGATTTATCTTTTTATTATCCTCTTTCTAGTACTTATTTCTACTAGGTATAATTTTTACTAAGATATAGTATACTACTAGTATATTTAGTATATAAGCTTTATTTATCTATTACGTTTTCTTTATAAAGTATTACTATTCTCTTTATATTAGTATTCTTCTAACTATAACTATATATTACTCTATCTATTATTAGAATGTTATAAACTTTATTACTTTAGGATTATATATTTTCTAGTCTTTATACGCTTCTTCTATACTTATAACTAGTAAGTATTTTAAAATAAATTACTCTTATATAATAGGTTTCTATATACTTTCTATACTATTACTATTATAGATTTCTTTATTAAGTTAGGTATACTCTATACTTTTTATTTTAACTTATCTCTTATTACTTTATAGTTCTTTAGAGGCGACTATAGTAGTCTCTTTATTACTTACTAGTCCTTTAGTAGTAATTAAGAGTATTAAGAGCTCTTCTCTTTCTAAATCTTCTATTAGTAGACTCTTTAGACTTTATATCTCTTTAAGCTAGTCTTAAGTTTATTTTTTTATTACTACTACTTTTCTTTTCTATAAGAACTAACTATTTCTTTACTTTCTTAAAAGGTATATATAGTAGTTATTGTTACAAGATACGAGCTTAAGAATAAGTAGGAGATAATTATTAATTAAAGAGCTATCTAAGCTAAGCTACTTATATATAGTAGAGTAGCTCGAATAGCTTGTGTAGCTTACTTACTACTACGGGCTTACCTAAATTGTATAGAGCAGAGCTCTAACTTGCGATAGTTATTATTATAATAAAAGGTTTAGTTAAGTATTATATACTATAACTCTCTATTTACTACTACTTTTTCTTAGGGCTCTTTTTCTACTTTTAGTACTTCCTTTTTATCTTTAGTTATCTTTATCTAGGCTTCTTTCTTTAGGTTTTACTTTTATAGTCTTTTATAAAGTATTTTAGTTACTAATATTTATAGTATACTATATCTTTCTTCTTTAACTAATAATCTTTTATATAGTAGCTTTTCTTTCTATAGTTAAAGTATATAAAGTCTTTATTCTTCTTATTACTATCTTTTTAAAGCGTTAAGTGTCTTTAGTTTCTCTATTTAGATTAACTTATATTAGATACTTACGTTTAGTCTTTATTTAAACCTTAATATTAGAGATAGCTTGTTCTATTCTATATTTTATAATAATTATTTTAACTATAATATATACTCTTGTATACTTTTATATTATCTAAGCTTTTTAAGCTTTTTTTTAGCTTATTAGGTAATATTTATATCTTTAAATACTACTTTTATTCTTTATATAAAGTATTTATAACTTTTAAAAATAGCCTTTATCTTATCTTTCTTTATTCTTAGCGCTTATATTATATAGTCTATCTAGTAAAGTTTAAACTATCTTATTATATTTTCTTTAAAGTATATTCTAATATACGTAATATTTTTTTCTTCTATATTAAAGTGTAATACTTATACGTTTATCTATAGTTATACTAATACTAGGAAAAGTTTTAAGTTCTTTTTTATTCTATTAAACTTCTTAAGTATAAGTATCTTAAGTAGCTTCTTTATTATACTTATCTCTAGTCTCTAGGTAATCTTTTCTATCTAATCTTGTCTAGCTATTATAGCCTTAATTTAAGCTATATTTTACTTAATATATTCTTGTAATTTTGTATTCTACGTAGTTAGAGTATTAATTAGTAGTTGTATACCCTCTCTATTAGTAATTAGGTTTTTTAAGTTTATCTTAACTACTACCTAGTTAGTATTATCTAACTTATAACTACTTAGAGGTGCTTTACCTTCTTTCTTAGTTATACTTTCTACTATTATATTAGCTTAGACTATACGCTACTTACGCTTTACTTCTATTAATAACTAAATTAGTAAGGTATAATAGAGTTACTTATTATTAACTATAGGAAACTTCTTTAAAACATAGTTAGTAGATAAAAAGTTAATAACTAAAGTGCGTATAGTAATTAAGTAATAAACTTGTAAATAATAGAATAATTCTTGCGATATTAATATATTATTACTCTTAGTTAGAAATTAGATTACTAAAACTATCTTAGTAATATATATTATTACTACCTATATACTTATACTAATCTATTAATGTATTAATCTAGAATTATTTTCTATCTATATACTTTATAGATTAAGGGATTATATTATATATCTTAGTTATAAGTTATTTCTTAATCTAGCTTATTACTTTACTTATCCTATACTTTATTAGTACTTAAGTTAAAACTAATTAGCTCTATTATAATTTCTCTTGTTATATCTATAATAGGTAGTATAAAAGGCTAGTAGTATAACTAGCTAAAAATAAAAAAGCTAATAGGAAATATTAGAAAATCTTCTAATAAGCCTTTAAGTACTTAATAAATAGCTAGTAAAAGTATAAATAATAAGAATATTAAAATTAAAAAAGAACTAGTAAGAAAATAGTAAGGATAGAAAAAGATAATAAGTAGTATAGTAAGAAGAAACAGCCTAGAAGTAATAAGTAGTATACTATAATTATAGATAAATAATATATAAAGAAAGTAGTAAAAAAAAAATATTATAAAGTAATTTTACACTATAAAATCTAACTTATTATCTAATAAAGAGACTCTACTAAAGCTATCTCTTTACTAGCTAAGAACTTCTTTATATAACTTAAGACTTCTAAACCTAATACTTAAAAGAATTAGTATACTAATTATAGAGAATAACTCTACTATCTTAAATATACCTTAACTAATAATAAAAATATCTTTTAATATATTTAACTAGCTTATAGTAGCTATAAAAATAATAGTAGAATAGTATAGTAAAGTATATAATAGTAAATAAAACCTATTTATAAATAAAAAGTTTAAGTTTAATAGTACTAATATAATATAGTTTCTAGATAGTATTATAAAGACGATATACTACTAAGCTAATCTAGATAAAAAAAAGTAAATAGCTAGTTAAGCTATTATAGTAGTATATAATATATATACTAGTTATTATTACTTAAAGTTCTTTATACTTGTTTAGAACTTACTTAGAGTTGTACTAAGTTATATATAAAGGAATAAACTAGCTAATAGAGTTAGTACGTGCTAGTTACTTAGCCTACTAGAGCTTATCGATAGTACTAAGCGTACTCTAATAGCTCTCTACCCTAGACCCTTTATAAGTATTAAAGAAAAAGTAATTCTTTATAGATAGCCTATTAGAGACTAGATCTATAATATTATTACGTTTAGGAATAAGAAAAGAAAAGATATTATTAAATAAAGTATAACAAAGTTTATAGAAGTAAATAAAGCTAAAGATTAAGTAAAAGTTAGAGAAGTAATAAGAAATAAGTTTAAAAGGTTGAATAAAGTATAATAAAAAGAAATAGAAAAAGTACATTAAACCTAGCTAAAGTAATACTTATAGATAACTTTTCTCTCTAAGACTACTTTAATAACTTTAGCTCTTAGTTTATAAAGTACTAGTAAGTAAAAATAATTATAGAAGCTATAAAGAGATACTACTTAGTAAAAAAACTTAATAAGTACTACTTATAAAAAGTCTTTAATAAATATAACCTAAGTATAAAAATATAAAAGACTTTAACTTTTTAATAATCTAGAAGTACTTTAACTAGCTAGTATAGAAAAACTTATAAGTAAAATATTTTAACTTAGCCTTTAAAAGAACTATAAAGGTACTAAAGCTTAGAAGCTATAAGAAATAGCTATATATAATACTTAAAGGAATATTAAACCCTATTAATATAAAGCTTATACCTAACTCTTATAACTAAACTTAAAGATAGAAAAGAGTCTAAATACTTCTAAAAATAGAAGTTATATAATTAAAAGTTAATATTCTTATAAAATAATTTAAAATAATAAAACTCTAAGTAATTGCTCTAATAGCTATAAATAACCTAAATACTAAAGCTTAATAAATTATCTAGTTACTAAAAGTATACTTAGTTATAAAAAGATAAATAAAAGTAAAGAAATATCTATAGACCCTTTCCGCTATAGTAAACTAATAATTAGTAATACCTTTTATAGTATAGCTATAATTTTAAAAGAACTATATACTACTATTTTAAAATAACATAGGACTTTAGTATTAGAATAATATAGTAAGTATAAGTTTAGACTTTTATAGTTATATTAGGTATAAAAAATTAAATTACTATATTAATAACTATAAAGAAAGAAAAGCTTTAATACTTAATATATAGATTTAGTTTAATATAGAAATAAGAAGATACTAATAGAGTATAGAGCTAATATACTAAGTGTTAATTAAATAGATTAGAGTAAGAAGTAACTAGAATAAAATAATAATCTAGTATATCTAGTAAAGAATATAAGACCTAAAGTATAAAGAAATAGACTCTTAGGTAATACTAAACTTTATAATATAATAGCTAGTATAGCCTTAGATAATAGTAGTAATAAATATACTTAGTAGTATAATAGATAATTTAGAACAAGATATTACTAAAACTATATATATTACTATAGTAAGGTTTAGGACCTAAGAGCTCTTAGTACCTATTCTAGCTATACAAAAATAAAAAAAATAAAAAAAAACTAAATTTTTTAAATCTAAGTAGACTTAATTAAATAATATAAAAATAGAAATAGATTTAAAATTACTTTTTAAAAAAATAGATAAATAAAAAAACTACGTAAAGAAGCTTATATAAATTAATACTATAGAATTAAATATTAAAGAAGTAATATTAATAGTTATAGAAGTAGTAGTATTTATACTTATATAAATACTTCTAGCTAATAAACTTAACTTTCTTAAAAAGCTTATAAAGCTTACTTTTATAGTAGATAAGTTAAGAGAGTTTATAAATATAAGAGTAATAGTAAGTATAACTAAAAACTTAAGAAAAATACTTAAAAGCTTTAAAGTACTACTAGTAACTCTATTTTAGAATAGCCTTTACCTATATATAATAAATACTAATATATTTAACTAAGTAATAGTAAAAGCTATAAATAGATAAATTATTAGATATAGAGCTTATAGACTCTTAGGCTCTTTTACTAAAGTACTCTATATTATTATACTTATACGCCTTACTAGTTTTATAGCTAATATAAATATAGTAAAAGAGTACCTAGAATAAAACTAACTTAGTAGGATTAAAAAACTTAGAAAAATATACTTAAAGGTAATTAACTAAGTCTATAAGATTAGACTACTAGCTTTACTTAATTTAAGAGTAAAACTTAATATAATCTACTTTAAAATAGCTCTAGCTACTAGCTTAAGTATAACTTTTATACCTAAAGAAATAGCTAGAGCATAGCTAGTTACTATAAATAGAGTAAAGGAGTTATTTAAAGAGATTATATAGGGCGTACTAGTTATAATTAAATATATTAAAGTTTAGTCTAACTTCTTTATTATAAGAAGTCTCTCTTACTTAATAATTTTTAAGAATCTATTTATAATAGATTATTAATAGCCTTTTAAATAAGAAGATAATAGCTAAAAATATACTATAAAGTTTAGTTATAGAATAAAATATATTTATAAAGTTTATAGTAATATTAAATAAAATAAAAAGTATAAAAAAAAATATAATAATAAGAGAAAAACTAGTAAGATACCTTACTACTAGGAGTAGAGTTCTATAAATAGATACCTAGAAAATAAAGAAATAAAAAGGAGACGTATAAAGAACTTTTAGTAGTACCTAGTATTTATACTAGGAATTATAGAATAATCTATAAGTAGATCTAATAATAATATAATAAGTAAGTATTTCTCTAGATAATAGTATTTTAGAAATCCTAAAAGACCTTATAAAGATATAATAATAAGTAAAAAAAAGAAAATAGATACTTAAAGGCTTATTAAAGATAAAGCTATAATTTAATTTAAATACTATATATAAGTTAAAAAGTAAAGAAGTATAGCTAGTCTATAACTTCTTAGTATAGCTTTATAAAGTAAAGAGTTAATTAGACTAAAAAGTAAAAGTAGAACTTAAGTAGCTAGTAAAAATAAAGATTATTAACTAGCTATAGCTAAGTAGAAAAAAAATACTAATTAAAGTTTTACTATATTAAGAAGCTACGTTAAGCTTTAACTTTATAGAATTAGGCTATATCTACCCTAATATTATCTTTCTAGTTTAATTTAATATAGTACTTTATAAAGCTTAGAAAAAAGATAGGTTTTTTATACTTTATAAACTAATAAATATAGTTAATAAAATAATTTAAAAATAGTTAAGCTTAAAAGTCTTTAAATTAAGTAAAAGCTAATATAGTAACTTTTAGTTTCTAGTAAAGAAAAAAGACTAGGGATACTAACTTATTAATAATACTTAGCGTACTAATAGTATAACTATTAAAAATACTAACTTACTTCTAAACCTATATAAATTCTTAGAGGAATTTATAGGTTACTATATTATATTCTAAATAGACTTCTTCTCTAGATATAATTAAGTAGACCTTTATTATAACTTTAGGCTACTTATAACGTATTCTATTAGCAAAGCGGCTATATTACTAAGATAGCTACTCTAAAATATACTAAAAAATCGAAAATTTAACATCTAATATCTCGATAACTATACTATAATAACTTCTAAAAATTTAATAGATTAAAGATTATATATAAAGTAGTAATCTATAAAATTTTTAGAACGTATAGCCTAGTTTATTT
>JALNQF010000921.1:0-10998 GCA_028456385.1 Ophiosphaerella korrae | reverse complement strand
TGATCGTGTCTGGATGCTTGTCGCCGAGGGTACGCCTTCTCTTCTCTAGCACTTCCCTAAACATCGCCACTGCATCTTGGTGCTGCCCAAGATCTCTGAGCGTGCTTGCGAGGTTATTCATGGCGCTGATCGTGTCTGGATGCTTGTCGCCGAGGGTACGCCTTCTCTTCTCTAGCACTTCCCTAAACATCGCCACTGCATCTCGATGCTGCCCAAGGTCTCCGAGCGTGTTTGCGAGGTTATTCACGGCGCTGATCGTGTCTGGATGCTCGTCGCCGAGGATACGCCTCCTCTTCTCTAGAACAAATTCCTCAATTAGACGCCCTTCAGGATATCGGCCAATATCAGTAAGGAAAATCCCCACCCTTCCTAGTTCCTCGAGTATGCCGTCTGTCGGCCGCTGTGATACTCCGCTAGTACCTACGAATAAGTTGAAACTAGTCATCACGTGCGGCACCAGTCGGAGCCGGTCTTTGGGCGCCATCCCGCAGCCTTCTACTGCTGCCGCGACAAGCTCAAATGCGGCGACCCCAACCCTGCCTTGCTCGTTTTGGGAAAGCCTGTCATGGCCCCATGTATGCACCAACTTGTGCATTGCATAGCTCTGCTGATCTCTCTTCCACTGCACGAATGAATATCGCTCCAACATCGCGAAGCATTCTTCCATCTTGTAAATATCAGTCGGCCACGGAGCTACGGCTATGCCGACTATCGACACGGTGTTTCCCGCTTGGTTGCCGATACCGAAGAGCTGAAGAAAAATGTCGTCAAAGCTAAGGAATGATAGCATTGTCATAAGCGCCGACGCCTCCGGAAGCTGATCGGTAATAGCTTTGTATGACGTCTCCCAGGTGGTGAGCACGCTCTCACTATACTGGTGGATAAGACTCTCAGGCTTACGACTGAGAAGTTCGCGCCGCCGCTCCTTGTACTCAGGGAGGTATGCCTTGATGTCCGACTGTAGCCGCCGCGATCGTCCCACATAGGTTGCAGCAAGCGTTATAGCTAATGCCAGATATCCAAGCTCCTTGACAATAGCTTTGATCTCGTCTTCGGTGTCGGCGTCGCTTCGTGGTAGCTCAGAGTATCGGCGGAACAGCTCTACGGCTTGACCCTCGTCCATCTCGTCAACTTGCACCCCGTCTAGCCGCGCCATGTCCTTCGCGGTGCTGCTTCGACTTGTTATGATGGCATGGAGAGACGCCACGTCTGGGATATAGTGCTTGATGTCGATATATTCGCTGGACTGCTCGTTTTCAATGGTGTCGGCACCGTCCAACACCATCAGCCACGGGCCTTGGCGGCCTGAGAACCAGCTCTTCACCCCGACCACGGCATCCTCAACCCTGACGATTCTGTCGCCTGCTGTCACGCCATACAACGCCTGATACAGGTTGACATAGTCGCGCTCGAGCGACTCCTTCCGTCCGGCCTCAATCCAGAATGTTGCCCTGTAGCTGGTGCGATACCGTTGCGCGTAGTCGAGGACCAGCTGCGACTTTCCCGTGCCTCCGAGGCCCCACACGACGAGCACCTTGGCGCCCTCGTTTGCAACGTCATCGCAAAGTTGCCTCCTGATGTCATCGCGAAGAGCAGGTCGCGGGACAAAAGCCTTGACGGGCTCGAGCGAGGAATGCGAGAAGCGGCCCGCATAGTCGGGCCGCGCCGTCGTGGAGTCTAGATGTCGTAAGCATTTGAATCTTGCAATAGTAGTTGGCATGAACCCACTGAATATGATGCCACCGACAAAGTTACCTTGGAAGACCGAGCCGCCTGTTGCTTGAGTAGATCCAAACTGCAGGTTCCCTTGTTGGATGTGTGTGGTGCCAGATGGCCAGTCTTCGCCATTCGTGCCTGTCGTTCGCAATGGCGAGTTCATGGCGTAAGGCGCGCTTTACTATGCATGAACCCATAAGATGAGCTATGATCAGTTCTAGTTCAGCTGGGAACTCCCGCCCTTACGATTTCGAAGCAAGAGTAGGGAACCGGGTGAGGCTTTAGACAAGGGCAAGCACAAGGAAAAGAAGCGACGGAGTGCGCTGAGGCTGAACTGCAGCACTCATTCGTGGCAGAGGCCATTGGTTGGTGATGCGCTGTCTCCGCCTCGAGCTGAGCTGTCTAAGCGCCCTACGTTTCTTGTCTCTGGGTACTGCTATTTCGACTTGGATCATCTGGCATTCGCGCATTCGCGCATTCTGTTCTCCTCACCTTTGATTGTCCTTGTTCTAGCTTGGGCAGCACGAAGATGCACTGGCCTTGGAAAGCCGCCCGCACGGAAGGCACCTCGGCAAGCACTGCGACGACACCAACACGAGGACCCCCAAGAAAGACACGCCTACTAGGAATAAAGCTGCTCCACAACTGTGCAAATAGCATAGTTGAGTAAGTCCCGTGTTCTCTGCCTTAATTGCTAGGATGCGACTCGGCGCCTAATGCTCTAAATAGCATAATCTTCATTCATGGCCTTACTGGAGATTGCCACAAGACATGGCAGGCGAAGAGCGCTACATCTCCATGGCCGCAGACCCTGCTCCCACCTGAACTACCCAATACGCGAATACTCACGTTTGGATACGACGCATACGTCACCGACTGGCGGGGCATGGTGTCTAAGAACCGGATTGGCAACCATGCGATGAACTTGCTAGCTGCTGTGGCAGCGTATAGAGAAAAGGATGACACTGTGAGCCTTGAACAAAAGCGCTACCCGTGGAAGCCTGGCTTACTGGAGTAGAACGATCGTCCCATAATATTCGTTTGCCACAGCTTGGGGGGTCTTGTCTGCGAAGATGTGAGTTCATTTGGCATACTGCAGGAGAGCTACCATCTGATGGGAATAGGCTCTGTCCACAGCGCAGCAGCGACCGGAGAGTCATCTGAAACAAGTCCTTAAGTGCACTCGGGGTATTATATTCCTCGGGACTCCGCATCACGGCGCTGGCCTTGCACATTGGGCGGAAAATCTAGCCAGAGCAATCGGTGTGCTCAAACAGACGAATCCGGAGATCCTGGCCGCCCTAAAAAGTAACGCTGAGGTACTGGAGCGCGTTCAGAACAGTTTCCACACCATGATTCGATCACGTAGCCAGGATGGACTACCGCCCATTGAAATCACTTGTTTCTACGAAGAACTGCCGCTTCTTGGCGTTGGCATTGTAGGCTGACTAGTATCCATGCTCTTACCAAGGCACTAATAATCGTAGGTCGTGCCATCCCATTCCGCTATTCTGCCTGGCTACATTCCAATAGGCATACACAGCAATCACATGGACATGACAAGGTTTGAGGATGTGGATGATCCTGGATTTGTAGCCGTTACGGGTGAGCTTCGGCGATGGATTAGGGATATAGCGCGGTTGGGCGGCAGCAGACAGCCCCAGTTAGGAGGCGAGGGTTCGCAACAAGGCGCTAGAGGCGAAGAGAATCGAGGCACATCAGGACGTGCAACCCTTACAGTAACTCAAGGCGGCTCGCATTTTCATGGGCCAAATACAGTTAGCGGAGGAGGAGTGCTGCTTCAAGGAAACTTCTCTGGATGGGATACTCCTTTCCGACGCATCTAGAATGTTTGAATATATATGGAAGTATCAATGGACATGGCGGCTCTGCATGAACTTGCCCGCAACCGCGCGCACAAAGCTGATGATAATTTTTGAGCTTGAGAAAAAAAGTTTGTAAGGCTAGGATAAGGCTATTATACAAAAAATCGGAGCAAAAAAAAAAGACTCGAGGTTGGCGCTATAGGGCAGGAAGCCTATTATAACCTCGGAAACCGGGTTTTCGTCCACCACCCCCCAACCACCCAACCCAGCCAACCTTCAACGCTCAATATTTTCACAACGCCTACACAAATATAGATTCTCCGCAAAGTCGCAACACAACCTGCTACCCGCAATCTCGAATCTGGTGTTTATACAAGCGAGCGCAAAGCAGCTAAGACGCAGGGCATCAAAAGGTCAACACTGCGGGGCCGCCGCCGTGCCGGCTGCGCGCCTTACGCGACTGCTTATCAGTACGAGGGAGCAGCGACTAGCGCCAGAGCAAGAGAGTTTTCTTACTGATTGGGTTCCAGATGAAAATGCTCGCGCTCAGCCGCCTAGCCATGCGCGCGCGGTGACGACGACGCGCCGCTCGGCAAGCACTGCATCTCTCACTCCAACGCCGCAATCCGTGTATGCGCTCTGTTATAGGCGGGTTAATTGAAGCCGTACGAGCTGAGGCATTGACACTAGAGACTGTACGAGCGTTCCTTGAGCTCTTTGAAGCTACTGGAACCCAGCTGGGGTATACACGCTAACGATATCTGGAATATGGACGAGACTGGAGTAGCTCTAGGTGTATGCAATCACTCTAGAGTCCTTGCATCTGCTAGTAAGCATAAGGCTTAGGTTGCGTCGCCTGAAAATCGCGAGTGGGTGTCTGTTCTTGGGACTACCTCTGCTGCTGACTATTACCTTTAGCTAGTTGTAATATTTAAAGGATAGAGCCTTTAAACAACTTGGTTCTCGCTAGAATCAGTACTAGGCTGGTTTTATACAACTTCAAATAATGGCTGGACCTTAAATGAGATTGGATTAGAGTAGCTATGTCGTATATTCATTCCTGGATCCCTGCCTACGCAGAGCAGCCACCGGATGCTCATACTCGACGGCCATGGCTCTTATATGACTACTGAGTTTATATATACTTGCTACCAGCATAGAATATATTGCCTCTACTTGCCAGCTCACGCGTCACATATATTGCAGCTATTAGACTTCACCCCGTTTAGTATTGCCAAGTCAAAATATCGCGACTAGATACGAGCTCTATCAGCTCTTAACGACGCTGCGCCAGTCAAAAAAGAGCGCTTTATACTAGCTTATTACAGGGCTCGCCTCTCTAGATTAAGTGCGACGAATATACGCGCTGGCTAGCGCGCTGCTGGTCTCGTTCCATACAATCCAGAGCGTGTGCTCTCACCGTCGCAAGTTCAAGGCCGGCCAGTTACGCCACCACCGCCGCCGCAGCTAGTATATATAGATAGAGTAGTCTTTGTAACACCTCAAAAGCCTCGCGACGTATACAAAGCTCAGAAACAACTTGAGTGCTTTGAAAAGTTGTCGCGTAGTACTCGCCTTGTGCTTGGCAAAGTAAGCAAGTCAATTGCAGCAGCTAACACACGAGCAGCTGAGCTGCTAGCTAGTAACAAACGACTGCAGCAGCAGCTCAATGAGCTTGCAAAGCCATCTAAGAGGAAGTGTATTAAGCCTCATCCAAGTAAGCGATTTGTAGATGTTAAAGCAATCACTACTGCTACTCAAGCTACAAAACCAGCACGTAAAACTCGTACAAAAGCTGCTAAGAGCAAGGCAGCTACTTCAGCTGCTCCAGCATTGGATTCTATGTGTAGCCAGTGGCAAATATAATTGTTAAGAGCTCTTTTTTTTGGTGGGTGGACGAAAACCCGGTGTCCGAGCTTATCATTCCGCGTAATCCTGGGTTGGGGGGAGAAGAGAGAGAGGGAGAGGCCGTACGAATAGCTTCCATGCCTCTATAGATCCTCCATGCGAGTTTGAAGTGATTCTATTCCACAGATCGTAACAGGGCAAGGTGTGATTTGTCCTTGGCGACGCTCAGTTTCATCTCGCGTCTCCCCATTTCCAGCGCGAGAGCATTATCTTAGCAAGCTTTCTAGGCAGACCCGCAGTGAACTTCCCTCTCCTTCTCCGGGCCTGGTCGAAGACCGGAACATCTTCTGTAGAGATGTTAGTGACAGCCGGCCCCGGAAACATAGCTTGTTGGGAAAGGCCGTTACTCCTGGCCATAGCGTCGTCCTCTGTCCGCTGGACCCGGACACGCCTTGCTTCGGAGCTGGAACTTGCAGTTGCTGAATTGGCTAGGGAAGAAGCCTGTATACTTGAACCGACTCCGCTGTCATAGAAGCTGTCCAGCTCTAGCTTTCCGGCGTCCAGGACGCTGTTCTCGCCGAATAAGAGGGCGCCGTTGATCTCCGTGAAGGCGTCAACTTGAAGACGGTTTTCGGCCAAGCCAATCTTGCCTAGTATTTCAACCGGTATAGAGGAACGAAACTGCTGGACACGGTTAAAGAAGTGCTTGCAGCTTGGTCCACAGGCATCGAACGCGTCCTTTGACGGGGTCCAGTGGAGGCCCTTGACTATTTCTGAAGAGCCTTTGTCGACTTCGCCTTTCCTCCAGCTGTGTTGCTTGATCTCTTTCAGCAGTGATATAGGGACCGCAAGATAACCATGGCCCCGTGGAACAGTCTTCCAGTTCTCGCAAATTAGGCTCCCTGTGTTCTCAGCAGGCTTGTAAATATCTCCAAAATATTGACCGAAAAGGGTAACTGCGTGTATTCGCTTTGTCAAGTCTATCCAGGCCGCTCCGTTCGGCTGGAGGTTGACAGCACGTCGAGTCAAGATATGTGCGGCTGATACAATATCCATGAACTCATAGCCCTCTAATGTTATTCCTAGTGGACTTTGCAACTGCTTTGTGGTATGAGTCGTTGCAACTTCGACTTGGCGGTCATGAATCTGCTCCAGAATACTCCAAGTCTGGGAGACTAATTCCCTGAAGCATGTTATCTTATAAATTTCTTTTCTCCCTTTATCTGAATTGGGCGTCACCGTCCCCGATGGATTGTTCGCCTCGTTACTAGAGTCCTCGCCAATAGTCGACATTGGTTTGGGTCGAGGTACAGCAATTTTTTCATCAGCGTATGAGTCGAACTCCCTGAAGATGACATGTTTCATGTTGCGATCTTCCTTCAAAATGTCCGCCGCTGCATCGGGGCCGCCATCGATTCCTGGATGATTGAATGTCGAGCGATTGAAGCTGGGATTGTTGAAAAGGGAACCGGCGCGCTTATAAGGTTCTCGAACAACTTGTGTTCGCACAAGATGGAGCAAAGCGCTCGCCCCATCGGTCAACCACCCTCGTCGAGCTCCATCATCGTAAAGGACAACGTAAATGTTACGGGCGTTCTCAATCTGCATTGGATATGCAGACTGCTTGACATACTCTGGCCTGTCTCTGTTACCTCGGACCACACTTCCACTTCCCCCAACTATCTTGCTGACAGTGATGGTTAGCTTCTGCTCTATAGCCAGTCCCGCAGAGCATTCCTTAGCTCCAGCCCAGTTGATTTTGTTATATTCCATCCCTTCTGTTCCTGTTCCGGCTGTTAATTTTCAAAGTAGTGGTCAAAGCAGCTAGAGAGAAACGTACCTAGATGCCTGGTAATATCAGATACCCACCCAACAAAGTTGCGAACGTTTCCAGCCTCCAGAAGTCCGGTGCCCATCTTGTCGGTGTCGATCCAACCCGGACAGCGCACTCGAAAAGAATAGTAGGGGATTCGTTTCCCATCTTTGTTGAATAGAAAATGCCAAGTAATAGAACGTTCAGTCTGACGTGTGGGTACAAGCATGGTACAAAGGCCCTTCAGAACCAGCGTCCTATCATAACGCGTGGCAAAGTGGGCTTCGGCCAGAATGCTCATCATGTTGAGCGGTAGTTCTAGCCCTTGCTCGTTCTCATGTCGGGCAAGTATTGGGAAACCGTTCACGACTACTGGATTGCGGAACATTGCGTGCCAACAAGTGCCGTCTAGAGTCGCTAGACCGTGGTCTAGGGATGGAGTGACAGTGAACCCGAGGTGAACCGTGATGGATGGCACCGGGCCGCTGGAACTAGCGTCTTCGGAAGCTGTGATTCTCGGAGTGGCAAGGCATATTCCAAATGATGTCGGAGAGGTTCGGAGAGCAGCTCCAAGCCAAGAAAGCTGCTCGCAAAGCTCTGTTATGGCAGCCTGACCTCCACACGCGACGATCGATGTTTTTGGTGATCTCAAATTGATATCGAGCTCCGTTCCATCAGCAAGAGAGGCTAGAATCATTAGGCATTAGAAAATAATTTCGAAAGATTTGCTTACTTGAACAAGATAGATTTGGTGATATTAAGGCCTTCTGCAGCACGCGCACGATCTCGCGGCCACTTGAAGGCCAAGTTTGGTACATATAGTCCATACAGCTCAGTGCTTGAGCATTGATACTGGACCCTGTAACCGTGATGGCGCGTTCGAAGGCGATTTCTAATGTGGTGTCATACTCCTGACCTCTCAGAAAATTTGGAAGATCCCAGTCCATGTCGAAGTTAGCCTGGAATACTTGGGACCGCCATGATTTTGGAGTCCTTATGGACGAAAGCATGGCATCAATCTTGCGCGTGACCCCTTCTAGAACTGTTCCCTTCCTCTCAGTCAGTAATGCTGATGATCGAGCGTTCTCGAGCAACCACTGATATGCTGGACCGTCTAACAGGAATGAACGGACTTCCTGATATCTCGGGGGTACTTGGACCTCGTCCAACTGTTGAACAGGTGCTGGCTCGGCCGGCAAGTCGGGGTGCTCGACAGTATTCCAGCGCGCTATCTTCTCGGCGGGCGACATGCCGTCTTCCGGCGAAGTAGACGGATCTTCATCATCTGACGTCCCCGTTGGCATTTGGCTCTCACGGAATTGGTGAGTAATGCGACTAACAATCAAAAGTGTTAGCCGATAAACTAGTGCTCACATGTAGAGCCCTAAACACTGGTCTGGATTTGAACAAGCTGGTATGAATGCACTTACTCTCGTTGTTGCCGAACAAATTCCTTCGCATCACGTTCTGTCTTCGAATTGGCACTGTCTTCCAGTTTTAGCGTGAAAGTCTTCAAAAGATCAGGGAGACGAGCGGATATCCGATTACGGGAGTCGTCGAGGTCTCCGCGGAAGCTAATGTCCTGGCATAGATCCCCTGAAAATGCCGATATAAGGTGCCTCTCTTCTTGCGGTGGAAGAATTACCCGCGAGGCGTTGGTTAGGATAGATCTGATAGACCTTTTGTCATCATCTTGTTCGTTGCTCCTTGAGACGGCATCCGGCATAGAACCAATACCCGAATCAAATTTGGCATTCGTCAGTCCCATAACATCTTCGCATGATGTAGGATTAGTTTCAACATGGTCCCACCTCCCATCGGTCCTATATTCTGGTTCTGATACTATATGCTCGATGCGGCTCGAGCTGTGGCTCGTTGCACTGCTTCTCGGACTGACTTCGACATAACGGGGACCTGTATAGCTTGGAGGAGTTGGAGACATGCCTAGCTGCTCTTCTTCGGTCGCATTGTGGACATGGTCCCGACTACTCTTCCTGCTATTTCGGCTAGCCGGTCTCTTACCCTCAGATCCCTCCCCTGCGCTTTCCAACTGGCGCCTGGGGAAAACGTTTTGGAAAGAAAACTGCCGTTTTGCGGTAGGAAGAGGTGGTCTCGGAATATGCAGGGAGTCGCGTGAACTTTGGTCGTGCTCATGATGGGGGAGTGGCGGGGGGGTGGGCGTGAAATGGATTGTGGTCTCGTTAGGTTTGTAGGAAGTGTCCATTTGCATGTCTTTGTTGTAAGGATTCTCGGAGTTATGGTCGGAGAGGCTATCGGTGGCCGCTTGAGAAAGAGAGGAGAGAGCAACTGGTGCTGAGGGATGCGGACTGGTAGATTTGCCTCTTGACCGCAGTCGTGGGAAGAAGCCGGGATGATAAGTAAAGTCATCCGAGTCATCCGAGTCATCCTCCAGCGGGAAGAGTGACATGCCGAGCGGTGGATGCATTGACTTATGGCGAAGGACGGGTTTGGATCGCTCGGGATGATTGGGATCGACGATGGTTCTTCTCCTTCGTAAGCCGTCCCGTTCAACCTGCTCGTTTTCACTGATCGGCTGCATTTGCTCTTCCTGTGTTCGGTTTGTTTGCATCACTTGCATTTCGGTCTTTGCTTTGGATAGCGATCGCAGGATTGCACCTACGCCGCGAATAGTGTCGGCTTTCGGTTCGTACTCCGGCTCTTCTTGTTCAGGAACAGTGCGTACTTGATCGGGGGGTTCAACAAAGACAGGAACAGGTTGCGGGGCGGGGATGGCGAGCGGTTTGGGCGCAGGCACGGCGACATAGCCGGCGGGCCAGGGCCGCGACTCTCCAACCTGTGTTGGAGAAAACCCAGCTCCGCTGCGCCGGTGACGTTTTTGATCCTGCTGAATTACATCGACATGGTTTCCGATTGCCTGAGAGAGTTTACTACAAGCGTGAGCAAATTTATTTTCCGTGTCTAACAAGAAGACTAACAAGTGGTCCATTTCCAGTGCGAGCTGCACGAGCATCGTCAAGCGATCCATTATCGCCATCATCTCCATGACTTCTTCTTGAATAAACTTCCACCCAACAATATGGCCCGCCTTTTTCATTCCTCTTTTCTTTGTTATCTTAACTTTCAACTGCTCCAACGTGAGCCTGTACTGATCAAGTGGGCCATTTTTCACCACCAGTCCCCGGACTGCCGCATACCATGGCTCGTTGTAAGTTCCCTCTTCAAGGCGGTATCTTAACATAGTAAGAAGACTGTAGAAATTCGATGCTTCGATAGCGCATCGAGCGCGGTCTTTCGGAGCGTCATTGACGTCGTTCAGATACTCGATCACCTTGCTCGTGAGCTGCTGGATGGCGATGATGCTGGCGGTTAAGCTGAGCGGATCCATAGTATGGTGCGCCGCGACGAATGTGTGAGGTAAGCAATGTATGAATGAGAGACCAGGCTGGCATCCATGAGTCGCAGCATCTTTGAGGTTCTCACCCGCAGGAAGGCTGAGAGGTGCCTACTTGAACAGCCTTGCACCCCTCAGCCTTCCCACATGCCAAGACCCACGCCACAACCGCCCACCCAATCACACCTTTTGCGGGTGGATGGGCGGGTGCCCGCTTGTTACCGTATATGCTAATAGTGACTATTAAACACTGTATTGAAGTGCGGAGGTTTAGATAGAATCATTTTATAAGTTTTAGTAGCGACAAGGGCTTGATGATGGTGTTGTAGCAGGAGAAGTTTTGTCAGATTTGAAGGGTCACAAGCTCGCTTAGATACTCGGTCACGAGTCAGCTCAGCTCCATCTGGCAGCGTCACATCTGA
>JALNQF010000920.1:0-11036 GCA_028456385.1 Ophiosphaerella korrae | reverse complement strand
TATAGTTTTAGTAATATCTTCTTTTACTAGATCTTCTTTTATTTTTAGTTACTATATCTAGAATCTATTATATTCTTCTACGCTTACTATTCTATCTTCTTCTAAATTATCTATTATACTTCTAAGTTTATTACTACTATTATCTAAGGCTATACTAGCTATTATATTATAGGGTTTAGTATTACCTAAGAGTCTATTTCTCTATACTTTAGGTCTTATATTCTCTACTAGATATACTAGATTATTATATTATTTTAGTTACCTCTTACTCTAATCTATTTAATAAACCCTTAGTAAGTTTACTCTATACCTTATTAGTATCTTCTAGTTTCTAGATTAAACTAAATCTATCTATTAAGTATTAAAGCTTTTCTTTCTTTATAGTTATTAATATAGTAATTTAGGTCTCTATACCTAATATAACTACAAAAGTCTAAACTTATACTTACTATATTATTCTAATACTAAAGTCCTATATTATTCTAAAATAGTAGTAGAAAGTTTTTTTAAAATTATAGCCCTATTATAAAAGGCGTTACTAACTATAAGTTTACTATAGCTTAAGGGGTCTATAGATACTTATTTACTTTAATTTATTTTTCTATAACTAAGTATACCTCTAGTAGCTAGATAAGTTCTTAGGCTCTAGTATTTAGGTTATTTATAGCTATAAAAGTAATTACTTAAAGTTTTATTATTTTAAAGTATTTTATAAGATTATTAACTTCTAATTATATAACTTTTATTTCTAGAAGTATTTAGACTCCTCTTTATCCTTAAGTCTAGTTATAAGAGTTAAGTATAAGCTTTATATTAGGAAGCCTAAATATTCTTTTAAGTATTATATATAGTTATTTCTTATAGCTTATAAGCTTTAGTACGCTTATAGTTCTCTTAAAAGCTAGGTTAAAATATTCTACTTATAGGTCTCTCTATACTAGCTAGTTAAAGTACTTCTAGATTATTTAAAAGTTAAAGTCTTCTATATTTTTATTACTTAGGTTATATTTATTAAAGACTTTTTATAAGTAGTACTTATTAAGTCTTTTTACTAGGTAGTATCTCTTTATAGCTTTTATAATTATTTTTACTCTTAAGTACTTTATAAACTAAAAGCTAAAGTTATTAAAGTAGTTTTAGAGAGAGAGGTTATTTATAAGTAAGTATTACTATAGCTAGGTTTAGAGTACTTCTTTTATCTCTTCTTATTATACCTTATTAGACTCTTAGAACCTATTTCTTATTACCTCTCTAACTTTTACCTAATCTTTAGCTTTCTCTACTTTTATAAACTTAGTTATACTTTATTTAATAATATCTTTTCTTATCTTATTACTAAACGTAATAATATTATAGATCTAGTCTCTAATAAGCTATCTATAAAAGATTACTTATTCTTTAATACTATCTAGAAACTCTATTATATTAGTACTAGTAAACTTAAACTTTTTATCTATAAATAGGTTTTATTTACTAATATATACTCTACTACTTTATTTTACTATTATTTTAATAGCTACTATAAGCTAGCTAAATATCTCTAAAGATATCTTAATTATTAGTTAGGGTGTATTTAGGATAGTAGAGCTATTATCTATTATTAGTATACTAATTCTTTTAGGTATATCTTATAGTCCTTTAGGTATTAGGTTTAGGAGTCCTAAGTTATATAAGGAAGTTCTTAGCTAGTAGAGAGATAGCCTTAGTATAGTCTCTTTATTAGATAATAGGTTAGATCTTATAGCTTAGGATTACTTTATAATATTCTTTCTTTTACTTCTCTCTTTATACGTTATTTATCTATAATTGTAGTATACTACTTACTACTACTAAGCTATTTCTTCTTACTATACTACTTGTTATTCTATTCTATCTTTACTATTTTCTTACTAGTTATTTTTCTATTTTAATATTCCTATTATCTATACTTCTACTAGCTATTTATTAGGTGCCTAAGAGCTTATTAAGAGCTTTTCTAATATTTCCTATTAGCCTCTTTATTTTTAGCTAGTTACACTACCTACCTTTTATACTACCTATAGCCCTTTAGGTCTTAGGCTCTATATATTTATAGTATATTCCTATTTTTATACTTATACTTGTACTATACCTATTTCTATATAAAATAAGTTAGCTTATCTTTAGTTTTATATATATACCTATTCTTATACCTATTCCTATACCTATTCCTATACCTATTCCTATACCTATTCCTGTGCCTATTTCTATACCTATTCCTATACCTATTCCTATACCTATTCCTATACCTATTCCTATACCTATTCCTATACCTATTCCTATACCTATTCCTATACCTATTCCTATACCTATTCCTATACCTATTCCTATACCTATTCTTATATCTATTCCTATACCTATCTATTCCTATATCTATTCTTGTACCTATCTATTCCTATATCTATTCTTATACCTTACGTAATAGTACGTAAGCTAGTGCTCTTAAGGCTAAGGTTATAAGTTTAAGTTTTACGTTAGTTACTATTTATTATAAGGTTATATACCTAATATAGATTTAGGGCCTAAGGGCTTATTAGTTTTAGGGATCTTAAACTTTATTAGCTAAACTAACTCTAAATATTATTTACCTTCCTATAGGTTATATCTTATAACCTAAAGGCCTATTAGCTACTCTCTCTTACTTTTCTTCTTTAATAGTTTACCTCTTTATAAGCTCTTAGTACTTATATTTCTCTAGTAACTACTTACCCCCTTTTTACTATTCCTTTCTTTATAATACTCTACTATAGTAGTAGTATAAGTTAATTATATTAAATTAATTATTTAGAAGTCTCTATATACTATAATCTAAGCTTTATACTTAAAAAAGTAGCTATCTTAGTTAAGTTTATATATAAAAACCTACTTTAGAAGTAGTAGCTAATTACTTAATTATAAGCGCTCTATCTCTTCCTAAGTACTAGCTACTAGTAGCGTATTAATCTCTTTCTAAGCTACTTATTTAAAGAGCTACCTATATAGGTACGTATATAAGTACTTCTAATTTTATAGTAGTAGTAGTAGCTTATTTTAATATAAATAAGCTTATAGTTATAGCTTAAGCTAAGTAGCTACTATAATTATAGTATTTACTATAGTAAGCTCTATATTTAAGTTATAGTCTATTAGTACTTATAAGAGTAGCTTATCTAGTATACTACTCTATTTACTCTACTCTAGTTTATATAATAATAAGTAAGCGCTTAAGCTTTTAGCGCTATTATCTAGCTTATTATTTTAGAGTCTTTAGCTTAATTACGTTAGTACTAGCTATTACTAGCGTATATACTACTAATAAGCTCTAACTATATTATTTAGAGCTATATAAGATATAGCTACTTAATAAAAGATAGTATCTACTTTATTTAAAGCTATAGAAGTTATAGCTACTTAAAGAGAATATAATAGGCTGCCTATTATTAACTACAGGTACCTATTAGAGAAGTTAGTAGATTAAAAAATAATAACAAAAGCTTATATAAAGATCTATAATAACTATAAATAGTAGAAGATATTTTATAACTATTTTATACTAGCGTTCTATAGTTAATAGATTAAATTACTAATACTATCCTAATAATACGTATCCTACTAACTATATACTTATTATAATCTATAATCTATTAATACTAAGAGTCTATAGATTATAGATTAGCCTAGGTGTCTTAATTATATATAGTTTCCTAATTAAAGTTATTACTTTACTTATCTTATACTTTATTAGCGTCTAGGTTAGAACTAATTAGTTCTATCTTAATTTCTTCTATTACACCTATAATACTATCTCTCTTCTTAGGTAGGTCCTAGTTTCTCTATCTTAGAGCTAGAGTTATTAGTCTAGTTTCTTCGTTAATATAGAGTTCTTCATCTTCTCTTATACCTATTTTATCTATACGTTGTTACTACCTTCTTACTAATTACGTATTACGCAATAGTACTAAAATATTTCCTTATTCTTATTATACTTCTTTTAAGTTAAACCCTAAGTCTCTTCTTTATATTATTTCTACAAACAATAGTAGAGCTTATAAAGTATATATTTATGCGAATATACGTAGCTCTTATAATATATCTAGTATTTCTCTTTCTAAGTATAAGTTTACTATACTTATTCTTACGTCTAGGCTTAATAATAATAAAGAAAGCTATTAACTAGACTTAAGAGAAATTACTATCTTAAATTATAGAGGCTAAAGCTAAGCGTAAGTATATCTAGGAGCTTGCGTAGAGTAAGCTAGTAGAGAATTAAGCTTATCTCTCTTGTTTTTATAAGATAAAGGCCTTAAATAATAAGAAATTAGCTAAGTAGTTAGTAGCTCTAGAAGCTAAGCTAGACTTAGATAAAGTATTTAATATTACTATAGTAAGTCCTACGCTAAACGTCTCTATTATCTCTCTATCTATTATTAGTAATATTAGTTCTTTTAGTTTACTACTAGGCGTTCTAGAGGGTTTTAATTTTAGAACTCCTCTAGTTTCTTAGAGTAGTTAAAGTTATCCTCTAGTTCTTATATTTTCTCCTATAGTTATCTTTTTTTATCTATTCCTATCTATTTTACTAAGTAGTAGTTTCTTCTATTATAGAACTAGTACTATAGGATTTTTTTAACTTCTTATTCTTTCTATTCTCTATACGTATCTACTTTGTACACTAGTAGTTCTATATTCTATAGTACTTATTCTAGTAAGGCTACGTAGAATATTAAGTATATTTTTATCTTGTTTAGTAGTTTTAATCTAAATATAACTAGTATAACTTCTTTTTTAACTTTATATAGTCTTATTTTAACGTAGTCTAATTTTAAACTTAGTTATTTACTCTTAATATTCTTTTATACTAACTATACTTTTTCTCTCTTTCTAAATTAAGGTCTTTCTTTATACTTCTTATTATAGTACTTTATTATATAATTATATAAGAATTCTATATCTTATCTTAGTTAATTGTGTATATCTTTAAGTCTATTAGCGAAGTTTTCTCCTCTTAGAGACTAAGATATCTAGTTTCTTAGTATCTAGTATATATTAGGCTTAAATCTATAGTTCGCGAAGAAGAGTAATACTCTTATTACTACGTTCTTTACGCTATTATATACTAACTATACTATAAGTAGTAACTATACCTAATTGTTCTAGTTGTAGTTAAGGTAGTATCTTAAGTATTACTCTACTATTTAGTTTATTCGTTCTAACTATCTATCTATCTATAGTTAATATACTATAGACATTATATATTATATTCCTAATTGCGCTATTATTATTCTCTATAGTTTTAATATAAATTATATATCTTTATCTATAATAATCTTGTTTAGTAGTCTATATTAGCTAATTACTATTCCTAGGACTTAATATATAGTAACTTCTATCCTACTCTTTTCTTTATATAGTTAAAAGTATATATACTTTATAAGCTTATCTACTATTATTATAATTTTATTATACTTAACTCCTAATATTAGGTCTTTAGACTTAAGTAGCTTTATAATAAAGTCTATTGTAATAACTTCTTATAGTTATTCTAGTATTTCTACTAGTTATAATATTCTATATAGTACGTGTCTATTATATTTATTCTTATAGTATTCTATATAGTCTTGTAGTACTTCTATTACTAGTTATCTTACTTTTAGAATATAGTAGTCTTGTAGTAGTCTATCTAATATTTTCTTAATTCTTTAGTAACTATATACTAGTAATTTATAGAATTGTTATATAAATTCTCTCTAAATTTTACTTAGAATATATATTCTTTTATAGGCTTGTGTAAATCCTTCTTAGGTTTCTAGTTTCTCTATTTCTTTAGGTACTTCTTGTATTGTTTTCTAAATCTATTTGTCTAGTTTACTACTCTTCCTTTTAAGTATTACAGCTATCTTAGGTGTATTTAGAACTAAATATCCTTTGTCGTTCTTAACTAGAACTATACTAGTAGCGCTTACTTCTTCTTATAAGTCTAGTCTTCTACTAAGGGCGTTTATAAATTAGTTATCTTTCTCTTTTATATATATAATTTCTATATTAAATATTAATAGGAATTCCTACTATCTTATATAGTATTATAATAGTTCCTTATTTATTATAAATCTTATAAAATTCTTATAGTTTATATAGACTTTTATCTAATACTTTACTCTTTATAAGTATACTCTCTATTATTTAAATACTTTATAGATTACTAGTATTTCCTTATTATAGATTAAGTAGTTAAGTTTTACTATTTTTATCTTCTTAGAGAAGTATTTAACTAAGTATTCTTTATTAGTCTCTAGGTCTTCCTATATTAGTACTATTCTATATACTAAGTTAGATGCATCTATTTTTACTATCGCTAGTAAGTCTAGGTTATATATTCTAATAGCTAGGTTTTTTATAAACTTCTTCTTAATTTTATTAAATACTTTATCGCATTCCTTTATCTATTTAAATAGCGTATCTTTTTTTATAAGTCTTATTATTAGTTTTATATCTTTAGACTATCTTATTATTAACTTTCTATAAAAGTTAGCTAGCCTATAAAATTATTATCCCTCTTTTAAGTTTCTTAGAGTTAGCTATTTGTTAATTAATCTAATCTTTTCTAGGTTAATCTTAATCTTTCCTAGTTTAATAATAAATCTAAGGAAATCTATTTTCTTTATATAGAACTCGCATTTTCTTATTTTAAGAAATAGTTTATTTTTTACTAGTTTCTCTAGTACTTTATACACGTGTTGCACGTATTCTTCTTCTATTTCTAAGAATATAAAGATATTGTCTAAGTATATAAATATAAATATATCTAAGTACTCTCTTAGTACTATATTAATTCTTTCTTAAAATACTACTAGTACGTTTGTTAAGCTAAATAGTATAACTAGGTATTTATATAGTTTATACTATATTCTAAATACTATTTTCTACTTATTACTTTTTTTAATTCTAATCTAATAGTAAGCGTTCTAAATATCTAGTTTTATAAAGATTCTTACTCTTTATAATCTATCTTCTATTTTGTCTATTTATAGTAGTAGGTATTAATTCTTATTTATAATTACGTTAGTTTTTCTAAAATCTATATAGGGTCTTTTATTACTTATCTCCTTTTTATCTATAAATATTAGTCTATATACTACTAAAGATTTAGACTCTCTTATCTATCCTTTCTTTATTACGTTTTAGATAAATATTTACTTAATTTTAGATTCTTCTTCTATTTTTTAGTATACTAGGCTCTATCCTATGTTTTTACCTTCTTCTAGTTCTATTACTAAGTCCTATAGTTAATATTCTAGAAGGTAGTCTTCTAGCTTAATAAGCTGTTTTTCCTATTTCTTATATTCTTTAGGGAATTCTTCTTTACAAGTACTTATATTAGCTTTTAATATATCTATTTTATTATAACTAATTTTTCTAGTTCTCTAATTAATATATAGGTTAGTTATCTATAACTATAGTATTCCTAGTATTATATCTTGTTTATTATTAATTGTCGTTATATCTATAACTATATTTCTAACTTCTAGTCTTTCTATCCTTAGTATTAAAGGTACTATCTTAAACTATATAGGTTTCTAGAATAGTTTTCTTTTAATTGTACTTAGTTATTAAGGGTATTTCTTAGTTATATATTTTATTCCTTGTATTTCTATAAACTTCTTTAATATAAAGTTTCTTATAGCTCTACTATTAATTATTAATTATACTTCCTTTCTTTAGTATATTCTTGTTTTTATAATATATAGGCCTCTTATACCTTCTAGCTTTTCTTACTTAGGTAAATAAGTAAATTATCTATCTTTCTAGAGCTATAGTCTAATTTTAAGTTTATATTCTTTATATTTTAGATATTTATTATTTGTATATTTATACTATAGTCCTCCTTAGACGCATTTCTTTATTAGCTTAGGTCTAGGTCTTACTACTAGGTATCTATCTTCTAGAATTATTTCTTATCCTAGGATATCTTTTACTATAATTACTCTTATATAGTTATAGCCTCTCTTCCTTATAGGCTATATATTATTATTTACTTTAGGGTTTCTATATATAATACAATTCTTATCTAAGTATAATATCTATAATTCTTTAAAGTATACTAGGTGTTTTAGGTCTATTATCTTATTATCTCCTTCCTAGTACTTGTCTTTACTAGGTATATCTATTATTAGGATATAGTATACTACTAGTACTCTTAGTATATAGGCTTTATTAATCTATTATATCTTCTTTATAAGGTATTACTATTCTTTTAATATAAGTATTCTTCTTACTATAACTATATATTACTTTATCTATTCTTAAAATAGTATAAACTTAGTTTCTTTAGGATTACGTTCTTTCTAGTCTTTATATACTTCCTCTATACTTATAACTATTAAGTATATCTAAATAAACTTCTATTCTTTATTTTATTCCTCTATATCTATTATTATATAGCTATTATAGCTATATATTATTAGCTAGGTATATTCTATATCTCTTATACTAACTTGTCTTTTACTACCTCGTAGTTCTTTAGAGGTAGTTATAGTAGTCTTTTTATCTAGTGTTAGTCCTTTAGCCTAGATTAATAGTACTAAGAGTTCTTCTCTTTCTAAATCTTCTATTAGTAGGTCTATTACTTAGGCTATTTTTTCTAGCTTAGCTTTTATTTTACTTTCTTTTATTATAGCTACTCTATATCTCTATTATAGGAAATATCCTACTCTTTATTTACTAGAAAGATATATATAGTAGTTGTCTTTGTAATAAAAGGTCTAATAGAGTATTACGTATTATATTTCTTTACTCTTAGCTACTTTTTCCTAAGGTTTAGCCTATACTTGTAGTACTTCCTTCTTTTTCTTAGTTATTTTTAATTAAGTTTCTTTCTTTAAGTCCTTACTTCTTTAGTCTTTTACAAAGTGTCCTAGTTTCCTATATTTATAATATACTATATCCTTCTTCTTTTATAATTAGTAATCTTTTACGTAGTAGCTTTTCTTACTATAGTTAAAGTATGTAAAGTCTTTGTTCTTCTTTTTCTTCTTATCTTTATTAGCGTTAAAGACTATAAGGTCTCCCTTATTATAATTCTAGGTATAACCTCTATATTTGTTTTTCTTCTATTCTCGAAGATCGTCGTTAATTTATATTACCTATTACTTTAGGGCTTCTAGTATTTATAGTTTCTCTATATATATTATCTTGTATTAAATCTTAGAGTTAAGTCTTTGTTTAAATTATAATATTAAGGCTAACTTATTCTATTCTATATTTTACAATAATTATTTAAACTATAATATATACTTAGAAATACTCTAGTTTTATATAAGCTTTTCTAGTTACTCTTTAGCTTATTAGGTAACGTCTATATCTCTAAATACTACTCTTATTTATTTAGTAAAGTATTTATAACTTCTAAAGATAGCTTTAGTTTTATCTTTCTAAGTTATTAGTAAATATATTGTATAATCTATCTAGTAAGGCTTATACTATCTTATTACGTCTTCTTTAAGGTATAATCTAATATATATTACCTTCTTTTCCTCTATATTAAAGTATAGTACTTGTACATCTATTTAGAGTTATACTAATATAATAAAGGGTCTTAGTTTCTCCCTTTCTCTATTAAACTTCTTAAGTATAGGTATCTTTAGTAGTTTCTTTATTGTACTTATCTCTAGTCTTTAGGTAATTAGTTCTATCTAGTTTTATCCTTAGATAATAGCTTTAATTTATACCTTGTTTTATTTTGCGTAATCCTATAGTTCCTTGTTTTACGTTTCTAGGGCATTAATTACTATCTTTATATCTTTTTTATTATTAATTAGTTAGTTAAGACAACCTTTAATTATTTCCTATATAGTACTATCTAATTCTAGACTACTCCTAGGGGCTTTACCTAATTATTTAGTTAAACTTTCTACTATTGTGTTAGCTAGACTATACGCTACTTACGCTTCGCTTCTCTTAATAACTAAATTAGCAAGGTATAATAGGCTACCTATTATTAACTACAGGCACCTATTAAAAAAGTTAGTAGATTAAGAGATAATAATAAAAGCTTGTATAAGGATCTACAATAACTATAAATAGTAGAAAATATTTTACAACTATCTTATACTAGCGTTCTATAGTTAATAGATTAAATTACTAATACTATCTTAATAATACGTATCCTACTAACTATATACTTATCGTAATCTATAATCTATAGTTACTAAGACTAGTAGATTATAGATTGTCCTAATCTATAATCTATTAATACTAAGAGTCTATAGATTATAGATTAGCCTAGGTATCTTAATTATATATAGTTTCCTAATCGAAGTTATTACTCTACTCGTCCTATACTTTGTTAGCGTCTAGGTTAAGACTAATTAGTTTTATCTCGATTTCTTCTATTACACCTATAATAGAGAAGTAGTTTAATAAGTAGTAGTTTAATTTAAACTCTTATCTATTAGTTACTCTAAGGTGCTTACTTCTTTAGTTAATTATAATTCCTAGGAGCTTTTAGATACTTTACTATATTAATTTCTATAATTAATATTAGTACCTATATACTAAACTCTTCTAGGTTTAAGTATTTACTCTAGAGTTTAAAGGCTACTAAGCTTAGGTTACTCTATATAGATTCTATATAGTTTACTAGCTAAGCTTACTACTTATATAAGGTCTACTCCTTATTCTACTAAGATAGCTAGCTAGCTAGCCTAGCTTTTAGTATTATATAGAGCTCTACCCCCTAGATTTTACTCTAGGTACTTACTTTACTAGTAGCTTTCTAGGATTTAAGCTACTTTGTAGAGCTAGTTATATATATTATTCTAGGTCTCTTTTACTTTATACGCTACGTCTTTATATAATATATTAATAAGTTTTTAAATCTCTAGCTTTAGGAGCTCTTAATAAGCTTTACTCCTTTTATTATAGAAGAGCTACTTATTAAATATTATATTACGCGTTATAATTACGTAATCTAATTCTAGGACCTATATCCTATATATATTAGATACTCTATATCTTACTAGATATCTAATATAGCCCTAAAG
>JALNQF010000092.1:0-171242 GCA_028456385.1 Ophiosphaerella korrae | reverse complement strand
TAAATATTATTCTACTAAGTATTAATACTAATAGGTTATAGCTTATAAATATAAGTTTTTACTAAAAGTTTAGTTTTATATCTTTTACTTAATATCTACTCTTTAAATAATTAGAATTAAGTATAACTCTACTATATTAATTTAACTATATGTATCTAACTTATACTAAAAAATATTAGAAAAAGATACTAAAAATAAAAAGTTATTAAGCTTTGAAGTTAGCTTAAAAAAAAGTCCTCGAAACAGTTCAAATCCTAGCTCGCATCCGCTTAGTAATTAAAAATCGTAGTAGACTAAAATATAGACCCTAATAATTTCTTTACGATTTATGTTCGCTTATATTTTTAGCTATTATATTCGTAGAGTTATTACTAGTTGAAAACTATAACTTTTTTTTAGGCTTTTTTTTCGTGTCACCCCACTGTAGTTATAGTAAACTAAAGTACTTTAATTACTAAATTTCTTTTATTATAATATTAGAACGTGTTACAAATATAACGTGTTTTATAAGTAAGTTAGTAACCTAAGTAAGTTAGTAATACCTAACTAGTGTACTACCTACGTATAATAATCGCGTAATATCTTAACTATAATAATCTTAAAAGATATATACTAAAGCTAATTTATAGCTTACTATTCTTAATATTAATATATAACTCGTATAAAGCGTTAACTAAGCTATAATATAATATAACGTACTTAAAAGTATACTTATTAACTAACACGCTAAGAAGTATATATAACGTAACTATAAAGCGAATAGAAAGTATATAATAAAACTAAAAGAAGACGCTATAGTCTAAAGAGTTCTTAAGTAGTCTATATAAAGTCTTATACCTTTAAGGTCTATTATATAAGAAATAGTAGATAGACTCCTTAGAGCGTAGTAAAGTAACTCTATTAGTAAAAATTAAGTTAATAACTTTATTAAGTAAACTCCTAAACTCTAGAAGTACTAGAGCTATCTATATAACTATTAGTAAGCTACTTATAAGAATCTTATAGCTATCTTACACTAGCTTAACTTAATATAAGAGATAAAATAGAAGTATAAGATTATAGATATTAACGTCTATAATTTTAATAAGACTAGCTTTATTATAGGTAAGATTATAGTATAGATAGTTATTACTAGTTTAGAAGTAGTTAAGAGAAAGAAGATTATCTAGCTAAGTAACTATAAGTAGGTTACTATTATCTAAGGCGTATTAGCTATAAGTTACTTACTCTTACTCTTTATTATCTTTATAGGTAGTATACTTATTAATACTTAGTTTAAAGACTGACTATATAATTAAATCCTTAAAGTAAGCTCTAATAACTAGATAAATTCTAGGATCTTTATAAAGAGAAGAAAATTATCCTTTACTATATACTTTTATATTTATTGTACCTACTATAACCTCTTAATATTAGTTACTTTACGCTATTAAAGCGTAAGTATAGTAACTAGATCTTTACTTTAGTACGTAACTATATATATTTTATTTGTAAAGAAACTTTCTTCTAAGTATTTAAGCTAGCTTTTTAATAGTCGTTAATAGTAGAGAATATTAAAGTAGGTTTTAAAAGTACTAGGCTAGTTTTATTTAACTTAGAAGCTATTCTATTAAAGCTTAATATAAGGTTATAGACTCTAGTACTATTACTACTAAGGTAGGGCGTTTAGGAAGCGTAGATACTACGTAATATATATAAGATTAAGGCGTAGTCTATACTTATTTAATAGAAGATATAAAACTAGTATAAGTCTTTTATAAGCTTATTAAATAAAAAGATTAATTAGCTAAGTAAAGGCGTATAGTAGATTATATATAATATAGTATTATTATAAAAAAAATAGGCGTATATATAAAGTATAATTAATAAGCTTATAAAGTGTTACTTAAGAAAATAAAAGTATATTTAGATAGAGGAGACCTTAATAGTAGAAGATATATAGGACTTAATTACTAAGAGAGAGAATAGAGAGTATAATACTAGCGAAGAGCTTATACGTAAAGTACGTAGCGTAGTATACTATAGACGTTATAGTAAAAAAGGATATAACTTCTATACTTATAAAGTAGAAATAGATAATACTAGGGATAGTAATATATCTAAAGAATAAATTAGCTTATTATAATTTTTAATAAGTATATTACGTATTATATAGTTGTACTACATAGATAGTATACTAGTTAGGTATTACTAACTTACTTAGGTTACTAACTTACTTATAAAATATATTATATAGATTATATTTTAGTATATACTTTATATAGCTACTTATTATATAAGGTCTACTTTACTTTATAAAATAACTTACTAAGATATATAGTATATAAGCTATTATTATTCTTAGTAAATTTAGGTATACTTACTAGTAGAGAAGCTAGTTTAGTATATCTTTAATATACTAGCTAAACTAGTTTAGAACGCGTTTAAAATATAATCTAGTTATATACTATAAGAAGTAGAATTTTATTCTTTATAACGTAGTTTACAAGCGAGCTGCGCGTATAAGCGAGCTGCGCGCCCTAAAACATACCTAAAATCTAGATTTCTATAGTAAAATATCTTTACTATAACTTTATAATATTTCCTATAACTATAGGTATACCCTTTACTACTTATATAGAAGCTAGTTTTAGATTCCTATAGTATATAACCTAGATATTCTAAAGATATTTTACTTTTTTATTTATTAGCCCTATTTTAGCCCCTAATTTTTTGTAATGTGCTCTGTACTTTATATATCTTTTTTAAAATCTAGTATTTATCTTAAAATAGTTATATAAGGCTACATCTTATATTTTATCTTATTTAATAAAGTTATAGTGAAGATATTTTACTATAGAAATCTGGATTTTAGGTGTGTTTTTGTTACCCCGTTACAGTTTTAGGGCGCGCAGCTCGCTTGTACGCGCAGCTCGCTTGTAAACCACGTTATTATAAGTAGAGATAAAGAAAAAGATAGAGAGAAGTAAGTTATAGTAAATAGAGTTTTTAAGTAAAAAAAAAAATTCTATACTAGAGTATATTTAGAATACGTTCTAAGCCTCTTTATATTGTAATCTAATTTTCTCTTACTTAAACCTATTTAGCTACTACCTCTTGTTGTGAGATCGTGAGCTTAGGAATGAATGGGAGATGATCATTGATTCTAAGTAACTACAAAAGAGATAGTTTATATATCTGCGTGAGATCACCGGATCTTTTAGTTCATCCTGTTCCGTTCAGGTTCCGTGTTCATCTGATCTTAGCTCCGGTCGTAGAGCTTCGTATTACGCCGAAGATCGTTGATCCCTTGCAAGGATCATTGATTTCTTGCGACACCTCTTACTATTACCTCTCTCTATATTCTTCTATCTCCTTCTAGAGCTTAAATTCCTTCCTCTTTAGCTTAAAGGCTGCCTGTTAGATCTTAAGCAACCTCTATTAGTCTTGAATTGCTTGGTTTAATGTTGTAGCTAGCTAGGCAAGGCTCTAAGGGTGTACGCAAATAAGTTTTAAGTGTAATGCAGTAGACATTTTAATAAACATGTTGAAAACGTGTTGTAAACGCGTTGTATGTCACAGGTACTTTCATGCAACCCTCGGCCGGCCATGGGCCGGCCCCGGGCCTGCTACGGGTATCCCCAGTACATATATATACTATTCTGTGCCCAGTATGCCTATTCGGCATACTGTACCTCTTTTGGGGTCACGTCTAGTCTAGTGGCACAGAGTCCGGCCTCACATTGTAGGGTGTGGGTTTATCTGACATGACCTCGCTTACGCCTGCGAACGTCCAACACCATTCTTGGCGCCCCCATGTCAACCGAGGCAAAACTCATGGTCGGATGACATGCCGACACTATAATATAGCACACGAGGGTTGAGAAGACGTTCTTAGAAGATCTACGCTCGTCTTGAAGTTGGCGATGCGCTAATACCGAGTTTGGCAACCTTAAGATCGATAAGTTGGAAAACCTGCAGCAGAGTACTAGGGATCGTAATTAGACTAGGACCTCTCAAGGCGTAGCGTGGCTGGAGAGAAAGTGGGGGCTCGGTCCCAGCAATGGCTCAAAGTAGCGTGTTCCGGGATGATCTCAAGATTTGACGTCTGGACAAGGCGGACATTTATAGGTCCTATCCTTAAAAGTCGTTGGGAAAGAGACTTTGATTTAGACAAATGGCAGCTGGAATGGTTCTGTAGATATTCCTGGGGCTAGTATACTGCTTGAGTATCCACACTACGTGTTTTCTCTGCGACGCTCCCACCATCCTTTTCGAGTTGCCATTGCCTGGGCACAGCATCACTCAGTAAACCTTTCGCTGATCGTTCAATAGGATAAACCAAGAAATTGCGCGAGTACACTGCGTATGGGTCCCAAAATTTGCGTTCAGCTCAAGTATTCTTAGGCTGCGTCCGTGGAACGCATAACCACCATATTGAAAGCAATAGAGAAGCTGCGAGGCTTTCGAGTTGTATATAGTCAGGCCTCGTAATACTACGAGGCAAATGCGACAGTTCCGTCCAGCCTCAGCTAAAGTAGAGAAATCTTTATAATGCGGTTTGTACAGGGCTCCAGAAGATAGTGCATCCAACTGAACAGTTGAGAATTTCGTGTCGCACTTACTACAAAACATTTTACATAGAGGCTCTATTATCCTAGAGTTCGCTTTTAGTTTTGTAGCTGAGGTAATTAGGATTAATAATTCTAGGGATATTTTCTGTTGCAGATAGCCACTAGATATTTATTGTTTACATTATTATTTTTAGCACTCTATATATTTAGCAACAAAATAATTCGCTATAAAAACCTATTCTTCCTTTGCTTTCGATATCTCTTCAGTGTACGTCTTACCTACCTTGAACCACCAGCAGCTAGTGAGAAGAAATAGTCCTCCAACAACGACGCATGTGTAGTTCATGTTTTGCGGCTCAACAGGCTTGATGTAGGGGAATGAGAAGAACACAATAGCAAAACAAAGCCAGCAGACAGTGATTGCGTTGACGATCGGTCCGAGCACATTACCCATGTGAAAGACACCGCGAAACATGTTCTTCTGTCTAGTTAACAGGTTGGTGAGAATAGGGATCAAATAGGCGATGTTATTGATTGTTACTGCAGTTCCGAGCAGCGAGTTAAAGGCAGTTGACGAGCCAAGGTATAGACAGCCGAGAGCAGCTATGATAGCCGTGACGATCATCTGCGAGTTAAGTGGGATTTGAAACCTTGGATGAATCTTAGACCATCTAATCCTCTGGTCAGAATGGTTCTCATCACGCTCTCCAGCTAAACTCACATCCGAGAATAAGGTATAGCGCCATCACGCGAAAATGCCCAAAAGATCCGACCAGTACTCAGTTGGGAGCTTATGACGCAAGGACCCAGAGCAATGAACAAGATAAAGACCAAACCGAAAGCGCCTCCGCTCATCCCTGTCACCTGACGGAAGAGTTCCGCCAGAGGTAAGCCTGTATTAGTTTTTGATAGTGCATCAAAGTCCTGGATCGAGAACATCAGACCCACGAGATAGGTCAGACCAGTGCAGAAGGCAATTGTTAAGGTGATTGCAATCGCAAGAGGAGCATTCCTAGAAGGCTAAAAAGTTGAATTAGTCAAGGTCACTGCTTCGACTCGTCAGATAGCGTACGTTGGGCATTTCCTCAGTGATGTGAGTCACTCCATCTAATCCCCCGAGACTATACAGGGGATTCACAAGTCCTGTGATGAAGCAGATCACCTGGTTCTCCCACCCTGTATTGTTGATCCAAGTCTTAAACACAAAATCAGCGGATCTGTGACTTGGCGCGCACGCGACAACGGTGATTAAGACGACCAACCACCCAATCTGTAGATAAAACAAGGAAAATCTGTTTAGACCGGGGATGATCCTGTTCCCAAACATAACAACCCCTGCGGTGATCAGGTTCAGACCCTGATAGACGATGAACGTCTGCCATGCTTGAATTTCAAGTGATTCATGGTATAGAGCGACCAATGCCATGACAATCTGAGCGAAAATTAAGTTCGTGGAGGCCGTGGTGAATATCCCTAGTAGCTATGAGAACGATTCTCCAAGGTCACACTTACTGTTCGCCAGTAATGAGTAGACTTACAGCCGAGCACGCTAAACCAGCCTGTGAAGAAGCTCAGAACTCCCGTCATCTTCTTGGGTGCCACAGCTGCTATCCAGTGGTACATCCCGCCCTCGGTAGGGTATGAGGAGACAAATTCAGCAAGGGACGCGCCGAGAAGGCATTGTAGCAGTGTCACCAAGATGAAGCCATAGATGACGGCTCCCGGTCCACCAGCGCCAATTTCAGTAATGAGACCTAGTCCAAGTCCTGTCCAAGAGATGGTCGTTGTTGAAGCTAATCCGATCAAACTGAGAACACTAAAATGCCTTTCAAGCTCTTGCGTGTGACCTTTCGTTGCGTTCGCAAGTTAGTGGCTACGTATTCTCATATTTCCATGCCACCTACCCATTTGCGCCAAACGTAGCTCATCAGCATCCATGGAAATCTTAGTTCCCAAGGGCGTGTCATGTTGATCCGAGGTAGAAGCTACACAGGTCTCGTCTTGTGCGCCCATTTCGTAAAATCAGCCTCACCGATTTGCAACTGAGGAGGCCCTCGAGAATCAGGTCGTTGTTGATGACTTAATAGTCAGTCTGTAGGCTCATATGTGTACGCCCCTCATGGAGAAGATATAGCACAGACCGTTCGCATTCAAGATTGGCCTTGGCTTTCGCTTAAGCCTGGTGCAGCCGGAGCTTCACACCTTGAATGCTGGGTTAGGCTTCCTTAGCGCCGTCTTATCGTCGGTTGACTGGGCAGTATAGGAAAGGAACCACCTTACCTAGATACTCTAGGTTAGTGCATTGGCAACTGAACGCAAGTGTACCGGCAAACTCGGCGAACCCGGCAATGATAAGCACCGAGGCGCCCTAATACCCCTCTTTTGCCCACAATTCCTGCCTGAACAAGTTGGGGCAACGATAATCTCCTGCTTACTACAGGAACAGCTTACAATACCGATGATTTCAACAGCAGGTGGACAGTTTCTAACTTTTTTTTTTGTATAGCCATGTCTGAATCAATGTCTAACGAGTGAAGCGTCATTGGATTAGTGTTGAGCGAGAAACGGTTCGCTAATTATGTACAAGTAAACGCAAGAAAGCTTCACCGTCTTTGGCATGCAGCTTGCTAGGTGCGGCACAGTCATGTCAGAAAGGCCTCAGCTCTGCATGCAGCTCCGCCCGTGCCTCCTGAGGTCTTATCTACTCGAAAATGAAACTGTCACGGAGTGTCAGGAAGCCTTGCTTGATCTATTATCAGAACACAAAACATATCATAAGTAGGATGGACGCGAGATAGGAACAAGGTGGCCTTAGTCCGTCATCCATCTAGTTCCGTCGTGCGATAGCCAATAAGTAAAAGGCTAGTCCTACCCACCTACCATTTATGGCGCGTGGGCGTAAACTCATTTGCAAGCTCCATTTCCAGTAATCAACATAAATCCTCAAACCGATACCCACTCGGAAAGCAAATCAGTGTATTAAAATTCTCGGGCTATGAAATTACCGAATATATTTTTTGAAGATAAATCATGGGTGAATACAAAATTTCAGGTAAGCGTGCTTGATCATCCCGGACAGGTTTATAGCGATATCGGCTACAGCATTGAACTCTACCCTGCTATGACATCCTACCCTACCTCCATTGCAACTCCCAAGGGACTGTGGTATAGGTTACTACCCTAACAAAACCTGTTGATGCGCCCCTAGGAGATCTATTTCAGGTGACGTTCTTACGCTTGAGTCCTTCTTTAAACCTTCTGCAATTTTTATCAAGCAAGTAACTATCGAACATTACCGAGTGAAACAACCTAGTAATATAAGCTTTAGCCTATCTAGACTTTTCTTTTTATTTACTGGAGCGAGATATGTTTCCAACTTAGCGCTATTTTGCAGCCTAAGTTTAAAAAAACAATTGTGATATGGATTGTGCTATTTCGGGATAGAATAGTATTAAATTCAGCCATAGTTCTATCTGCAATGAGTATTCAAATAATATCCTTCACGAAATTCTAGTAATAGAATTTTTTAGACCTCCTTATTTCAAGGCGCACGCGTACTAACTAAAATCCCAAGTTAACAATTAACTGTGTTGAAGAAATAGAGTGCGCTGACTTACCTACCTCGTTGAGTCTTTAGATAGCTCAAATGGAGAACGATGCAACTGCATTCGCGGAGAATTCTGAGAGCCTGTAGCAAGTATCAAGCTTGAAGTTGTTCGTAGTGAAATATAAATAGTCTACTTTGATAGCCCCATCAAGACTTCCACAATTATTGGGTGCGAACCAGTAGCCTCTCTGATGACGGCCTCCGAAATCGCAATCTGAAATGACTTGAAAGCATTAGGCCATATTACGCAAGTATCTTCTAAGTCACGGGTTATTTACTACGAATTAAATATATATCTAGATTGTGTTTGAAGTGTAGAAACTAATCTTATACGTTCACATGTTGGGTCGAACCACTACATCCACCGTCCTTGTAGGTTTTTATGACAAAGCTGATGCAATAACAGCGAAAGCAGCCATAATGGTGGCGGCAGAGCTAACGAAGTGCTCCTTGGAGATAGACGAAATAAGTCTGAGGAAAAGTAATGTTTCGAGACGAAGTATCTTGGGTCGGCGTTGTATAGCTTTGAGGTAGTAGAGGGAGAGACCTATATACTTTGCTCTTGGTGACTTTTGCTAAAGTTTACTACTTGTTTCCAGTTGTAGGACTATTAGAATAGTGTAGCTCGAGAATATGTCCTAGAATTCCATAACAGCTCGACGCTGGATACCCCATTAAAGTTATTCATGTCCATTGTAAAATACAAAAGGAGTCTAACTTTCGTAGTTGAGGGCCTGTGTAATACTGGATGGGACGAAGAATTTCTCAAAACCTGTATATGTGCCTGGAGCTAGGCAATTGGATAGTAGTATATTCGACTTGGGATTTCCCCAGCTGCCCAAAATGCGAATAATAGAGAGGCTAGAGTATAGGCTATAGATGGTAAATACAGGTATACATACAGTTGTGACCTGAATAACTTACTACAAACTTGGCATCGTATCAAGTAAAGAGTTCTATACTAGTTCGCTATTTTCATTTATATCCTATGCGACTTACAAAGATTGATCAAAATCACGGTACAGTTCCACAGGGGATTCAACTAGTTAGTCCAAAAAAGTAGTATACAAAATAAAATGACACGTTGCGGCATCTTGCCGAGACGGGAGGCGGTGGAGATATTAGATATATTAATTAGAGTTCTATTATGCCAAGTACATCTTAGAATTCATCATTTATATGAAGTATAAAAGTATAGCATGGTGAAGCGGGCATCGAATTCAACAAGACACTTCAGAGGTTCTCATTCACATAGTTCTTGTTCTGCAACTAAGTATGCGAAACTAGCACGAAAATTAAGAGGAATAACCAGCAATGAGAAAATATTTCCTGTCCCCGCATCGAGACCTGTGGATAGCCAAGAATCACGCCATGAGACTAGGTGTGCTTGTCTTACAGTTAACCAACCTCTATCTGGTATAAGCACACAGACTTATGCAGCAGATTACGAGATACTCGGGGCTATATGGAGCGAACACACCAACCTAAACTGCATTGGAATGTAGTGTGTATACTTCGTAAGGCTTATATATTGTAGATTCTTTGCGCACAGTTTCCTGCCTTTGTACATACATCTGTGAGCAAAGGCATAACTATAATAGTTTTACGTGCTCGTAATTTTCTCGAAAACCTCAGCATATTATACTTAAATGTCTTGAGGAGTTAGGCGTTGGATATAGGCAATTTACACATATTATTTTCTTCTGATAAGATACGTTGTAGCCCTACATAGGAGATCCACTACCCAGACTACCATTTGCATTCTCGGATATTTGAAGGATTGTGGAGCAATACGGATAGATCTCGTAAAGCACCAACCACAAGCTGAATCTAGAGCTATACTGTGATTGGTATATCTTAAGTGACCGGGTAGTCCCACCTGTTATTGATGTTTATAAACCCAAAATTGGCAATACTCTCCTTATAGGGCAAAGTGCAAGTATAGCCAAGTAGCCATCTGAGACGATGTGATGGATAAAGTCATACCTGGCGATGGCAACTTGCGACTGTTCCTAAAAAGAGAAAGTAGAGCGGAATAAGGATTCCAAGCTTGCAAGTGTCCGTTGTGGTCAGGCGATGCTTGCGCGTCGTTAGGCGATCTGCCGCGCCACGCGCCGCGAGGCTATCGTTGCCGCGATCGTCATCACTCATACCTGCACCCGTCCACGGGCTAGCCGAGTGCTATCCTGTTAGCACGGGTCCAGTTACCCTGCCGAACTTTCGGCCTTCTCTTCAAATCAAGGAAACAATACATCACTCGATTACGACTCAGACACCAATGAAATGAACCATTATCAAGGTACTGATAAATCACCCTCCTATGCGCGAGCCATTGTTGAACCAAGCTCGAGATGCTTCATATCTCGTCGATGGAGGATAGCTTCGTGACACACGATAATAGTTGAAGACTGCTTGTCTATTATGATGCTCGTGGAACAATGCTTCGAATATAATCCTTGAAGATACACCTAGGAATTCTTACATTCCCTTATCTGAGGTAATGCCCAATTGACCATCCATTCTGATTCAAGAACCTTCTCTGTTGTTAGACGTTCCTCGGGCCGAAATTTGAGCATACCACGCATCAGTTCAAGGATTGCCAGTGTCTCGTCCTCTTCGAATGTTCCAGTAGACTCTCTCTTTCTCCTATACTTCTGCACAAACTCTTTAAAAGCATCCTCAAGACAAGGCCATATTTCCCGATCACAAGTTGGTTGTCGGGGTATTGTGAAATCCGCATTCTCTGCGTCTTCGCCTAGTCGTTCCCATTCATTTCTCCAGCTTTGGGGGAAATTACGAGAACCCAAGACATCTATCTGTTGAGCCACGACCTCATCCTGGGTTTCCGACTCGCTGAAAATAAACTTCATTCCCAGGATTTCCCAAATCGCAGTTCCAAGGCTCCATATATCGGAAGAGTATGACAGGGGTTCATTAGGCTCGAAGAGGGCCTCCGGGGCTCTCTTGGCCAGAGGAATATTGGAATTCTTACCAAGGCGCTGCTCTGTATTTGGAGAAAACGCCTCGCCGAAGTCGCTGAGGATAAGGCCTTGGGCATCGATCAGTGTGAATTCTTGGGCCTTTTTGCCAAGATATAGAGGAATCACAGCTTGGGCCGGGATATTGGGGGTGAGTGGCCTTTCGCCCATCCTAGTAATCGGAACTATATCAGGCTCACCAAACTTCCTCCTGAATTCTGGAACTGATAGCTAATCAAATGTAGCTGGAAGCTTTACTAACACGTTGCGAAAATGAAGGTCTATTATCGTAATCAGTTTCGGCTATTGTTATTTTGTGATATACAACAAATCGTAACTCCATGAATGAAACCTTGGGAGTGGACAAAGGCAACCGCAGTTGTCAACTTCGCCGCTAAAGCGCGAGCAACTTGAATCGGAAAGAGACGACTGAATGATGCTTCTTTAAGGCTTCCTTGAGCAGGTGTTAAAGTGTAACATGTATGGGTTCCATTGGGTCCGTGGACATCAAATGTATCTAAGATCCTTGGTACCGCAAGGGAAGCATTTGTATGAGTAACGCAATCAGCTTGTGAGCTTGATTTTGAGTCATATAATGCCCGCAGTATTTCAGGTTCTCGTCGAGAGAGGGTGGGGTTCGATATCCCAATTTTGACGGCGACATAACACTGAGCGACCTCGTCTCGAGCAAGCCAGATAGTAGAATAACCACCAAACCCGAGTTTGTCAACGATTCGATATCGATTGTGCAGTAGATCGTCAATCATAACGGGGTGATATCCACCAGGCTCATATAACTCCAAACGTTCCACTCCATCTATCCAACGATACTCGATGGGCAAACTAGGCGACATTGTCGAAAACTGCGTATGAGGAGAACCACTACGGGGTATGTGTCGCGGGGCTTGAACACAAGGAAATATGTTTCTGAAGTTTGCTAAATGTAGAGTTCTGACACTAGCAAGTGCTCTACGGTTGTATTTCAAGTAGTGAAATGCTGACGCAGCTTTTGACGTGTGCATGGTCAGCGTTGACCTGCGGAATCTTGTGTTGGTACCAAAGAGATTCTCGCTCTTTTCCTCCACAATGGTGCTTAGGTAAGCTGCATGCACAGATCCTCTTAGGTACTCGCGCGCGCTTTCGACCCGGGAACGCGCCACCACTAATACAAAAATAAAGTTTGTACTTTGCGAACCGGCTCCATCCATCCGTGCAGCTGACTGACAGTAGCTGTGGCTTCATCCGCCCTGCATGATTGTCGCACTCCTTCGGCGCGTGCTCAACCAATCTTGTGCTGCTCTCAGCGGTTAGATTTCTGGGTAAACACACTATGCTCATGGAAACAATAGATATCCTGATACCCACCCGCCTTGCGTATGTTCCACGGCGCCTATTGAAACTTTCGGAGACACAACGTATCATAAGCTCAAAGGTAGTTCCAGAGATTGAAGGGTATTACAGATGTCTGGATTGCACGGAAGGTTTCGTTGGAAGATATAAAGGTCAGGCCGTACTGTAGAGCGCTTAAATGTAGGTATAATAATGTTCGCTTTGTATGTCTGTAGTTCAAATGCTATCAAGTATAATCTAAGTATTTCGTTACCTAGCGTTGTATTTCCCACCAGCCCTTAGTTGTTGACCATGTCGTCTGCTACTGGAGCAAACTTTGCCAAGTACTTTTTCTACGCAGGCAATACGATCTCCAAGCAAAGAAAACAATCACTCGTCGCATTAGCATATGCAACTGCTCGGGACCAACAGCTAGCCCCTCAGGCAATCCTAATACGGTATATGCTCCTGTACAACCGGTGTCGCATTGATTTCCCTCTGGAATACGTCCCGCATTTCGTCAGCTGCTAACATATACATAACAGAGATACAACCACAATCAACGGTATACGACAGAAAGATCCGAATGGATGGCACGGCACTTTTGCTTTCAAAGACAGCCAACAAGTCCTACGAGAGTTCCATGTCGCTACGCACGGGTATACGAACGGGAACCAGGACTTTACTCTGAGGCAGGCAACACATGCGAAAGAGAAAAAGGATACCACTCCAAGGAGGGGAGGCAAAGTTGTATGGCCAGATGAGCAAGAATTGGAGGAATTCGTGGACAGCCCTATTGCATATTCTCACATTCCATGATAATGGTCTCCAAACTATGACTTTTATATGCATGGTCATAAGTCAAGCGAGGCCGTGACTAAAATTTTTCTCAATCGTTGTTCGTAGTGATCGGAGTATAGGCTGAGCTATAATAACACGAGCACGAAAATTCTTCATTCCCATTACATTGCACTGCACCACTGCGACCTCCAACTCTGCCCTTTCAAAGCTGCTTACTACTATTCAACAGTCCGAGGCATATATTCATCAATGGCTTATTGTCCCTCGTTGCGTGCCTGATCCAGTTCATTCGACGCGTAGCATCATAAATCTTCTCCATCTTTTGCGTACACTACAAGACTACCGTTTCATCATCACCTATTGAAATCAGCTTAATCCCGGGTAAGTTCTCTAGGCTGATTGACTTGCCGGCTTGTTCGCTGATTAGAAAGACGAATTCGCTCGTTTTCAAGGCCGTGTCTACTAGGACGTCAAACAACATCCAGTATCGTCAGAACTAAGGGTAACTTCTTGTGCAAGGCTTGGAGCTTGCAGCCAAGCACATTCTCGCAATTATCGCTAAAGCCTTGGCCCCAAAAATTCCAGTGCCACAGCTAAGAGCCTACTTTAGTCTGCTTCCTCGGTGTGTAAAAACACGACGACATACCATGACATCTAAGCGCACAATCACATTGGTTGCATAAACACAAAATACTTCTGCCTCATGTGTTTCCCGACATCAGTGTTTCCTATGGAAGCACCCAGGGCACTGGAAACAATTTTCTAGAACCAATTGAATGACCAATGCAGGGTGATCAATGAGGTGGATATACGCACCTTGGACCCAGTCGCAACAGCGCTTTTAGTATGTACTCAAGCAATTCCTCGCAAAAAGCATACTCCATCTTTCACTTTCACAGTTGAAAACCTGACTTTCCGAGGAGCGCGATTGCCGGGTACTTTGGTCTTTTCGATTGATGTTGGGTTCAAGAATTTACTACATGATTCGGCATTAGTTGCCCGACAGGAATATATACCAAGGACTTCAGGACTTGTACTTATGCGTCGAGTTTTGAATCAAACTCGTTCAACTAAGAGCCGACTACCTTTTGGAGAACGTCAAGACCCTGCTTTGCCCTAGTCTTGGCTTCTTCGTCGGCTATCTGGATAGCATTGCGTGCAGTTGAAATAGCTTGGCCTATATTTGTTTCCTGTTGGTCAAGTTGGGGCGGGGTGCTTTGGTGTTTGCCCTATGTTGTGCTAGGATGAAGTGCATTGATGCGTCTTATATACTTATACCGTTCAAAAATTGCCAAAGGCCCACATTCAGTGTATATGATCCCCAGCTTACCACCGAAGTAATTATTTATTTGTATTGTTTATTGTAACCCAACTCGAAGTAGGGGATACGTAGTCATGCTTGTCTTCAGCTGACTCAAAAATATCTTCGTGTGAGATCATTAGGCCTAGAATCAAGCCAAATATCAGAGATCCCCAAAATAACTTCATCCAACCGAGGAAAACAATTCAGAAATTCAGAATCTCCCTGCACTAGCTAGATATATCCAGAGTCCACAATATAGCTATGTAAGGAATTTGGCGCTACAGGCGGAATGTTGTTAGGTAGTAGTCAGTCGGTGCAGTGTTCTGGCTCATGACATCAAGAGAGTGAAATCATCATTTGCATATTGATTATATTATACCAGATGGATAACCAATCGTGTAGCTAGATCCCTCCATCCGTCTTCACTTGAAATGCTAGTCTATACAAAGAAGATAATTATAGAGCTACACAGCATTTCAGTAATACATTAAGCCTCTTCTTCCTATCATGGATCTAATAAAAACTGACTCTACCAAGGGTGCAGGTGTATTGCTTGCATTTAGAAGTAAAGCTCAGTAATTATATTCTGACTTTACTTGGTCCGTTCCGTGCCTCTCCATCCACTCCGCTGCCTTTAGGTAACCCAAAATGAAATGATTTTGGGGACCAAAATCAGGTCCGGAATGCTGTACCACTGCGTGTGGGAGTATGTACCGATGCCCTCTCCAAGACTTAAACGCGAAGTGATGGAAATTTCTGGTCCAATCCTTGTGGTTCATGAAATCCCATGCACGAATTTGATGGCGCTCATATAAACGGTTGAGAACTGTATGAAACCCTCGATCTGCAGCAGCAACTGCGGCGAATGTCAGATGCTGGAATAAGGAGCTAAGATTATCGTCCATTGCCCAAATCTGTGGCGAAGAAGATTCAGAGCCATATTTGCTGCGGACATGTTCAAGGATATCTGTGAAGGCCATACTTTGCACAACAATTAGTTACATATTTCAGCAAAGCGTACGCAGTAGTAATAGATATGAACTCACGTGCTGACGCCACCTCCCATCGAAAACCCAGTGACTACAATTTTCTTGGGCGCCGCACCTCTCACGACGATATGCTCCACCGCTTGAGAGATTGCATCGAACGTTGCGGACCGCATCCCATGCCACATGGCACGAAAGAAGCTATGCACACGATAACCATTGGTGTATACGGGATATGGTATATCCCAAAAATTTGAGCCCTTAGCATCCGCCCACAAGTTCATATGTATTTCATTCGGATCAGACCCTAGGAATGCGATGGTGATGTTCTCCTTTGAGGAGACCAACACAGCTTTGCGTACGGCATTTATTCCGGTATAGAGATCTGTAATTGAGAGTCCCGGGTCTGAAAGGTGAGCCTGTAGCGCAGGTATAAGTGTGGTCAAATCTGGGTGATTAGATGCTCGCCAAAGCATGTCTGCTGCCTCTTTGACATCGCCCCATTGCGACGGTCCGTCTTTGAGTGTGACAAGCATCTTCTGCAATAAAGAAACTCTCTAAATGTAGAATCAGCTGAAGAACTTGAAAGGGTTGCTGCGGCCTGAAAATCACAAGTTAGGCCATGGATCATAAATTGAGTCACAACATTGATGAAAACTTGGCAACTGACAAACGAGCCACGGATGTATCCCGCTTCGCGCTTTCACGGCCGACTAAGCGTTTGCGTGTGGGTTAGCGATATGATGTGCTGTATTTGCGGTAATGTGAATATACAATTAGCTGCCTACGGGGCATACAATTACTAGGTTCTTTATTAACTTGCGTACTCTCTACTTGTCGGCGAAGTTCAGATAACGATCACCACACCAAACTTACCTATATAGCACCCACAGCCATCACCATCTGCGAACGTTGCCACCCGCGAGTAACACCAGGCCAATCATTACCATGTTCATGTCTCGCGACGGATCACTCTTCCTGCACAGCGGAAAGTTCGTCTGTGCAGTAATTGTCCTGGGCATTACGTCGTATCTACTCCACGTCCAAATTGGCTTGGAGGCAGAAGTGTCGAATTTCGAGCGACTTGTTTACGTCATTGTCATCGCCGCCATCTCTGTCGTTCTCTCAGCAACCGCCATGATCCCCGCAACTAGCACAATGGTCCACGCCGGCACTGACCTGATATTTGCAGCGGCATGGTTTGTAGCCTTCGCTATCCTGCAACAATGGCACAGCAGCGAGGTTAAATGTGAAAACCATTGGGAGCCCGATGCCAGCGCTTCGCAGTTCCTGGAATACTGCGCCTGGCTTGACTCGTATGACCCACAATGGAAAGTCGTGCAGGCGTTTTCCTTCATCGGCGCGGCCATTTGGCTAGCCAGCTTCGTACTGGGCGTGATGACTTGGGCACAAATGAGTCAAAAAAACCTCTGCTAATTGAGAGCAAGCACGCTGTGACTGACGAATATGTGATTTTGCCGACCATACCTGTAGTAGAAACCCGACTAATATTTTGTAGCCATCATAGCTGAGATTTCATCGAATGCAACCTTAGACCTCAACGCAGAGGGGCGTTGCAAGATAGATAAAGGTTGGAACAACCTACGGGATCTGGCCGCGGGCCTTTCAAAGTGGCACGCGAGAACTTGAATGGCGAAGGGTGGTTTTTTATTGTAGACCGACAACACCTGGAAAGTATCGTTATCTCCGCTAGTACTTAGTGCTGGAGGTCGATTGCTTGATTGCCTAGCTAGTGAAAATTGGATGTTGTTGCCGAAACCCAAGCTGGCATCTCGCAGGCCGTGACTCAATTATGAAATGTGAAACTGAGCGGAAACAACTTTAGAATCATTCCATGCCTGACAACTATCAGTTTGTTGGATCATCAATAGATGTCGCTTCTCTCACCACGCCCTGCCCCTCTCACCAACTAAACCACGTGTAGTTAAAGCCACGAGCACCCCGCAATTCGTCATCTTCTCGCTAGGTAAACTTTGCTCCAGAATTTCTTGGGTTCGCACAGGTAAGATAATCTCTACTTACTTGAAGTATGCCTACTATCGCCATCCTATCCATTGGGCAAATGGGCCTCGGCATCGCCAATCTGCTTATCGCCCACAATTATCGCGTTATCACCAATGTTAGCGACCGCTCCCCTGCAACTCAATCCCGGGCCGCCTCTGCTGGCATAGAACTCGTATCCACAGATGCGGAGCTTTACCAAGCGTCTGACTACATTCTCAGCATCGTGCCACCACGTGACGCTGTTGCAACGGCACAACGCATTCAGGCAGTGCGCTCAGAAAAGAAGATATTCTATCTCGATCTGAACGCCATAAGTCCTAGTACAGCGCGGCTAATAGGTGCGAGTTTCTCGGCCAATGCGCCCAATGTTACGCTTGTGGATGGCGGAATTATAGGCGGACCTCCGGCACAAAGTGGAACAGAGTGGACAAAACCTGGAGTACCGCTGTCGGGGCCGATTAAACTACCAGATGAAAAGTTGTTGGAAGTTCTGAATGCCCGATACGTGGGAGGCGATGTGGGCATAGCCAGCGGGCTGAAGTGCTGTTTTGCAGCACTGACGAAAGGCTTTACGGCGTTGGCATTGCAATCTTTTACGACAGCGCAAAACCTCGGTGTGTATGATGCCTTGCAGGACTACCTCGCGGTCTATAATAATGCGGGTGGAGAAAAGGCAAGAAAGAGTGTAGTTGAATGTACGACGAAGGCATACAGGTGGGTTGAGGAGATGAATCAGATTGGGGAGTGTTTTTCAGATGAGGGCGGGTGGAAGGAACAGGCCACAGTATTCAGAGAAATCGCAGGTGTGTTTCAGGGCCTTGCAGATGTAGTAGAGCGGCAAGGTACAGGAGAAATGGGGGATAGTAATGGGGTAGCCCGAATGTTGAGTGGTGGAATAGGGGCGAGTCAGCAGACATGAGCAGAGGTATGCCTTACATTCAGACAAGCCTATCCCGCTTGCTAACGCCTTGCGAGGTACTACTACGGCGGGAGAATCATTACTCTCCTAGCTGTTTTAGCGAAGCATAGGTCGAAACAACACAATACACTTCTGATTTCAGTGATATTATATTGATCTGTTGGATATTAGACAAATGCCACGAACTAGACTAACTTGAAACAGCATCTTGCAGCTGATCATAGTTGGGGACCAAGGCCATGCGTGCAACCTTGGAAGGCGGGTGCGTATCGAGGTTATCAAGCGAAACCGGTCCTCAAGCATACTACTGAGCCACAAGCGTCGAAGTCACAGACATACCCCCACATTGGTAGCAATATCGCACATTACGTGGCCGTGCGCTCCTCACAGCTTCTTGCATTTTGAAAAGGAGGAAATTTTTCCCAAGTCGTGCGCCCACATAGTTATTCTAATCAACCGAAATCGCAAGAATGAGACTGACCACACATTCCATTGACCTGATGAAACCCGACCTCAAGTCCTCAACCCCATTTATACCAAGGGATAAATGCATAATACAAGGAGACGCGGTACCCTCACTCGGGCTGCTCGCACCAACTGAGCTCTATTCAAATGTTTAGTTAGCAGCTGTCCTTGATGGAATAGTCCGCTTTCTTCTCGCAGTGGATTCGATGAATACATCTTGGAGCCTTCCATGGCATCTCCGGTTCTCTGGGCAAACTATCATCATCGGAACTACTAGCCTGCGCCCGGGTAACGTCGGGCTGCTAATAGGAAGCCAAACAACGCGCGCAAGAAGACAGAATCTTTGTACTATGTATGACTTTGGTACCAGAACCGAGTCTATTGTGATGCTTCCTTGTGATACATTTGTGATAAAGTCAATCAAAGGACAATGGAACTATCTAAGACGTGCTCTCTCTCTTAGTTACAGGGAAGCATTCATTACCATATTAATCTAGCAATGTTCGCGAACTATGCACCCTAAAAGCTCCATGCAGCTACTTATCCAGTGCCGCAAACAACCATTCAAATCAACAACACCAACGCTATGCCCATTCTCATCAACGCCTAACCCCCTCATCACCCTCCGCCTCATACACGGTCTTCTCGCCCATCCTCCTCACTATGCTAGTCCCTATACTGCTACCACTCGTATTCCGCTTATGGCGATGACTACCCCCACCATCAGCACCAGCCCCTTCCAACACCAACCTCCTCCTATCCACACCCTGCTCCACCATCCTGCCACTAAACTGATGCCAGCAGTTGGGCGCCTGCAGAATGTACTTTTCCATCGCCACGCGAAACCGCATGCGGTAGTCCTTCGGACTGGTGATTGTCGGCTTGTTCTTCCCGCGGTCCTTGATCCAACTCTCGAGTTTCTTGTCCCACGTGTACGTGCGAATGCAATCGATGATTCCAACGATGATTTCGTGATTCGTGTCATCGAAGCCAGCCATGAGTGAGTAGTCCATGACGTTGTTCTGCGAGAGGAACAATGCGTCATTCCAGACGGATGCTTTGAGCAGCTTCTTGGTGTGCTCGCGCACGAAGATGGGCGTCTCGGAGTAGACGATGTCGACGAGATTTTCGTCGAGGAGGACTTCGTCGCGCTCGCCTGTAGATTGGATTTTGCGGTTGCGCATGCTGCCTTTGAGGTCATAACGTCTGTTTGGCTCGCGGTCGTAGAACAGGTTTTCCATGACTAGCATGAACCAGTCGAAGTCGCGTCCCGCGGGGCTCTTGATTTGTACCTGGAAGAGGCCGAACATCTTCGCTATGACGCTGGGCAATGACTTGAACAGGTTCTGGTGCGTGAAGGCGAAGTAGTTGGGCGCGAAGCGAAAGAAGGCCTGGACTTCGATAGGCGAGAGTGATTTGAGCACAAAGCGTTCATCGAGAGTCTTCAGGAAAATGGACTTTGACTTGCCGCCCTTGGAATCCCATTTCGAGCAACGCGATAGCGACTCCACGAAACGGTCTGCAACGCCGCATTTCCGGCGCAAGGCATCGAAGGACTGTGCAAAGAAGATTTTACATTGTGCCTTGACACCACGATTGGTGAATGAATAGCGAATGTTGCTGTTCATTTCATGCAGCAAGTTTCGCTCAATAGATTCGTCCAAAGACTCTAAATCCTCAACTCCTTTCTTGAAAGCACGAGGATCATCTCGAAAAATTTGCAATTTTGTGAGATAGTCAGGGCTAGACAGAGCGAGGGCAATAATAGAACTGGGCTCATCTTCACGGACAATAATGTCCGAGTCTTCCCAAACGTGCTCAATAGGTGCAAAAGGATAATCGAGGGGAGTCCATCCACTAGACGAACGTTCCGACCAAAAGTTGGTGAGCATCTTTAACAAGGTAGTTTTCTCATGCCTAGGTAACTCCAATGAGTTTTCGAGTTGAGAGTCGCTCATGTTCATCAGCTGCGAGCTTGCGATGCTGTCCGGCAGAGGAACGTCTTCTGGCGTGATCTCTGTATCACTCAAGTCATTATCGATATCAGATACAGATGGAGGGTGGCTCGGCGTGTCAGGTGGCTCTTCATGCTCAGCATGATCAATGCCCATATCATGAGGGGAACGTTCGTCCACGGGCGACTGAAATTGCGTCATGACGCCGGTTGTTTCGGTGAGTGTACTTTCGCCTAGTGTACTGTTGTCCGTACTTGCACGGGGAGGTGAGATGCTTGATAGGTCCTCGTCGGACGCGTTATGCTCCTGGACGGCCTCGTGGACATCTCTATATACTTCAACTATTGGTTTTGAAGATGCAAGAGGATATGCACGAATTTGTCGACTCCGATCCGCTCTGCGCTCGCGCATGCGTTCTTTCTGAAACTCGCGCGACAATTGCTCAAAATGATGAGCAAGCTTGGACACCTTAGTGCTATGTTTCGCGGGTATTGATCGAGGAATCCTAGACGATGACTTTGGTTGCTTTGTGGTCCCCATTCCAAGGCGTTCAGTCATTCGTTCCAACGCTCTCATGGAATCGCTCATCGTTGCCTTAGTTGTATTGAAACTACTTGTCGGAATCATCGAACCGATAGATGATGGCGCATGCTTAGGGATGTTTCCGGGCTGTGATTGTGTTCGGATTGGAGCAGGCCTAGGAGGAGGATCTCGCCGGCTATTGTCCACCAAACGAGGAATTTTGCTCTCAATTGGGGCAGTAGATGTTGGTTGATGGGCTGGGGAACCCGGCGGGTTTTCGATCGCATCTACCAAGCATTGATCAAGGGGGTTTGCCTTTGGCATGCTTGTAGGGGTGGGTGAGCCTTGATCAAATTGATCCGATTCGGTGGCAAGCGTTGAGGTGGGTGTTTTGGGGAGCTGTTCATCCGGGCCGGGCTTATCTGGGAAGTTTGAAGACAGTGCCAAATCAAGATGCCGAACGTCATCTCGTTCTACGGCCTCTCGAGGTGTTTGAATCGCTATATCCGGCGTCATATCCGGTGTAACTACCTTTGACCGTACCGGTGTGTGACATTCTGGTGTTACAGGCTCCTTTTCCGAAGGATTATTATTATTGTTGTTGTTGTTGTTGTTGTTGTTGTTGTTGTTGTTGTTGTTGTTGTTGTTGTTCGAATGCTCTTCGTGCACGACAGACGTCACCATATCGTGGGCTTTCTCTGGTGACATGTTTGAGGGCATCGGCGAAAGAGTCAGGGATGGATCTTTCTCTCCCATTTCTGCTTCTTCGGCTCCTGACTCGCCCCCCTCTTCTACCGACGTCAAGGAACTTGTAGACTCGTCCCTTTCAAGGAAAAACTTTCTTAGCTGCAGGGCCGCAAGTCTTCGAATATCTTTCTCGGACGGGAAGAACTGTTGTTCAAAATCGAGGAAGGTCTCGTCCCAAGCAATGGCCTTCTCCTGTATGGCACGGATAGCCCGATTCATAGGGATAATTTCGTAATATTTGGAGTTCATGTACTTGTCCTGAAGTTTGTGTCGCATCCAGACATGGTCGTCATTTGCGCGTTTGATCAGTCGATCGACTTCCTTTCGGCAGAGATCTACTTTCTCCGGAATGACACTGTCTGGATGAATATCTTGAATTCTCTCAAGAACAGAGTTTATAAAACAGTCTAGTCGTTCCTCGATCTTGAGATACTGCTCATTTTTCAACCTTAGATCGCTGTCCACTTTCCAAGTCACGTTCGGTTTAGGTACGGTGACTTCGTACAACGGTACGGCATCGTATTGGATACGCAATGCAACATTGTTGTACCCGAAGTAGCGCACATGATCTTTGTGGATATCGTGCGAGCAGAGATCAGCTCGGGGGTGAAGCTGCGTACTCCAGAAAGAGAGCTCTAAGTACTTTGCGAACGAGTACTTCCAGCTCCATTCAGACATTGGGATGGTTTGTGTCTCTTGACCGCATCTCCTACAGCAGCTCCACATAAGTATTGTCTGATACAAACCTTTAAGCTTCGGTGGATGCTTTTGAACGATGACGCTCAACTGTCCTTCGCCATGCACGTACTGGCGAGAATGATCCAGCATTTTTCGGTTGCAGCCATCAACCTCGCAAACAACGCTAGCAGTGGAACACAAATCTTCTACATACTGTCCTAGAGTACAATCAGGCGTGAAGCCATCATCGTAATCATGTTCCTGGTAGAAGCCAAGTGCAATGATTTCGGGTCCAATGCAAGGAGTCGACGTGGATGTGTTGACTACGCTGTACAGAACGGCAATTTTTTGATGGTTGAAGGGATCGTAGAGGTCCATATTGCCTGACACATACACTTCCCACTGGCGCTTTTGCGTCACGTAGTGATGTAGCGCCTTGTCATATTCCGAGGCATGAACCGCTGATAAGAATTCTCGCACTTGCTTGGACGCTTGTTGTACCACAGTATGAACCATTTCTGGCTGTACAAGTTCAAACTGTTGCTCGACATCTTTAGAGCTATCCTCATCGCTTGCAGTGTATTGCGACTTGAGTTTCTTTAGGTGCCCGAGTTTTCGCTCATATTGACGAGCTTGCTCAAGTAAATACGGTTGCATAAATTTCACGAATGGCGAAGAGGAGAGGATTTTAGTGCGATGGTCCTCTACCATGTCGCTATAATATGATGGGGCAGCATCTTCGATGTGGCTTTCTTCTGCGGACGCATGCTCCAAATCTGTCTCCGGGACGGTACCATCCGCTCCCTGTCTGGTTGTATCAAGTTGCTGATTTTTCGACTTTTCGCCTCCATCTTGGCTGGAAGTCAGAGTTCCAGTTATTGAGGTTGTTGGCGTATCGATGAATTCATCTCGCATAAGACAAGTCTCAAGCCGTAGGTTATAAACCACGTATGACATGAACTCAGTGACGCGCTTCAACTTCACAAGCTCGTCATTTTCAGCTCCTCGCATGACAATGGTACAACCAAGATCCTTTTGGCAACCTGATAAGAAAATATACGTCTTTTTCATGTCTTTGTGCAAATACGTCTTGACGTCAAAGCTACCACAATGCCCAAGATGGGATGGGTCGATGGCAAGTTTATCGACCGACGATATCATTCTCGATTGAGTACATCTTGCGACCGCGTGCAGTACGGCCGCTTTGACGTTGTAAACGACTGCAATTCCTTCTTTATCCAAGAACTCTAAGGCAAGGCCGGAGACATTACGTTGCACCAGTAGAACCTGGGGTCGCAACGCAGCAATCCGGCTGACTAAGTTGCGCAAGTATTCCCTCTCTTGAGCAATGACCGGGTCTAGACTCATAAAGTGCGTTTGATGGCGTGCATACTCAATTGCAAAGGTGATGATGACAATTCTAGGGTTTAGGATGTTACGAGGCATGCTTCGTAGGGCCACATTCTTAGAAAATACCACCCCAGACACGTAGGCAGTATCCCGAGGCTTCCCGCCAGGAATCTTCTTGAGCTTGATGTAGTTTCTAATATCGATATCGTCACCTCTATCAACATCCGGATTGACATCATCCGTGCATTGTCGCAAAATCGGAATCAAGGCTTTATCCCAGCTCGATACATGAGAGACATGAGCATCGTGAAGCATCTGCCGTAGGAGCTTGCGTGCATGTTCTAGACTGGCTTTGTTGAGTTCGACCTTTGGAGTAATTCCTCCTTGTATGGAGGCACTTCGTGTGAGCTTAGTGCCAGATGGTGTAGGAGACGGCGTCGGGTGCAACTGTGGAGTGCCAGGTTGTGAATTTGACGCGCTTGCTCCGAAGCCAGAAGTGAACGGCCTCAGCAGGGAGTTACTCTTAGATCGCCGTGGTGAGGGCTTGTGGTTGTTGCTACTGACACTTAGATTTCTTCTGCGTGTTGAAAGCTGAGCGTGGCGACTCGTAATGCTAATGCTGTCTGTGTCGCGTGCATGGCCACCCACAGCACCCTTGTCTCCTGTGCGCTGTTTGCCCTTCCTCATGGCAGCTAACAAACCGCCAAAACCGCCTCTTTCGCTTTCTAAACTCGGGAGGTCCGCAGTCTCACCCCTCAGAGTGGCAAAAATACTTGCATGTTCTTCCTCGCTGGAACCCTCATCAGACATGAACGGGGCAAGGTCTGGATCAATGATGTTATCATGGTGGAATGCAGGTAGACTAGGCTGTCGGGTATTGTCAAGGTACTGATGAAATGGCGCACGGTCATCGTGTCGGTGATGGCGCATGTGTTGGTGCCTCGAAGGATGGCGTTTGTGACTTGAGGAGCGTGGTCTGCCGCTGAGTGATCGTAGCGAACGCGAGGAACTTGGGCGTGTCAAAGTCTGAGGGCCGAGTTCAATGACATGCGACCGTCGCTTTTTATCACTGCCAGTTTTTCTAGACATAGGGATGCTTATGGTTGGAGTGCCTATCTTTGTGTGATCACTTTCAGTCGGCTCGATGTCATCCTCGTCGAAACCTCTCGCAACCTCGTCGTGTTCATAGATGGAGGCTTGGTCACCGTCGTCCGTGTAGTCAGAAGAATCATCGTCGTGTCCGTAGATGATTGCTTCGCATGGTTTACATACTTTGATGTCACTTGCTTGCCCAAAGAGTTTTCCCGAAATGATGGAGGTGCATTTTGAGTCAAAGATCTGGCCGCAGGTACGGCAGTGGTGTTTCCGCCGCCAAGTAGTAAAGGTATCCCCACAGTTGAAACAGTCTTTTGCGTTCTCGTCCCTCATCCAAAACTCTCGATCTAGGATCTTCCTACGCATCTGGGAAAACGCATTCGTAGGCATTCTACTGACTGCAGGTCTCGCCTGAGCCTGTCGCCGAATTTCCTGTATAGGGGCGACTGCAGGAGTGCGCACGGTAGACGCAGTGGCGACAGAGCTCAGTCCATCGGAAGACGAGGTTCTGGAAGGGAAATTTGGCAAATGTGACGGGCCGACCTTGACCAGTGGTGGCCGCAGGGGCTCGGGGGCGAGTATAGGTGCTCGAGCACTGGATGTGACGCGGGGTGCTTCAATATTTTCGGGAAGCTTGTCAGGGTGATCTCTTGCCTTGCCCTGGGCTGAACGAGCAGGGTGATATTGATTTTCGGGTCGAGAGTTGGCTCTGCTGGAGGCTTCGCGGGGCGCATCAGCTGGAAATTTGAAGTTGGCAGGGTTGTTCGCTCCGCCATGGTTCTCTACGACAATCATATCATCGTCCTCGGTAGTGTCACTTTCCTGGCCGTCCAGATCTAAATCACCTTTCCTTTCACGAAAAGATTTGCCCGGAGGGAATCGAGGGGAACGAGTTGACTGCGAGCTAGCGGCAAAGTCTTTGGCGGAGGCGCTCCGAGGCAGGTCGGGGCTCTGGACAAACGAATCATCCTCACGCACGGGTCGACCCAGCTCGATGCTTGGGGCTATAGACGGTCGGGACCTCGTGGTTGCAAGAGAAGACTTGGAAGCATTGAGCGAGAGTTTGCTGGACAAGGCAGCACTCGAGGTGTTTGAGCCTCGCGATGGAGGCAGTGCATCGGGGAAGGATGTTGCAGATGGAGACTGCAGCCTCGAAGACGGCCCAGGGGCTGCTGGTGGCGAAGAGACAGCAGTTCCCCCGGGGCTGCGTGTGACGACAGGCTGCTTTGTGCTATCCAGGCCCTCGGCGGGCTGTTCTTTGGCGCCGCCCACCGAGGCCCTTATGCGGCTATACAGGCCACTCAGGCCGCCCTGTACCAAGTCTATTCCCTTTGGCTCGTCGGCGGCGGGTGCTGGCGGTGCAGGAAGATGGTCAAAGGTAGTGAGCGTGTCGGAGCGCGACGCCGCGGCATGCATCTGGTGGAGATCTGCAGGCTGCAGATCGTTCGAGCTGCCCGTCATGGCGGCGGGTTATGGGCGTCTCTGCACGAACGAGCGTGGAGAGTAGAGAGCAGCATCAGGCTTCAGCACCAGGCTTTAGCACCAGGCTTTGGGCCAGAATATCATGTCAGCAAAAGCGTCGTCTCAGTGTGTGGCAGGCAAACGGAGCTAGCGGGCATATTGGCCAGCGTAAACAGGTGACAGTCGGCCAGCCACGCCCGGCGCTGATCAGATGGCCTCGTGAAAGACGGTCGGACGGGGCGCCCGAGGTCGAGGCTATGACGCACTGGGCATGGGTAGGGCGGGCGGAGTGGAGGCGCCAAGGCCGCACTCCGCGGTTACGTAAGCCGCATTCCCCTCGCAAGCCACACCTGGCGGAGCAAACGCGGCGCGTCTCCCCAGCGCCCGCTGCCCGCGTTTGACACGTTCCATGGCCGTTCGCCTTCACGGCTGGCTCGAGGAGACAATCGCGACGCAGCTGCTCCTGGGTGACAGTTGGCTGCAGGAGAAGAACAGCCAGCAGGGCCCTGGCATTAAATCCGAGACTGAGCGAGCCTGGAAAGGCCTCTATCATGACAACGGGTCGTGTCTAGACATCACCAACGACCTTCCCTCTGAGCGTAACAGCCATCTGCAAATCGTTCAGGCATGTGACATTGCCACCTAAGGTGCTGCTTCCCCCTCTAACTGCCCCTCGCTGCAGCTTTCGCCCTACGTGCTCACTGACGGCCACGCGCACATCCTTCCTCACTTCTCGCCCGAGTGTCTTGCCTCCCTTCACCGTGCACAGGCAGGCCTGCACTCCCTGATCGCCGTCCGCAAGTACACGATACGCTATACGTCGTACGGCCCGCCTCGTGATAACCTCCGGCTGATACTGCAAGCTGTCGACGTCCTTGACCAAAGTGGAAAGAGCCTGCTGCAAGCGAACACACACGTCAACAAGCCGTTTGGGCCTCCCTGGTCTGCTGAGATCTCCAACATCTTGCACCGGCTGTCAGCGACCCGTCTCTGTGAAGATAACAAGCGCCTGGGCCGAGATAACCCCTCACCGCGAGAAACAGCAGACATGGCGCCAGACCAGGATCTTTCAGACGAAAATGGTAGTCAGCCATCCACTCGGTTCGCACGTCCTCACCGCCAGCCCAATACAGACGGGCTTCAGTACGTGGGCACAAAACAGTTGGAGCCTATACTAGCCGGCAACACAAAGAGGGAGGAACTCCGCCCCTCGCATATCACGAACCCCATGATCCAAAAGGAAAAGCTGTTGAGTCTCCTCGGTAAAATCCATAAAAACAAAAACACTGAAGATCGGCCAGATCCTCCTGTTTCAGCTGCTGCCAGAACACGTCAGAGAGCAGATGGACCTTCGGGAAGCCAGTTCTCCACACAACATCCTAATCTCCCACATCAAAGACCAACGGAGACGCCTGCCAAAGCGACAAGTGAGACACCCACCAAAACACCCATCCAGACGCCTACCAGGGTATCGGCTGTACCAGCATCACCTCACTCCGGTCCAGGCACACGAAAGGCAAGAGAACTCGGTCCCAAATCCCCACAGGTCGCAAGCAGAGTAAACCAAACACCTGTTTCAAGTGGAGCCAGGTCTAAAGGATTGCACCGCCTGCAGAAGCTCGCGTCAGAATGTAGTTGGATGGGAGATGTCGAGTTCTCGAGGGAAGCCTTCATTGTTCCACCCAACCAGCAAATCATCCTGCGGAATAACGAAAGCTGGCTGAAACCGCAAGCCGGCTTCACATTCCCAGAGGGAAATGTCCCCATCCAAAATCTTTTGGTTTTCCAAAAGCTTGCAGATGAAAAAGCAGCTCTGGAAGGTGGCCCAGACTCAGATGATGAGATGGATGAAGATCCATCGCCAGACTCTATTATTGAATCGATTGATCCCACCCAAGCATCGGTCATCCATCCAACGCAAAATGATGAGCCCAAATATAGCCAGATTTCTTGGTCACAGTCGCCGACTCCCGAGCCACCTAAAATGCCGGCGCACATGAAAAACGATCTTCCTCCAGACTCAAGCTTTGAGGTTCGAGAAGCAGTTGTTATCGATAACGCCAAGAAAGCCACTAGGTCTTCACCCATAGTTCTGATCGACTCATCAAACAGGGGAGATGGCACTAGCCCCTTTTCATCACCGCCCAATGGTGCGCCCGATACTCCCGACGACGCTGATATTGAAATGGAAGAATACGTGCCACAGGGCCTAGGAGAAGATGTCTTAGAAGGGGCGAAAGAAGCCCAAGAGTTGTCTCAAACATCTGCCCTCAAACCCGTTGTGCAGGTAGAGGAAACACCTCATTCTAAGGAAAAATATGCCCTTGCAACAGGCCGCACATCAAATACTGACTTATCTGCATCCATCTTTCATGGAACATACAATAACAAAAAGCCATCAGTCAACCCTTGTCAACCCGAGACCAAGGCTAGCGCTACAGCGAGCAAAGACAACCAAGAGGCCAATCAACTCAGAGGACAGAAACACAGAGATGGCGAGAGTGACAGGAAAATTTCAAGCAGTCCTCAAGATATGGTCATGTATGACGTTGTTGCACCAGAAGCGCAACCTAGTGAACTAGTAGACAAACGAGAAGTAGCCACGGCCATCGAAGAAGAACGATCACTTACACCCGGCCCTAAGCGAAGACTTGACCGCTCGCCATCTAGTGACAGTAGCCGACAGCCAAAGCGACGTGAAATCAAAGTTGTACGCTTTGGTGACGGCTCACCGTCCGCTATGGACCATATGACAAACTTACGCCGCCACCGAGATGAGGCACTCAAGTCGTTCAGAGAGAAGCGCAAATCTAGTACAAGCTTTGAGATGAGGACTGGGCCTGTTGCCGCACCCGATGAGACGTTGGGTGATGATTCAATGGACATCGAACTATCGAATACACCAGTTAAGCATGGACCCAAATCTGCTGTGTCACCTCGGCATATGAGTCCATACGATGTACCCAGCCTACCTAGGCCACCAGAAGTAGATGGTTTAGAGTACTTGTATTGTCCCGTTCCTGGATGTGAAACTGCTAATAGGGCATGGAGTCGTAGGGACTGGCTTGTGAAACATATTCAAACATGCCAAAATCCGATCGATAAGCCCCGCCATTCTATCTCTTCCACAGCGGCCGCAAAAACTGAAAACCAAAGCTCAAGGCTCAGGGCATCCTCGCCACCAAGCATATTACCTCTGCCTGCGCCTCAAACTGACAACACCATGTCACACGCTCCATCAACCGAGCAGCCACTCGCAACTGTAGTTGATGATACCAAGGAGCTGCCCTTGTCAATCTTCGATACGTTCAAAGCCACATATCCAAATTATACTGGCGACGTCAAGCACTTCAAGGGACAAATCATGCAAATGGTTATGCTCGACGAGGAAGATAAAATGGTGCCTAAGTGGCAATGGGACGACTACATCATCCGCAACAGGACAGATTACAAGGAATATGCACTAGAATGCGTTGACGCCGGCGAGAACCCCGAACCCTACCACCGCTTCTACAAAGACACAATCCGCGACACAATCCACAAAGAGGGTGTCATCGTCGATAGAAACACCCTGCTGGTTGCCCTGCAGCAACTCGAAGGCCCCAACTCCACCAAACTTCCCGCCACATCATCGCCATCAGCGCGGAAAGTATGCCGTCCAAGACAGTCGCTGCCAGAGGCCTTCGGTATCCCAAACTCCCCACGCGTGCTCTCGAGCACAACGAAGAAGCCGCCTCGTGCCTCTCTTCCAGTCTCGTTGGTGCGCATTGGTACTGACGGGGCCCCAACACAAAAGGAGTCCGATCGCTTCCGTGACTTTTATTTTGGCATGCGCCGCCTCACATCGTGGACGGGCAGCACCAGCGTGAGTCCAAGCTGCATAGTATGATGCGTGAAATCGTTAATGTGCAATTTAGGTTGATGCTCGCGCAGAGTGGCCTGCTAATCTAGCGATTCGCCCATCGATCGGCGATGCGCCGAAAAAGAAAGTCGACGTAATGGAGTGGCGGGATGATTTGTAAGTTGAAATCTTCGTTTTGGTTCCTTTGCCATAGTAGGGGAGTTTTGTAAGAGCGTCTTATTTGCATAGTTTCGCTTTTTTATTCGGAATGCGTTTGCTTGTGGCTGGAGTGGGAGTGGAGGGTGAAAGGGGTGGTTTTGAGGTAGTGGTTGGTGGGTGGTAAGTGAAGGGTGGCTCTAGGATGAAAGCAGATTCGATGTACTGTATTTTTATGTCTGATACCCCTATTATTTGATAAGATATAAGCATGGCTGTGGGCTTGGAGACCGCAGTGAAGCATCCGAACTGCTTCCAGAGATGCAAGGCTCAATTCAAACGACTGAATACATTTCACTCTCTCACCGACAAAATAAATTGGGAAGCTCGATATACCTTGTATCGCGACTAGATCTATACAATGGATTTTGTATCATTTATCTATAACCTCCAAAACACTTGAAGTCGCCTGCTATAATGACATTCGAGAGCCCTGGGGAGGGTTTAGCTGCTTGATTAACATAGCTACTTCATTATCGCCGCTATTTCAAGGTCACCAGCACCACCGTCACCGCCACTATCACCCCTGATCTTATATTCGGTCCTGCGAGTCGGTCTCGCTTCAATACGAAGGTGAAATTAGTTTGGCCCGAGGGCAAAAAGCGGCACAAACCCATTTTAGGCACAGGTTTTTGTCTTACCAACTTGCCTCTGTGGATTAATACAGTATTCTATGAGTACTTACGAAGGATCGAAAGTAGAGGGAGAGTAGAAACAGAAGTGTTCACATCCATAATATTGTTATTCAATTGGCAGGTGTTCATGATTGGCTGGACGGAAAACCTGGACTAGTTTTCGCATTCGGACTGTGGACGGACAAGCAAGCTAACTCGAGTTTTACCAAGAGCGATGTGCCGTCGAAACTAACGTGATAGAAGAAACTACTGTCCTATCATGTGGGCCTAGGCGGGTCGCGACGTCGTAATATGCATGCTACGTCATCCGGGGTCACAGCCACATGTGGCGATCCCCCACAATCTTGGTTTCTCAAGGTCGACTGAGAGGTTTTCATCCCCCTTTTCATATACCATTTGATTTTCTGCTTGTATTAAGTCCTAACCAATCGTACGGTCAGGGTAGCTTCTAAAAGCAATACATGATGCCCGAAATGTGGCAAGGGCTGAGCAGGGTCGTAATCTGTAACGCCACAGTTCTAGACTAGGCTTTCGATCCGGTAGGGCCTTTCCACGCTGTCACCGATCGATGCGCCCGTTTGGCTGGCTCCTTTCCCCGTAGCGTTGAGACCAAGAAAAAAAAGTAATATGGTTTGCCGGCAAACTTGTGCTAATATATCTATCGAACATGCCTACGCATCCTTTGTGAAGATGGATCCTCAGACCTTTCGCTAGTACCCGCAGCTTTGTACCACCATGGAGGACCCGCTGCGCATGCAGGAACCGGATGCACTCAAGAGAGAGCGTGAAGTTTTCAGCCTGTTCGCCGCATTCAAGAATATTCCTCGGGTTGAAGATCTAGGGTTCTCTCCGGAGACGCACGCAATACCTAGCCACTATCAACCAAAACCAGCATCGGATGCTTCGTTGGCCGCCTTTTGTCAGTTAGCTGCGTTTCGACTGCAGGCCTCGCGAAGTCTGATCAGCCTGATCGACGAAAAGAATCAGTATATTTTGGCTGAAGCGACGCCTAGGACATCTTTAAAATTTGACAGCCCTTTAAACCGGACTATTGATTTGGGTTTTGGCAGCGTATGCCTTCCTCGACGATGGGGTATTTGCGAGCGAGTTTTAGACCCAGTAGCCTTGGCAGAAGGAGAAAATGGAATAATCGTCATAAACGACTTGACTCAAAGCAAACAGCACGCAGACCGGTCATATGTACGCGATGGTCTACTACGATTCTATGCCGGAGTACCTCTAATCAGCTCTTCCGGACATATCGTTGGGTCGATTTGCATTCTCGACGATAAAACGCGAGATGGACTACCGCCTGAAGACATACTCTACCTCCAAGATCTTGGCTCCGTCATCATGGATTATCTGCATACATATACTATCAAAGATCGGTATCGACGTGGGGCCGAAGGGCTACATGGGCTCATGTCTTTCGCTGAAGGAGCATCAACCCTGCAACCATTTAGTGAACGATATAAAGCACCAAATTCTCAACCGCCGATTCGGTGTGCAACAACAAACAGTGTATTACATGATAATTCTAATACTGTAGCACCAGTTGTTGCTGCGGAAAGTTCCGGCATTCAAAACATGGACCATCCAAATTCTGTTCACCAAAACGATTCCAAACGTCGAGATTCCTTATCTGAACTACAAGACAGCCTCTTGCCAGCCACTATCAAGGAGCTCTTCGCGCGTGCAGCTGAGATCATGCAAAAGACTAATGATTTGGATGGTGTTATGTTCATGGATGCATCTGTCGCAGCGACAGGACTTCAAGGAGTTCAGCCAGAAAATACCGGCAAGCTCTGTCAAATTCTAGGGTTTGCCACAAATGACCATTCGAGTCTGAAAGGCAATACCCTGCCGGAAGAGATGACGCCCAGTGAATCAAATTTCAAATGGGTTTTACAGCAGTATCCTAAGGGTTATACATTGGACTGCGAAGAACAACCAGTGAGTTCTGAGCCCCAAGATAAAACTTGTACGGAAAGCTGCCCCAGGTTCGAAAATCATACGCAACAACTACCCGGATTGCAGAAGGCCATGAAAGACCGCACAAAACATGTTGAAAGAATTCAAGCTCTTATACCAGATATCAAAAGTGCCTTGTTCCTCCCTCTTTGGGATTTTGATCGAGGTCGCTGGTTTGCCGGGTGCTTCTGCTGGTCTACACGTTCCGAGAGAGTCCTCGATGGTGGGCTAGAACTACCTTTCTTGAAAGCATTTGGACACTCCATTATGCAAGAGATTGCCAGACTTGACGCTCTTACCACTGACCATGCGAAAACGACGTTTCTTTCATCCCTTTCACACGAGCTACGGACACCACTCCATGGAATCCTCGGTTCGGGCCACTTGCTGAAGAATACTCCTCTGGACAGCTTCCAGATATCCATGATCAATTCGATAACTGTCTGTGGAAGGACGCTACTTGAGACGGTGGAGCACCTGCTCGATCATGCTGAGAGTCGGGAATCGAGTCTTAATTATTCTTCAAAAACTGTATCTGGAGAGAACAAGATATGCATCACTTCTGGGCGACCAGTCCTTGGAACTCCTATGACACCCTGTGAAAATGCCTCTGAGGTATCAAAATGCAACCTTGGCTTTGTCACAGAAGAACTGGTTGAAACAATTAGTATTGGACAATCGCCTTTTGATCTTGCCCTAGATACTACCGTTAGTGGAGGACCCAAGGTCGATCGAGAAATGAGGCGAGACGTTCCTCGGCGAAGAAGCCGATTCCTCATCCTAGACATCAAGGACGTTGAGGATCTGGACTTCAACGTATCAGCCAGCTCTTATGGAAGAATTGTGATGAATTTGGTTGGTAATGCTCTCAAGTTCACCGAATCCGGCTTTGTTCACGTTTCGCTTCGTGCGGAACATGTATACGGCCCTAAATCCACTGTCATCCTCACAATCTCAGACTCCGGGGTTGGTATGTCGAAACACTTCCTAGAAAACAATGCTTTCGAGCCATTTCGCAAGCAGAATCAAGTAAGTTACTTTCATATACAAACAGCACTGTTGCTGACTTCTCACCCATAGCATACGCCTGGAACTGGAGTTGGTCTGAGTGTCGTCAAGCGGGTTCTTGAGGACATGGGCGGCCAAATTGAAGTTCATAGCGAACTCTCAAAAGGCACAGAGATCACTCTTAAACTAGCTCTGGAACGGCCAGTCAAAAGCGAGATTCAAACCGCCATTCTCAATCCGTTACCCGTAGTGAGTTCTGGATTAAGGGGCAGAAAAGTTTGTATCTATTTGAGTCCCAGCGTGTCGAATGATTCTTTCAAACAATCTCAACATCAACGAACCCTTCTCAAGCGCTATGTTGATGTCTTATCTACAACTCTTTCCAATGTGCTAGGACTAGAGGTCAGCCAAACAAGTGTTTGGGACGGTTCCGATGATACCGAGGTTGTAATATGTCCAGAAGTAGCTTTCGAGAGCCTTCAAATCATTCGAGCTGCAGCCTTGAAAGCAAATAGAAGGTGTCCAGCTACGATATTCATCGCCATGGATGTGCTAGAAGCAGAGACACTTCGTTCGGATGCAAGAGTCACGAGCGAGGTGTCTATCGTCGAATCTATTACCCAGCCGTAAGTTTTTGCGCAACGAAGCATGAGATGGCGCGCTAATAACCCTCAGCTGTGGACCGCACAAATTGGCCACAGTACTCCGCCAATGCTTTCAGTTATATGATGCTGAGCCCGAAGATGCTCGAATTAATACAGAGATGCTCCCCAATCACACATGCCCATCGACAGACTCGACTATGGACCCACACCGAGCAGACATATGCTCTCATCCTCCACTCCCCATTCGCACCAAAACGGAAGCACTCGATATCGTGGCATCATTCGTGGGGGTTGAGACACCAGAAAAATCAGAATTGCCCCACACAAACAATGAAACAACACATACTGCTCAACAGGTTCTTATCGTAGATGATAATGCCATAAATCGTAGACTCCTCTCCGCATGGATGAAGAAGCGCAAACTGCCTTTCAAAAAAGCAACCGATGGTCTCCAAGCCCTCGAAACCTACAAAGAATCCAGTAGCAAACTCAATGTCATATTAATGGACATCAGCATGCCAGTCATGGGTAAGTACGGTATCCACCCAAAAAAAAAAAAAAAAAAAAAAAAAAAGAACTAATTCCTTATCCTAACTAAACAGATGGCATGACTTCAACACGATTTATCCGCGAATACGAGGAGGAAAATAACTTAGCACCAGCTCACATCATCGCCCTCACAGGCCTGACATCGACGAGCGCAAAGCTGGAAGCGTGGACAAGCGGCGTAGACGACTTCTTGAAGAAACCGGTCGACTTCAAAAAGCTGGAGAAGGTTATTGCTGCAGGGAGAGGGGTTGTAGGCACGGGGTTTTGCAAGGGACATGGTGGGTGAAAGAAACGCAACGAGGGGACATGCAACCCAGGCTCAAAATGGATCCTGCCAACAGCGCGCTGGACAGAGGCTGAAATAGGCTGGCTCTGGGGATCGTGGTACAAGGAGAGGCGGTCATAATGGCATGGTGCTAGATGGATTTTTGCCGCATATTACACGCCGCGACGGGAGGAAAAGAGGAGGTTCTGACGAAGCTCAACGCAGCCCCGGAAACGTGGGCGATTGTACGATATCCATGGAAAAAAAAAGAAAAAAAAATGTCGGACGGCATTTATCGCTGGTTCCGGACGGGAGCCTATGTCTCGTGGCATCGGTGGACTGTTTGTTGGGCTGGTCCAACCCTGAGCCAACCTCACTAGCCATGGTTGAATAAATCCCCATTTTTGGACTCTACTGTTGCATTGCCCTCCATACCAATTCTATAAAAAAAAAAAAAACACCAAAAGATAAAGTGATGTAATACACATCAACACTGTTGCTTAGTCCCATAACGCCAAAGTCCCTTTTGCGAACCATAGATATTTCGATTCCGAAGACCTTTCCACCCAGGGATCTCACCCTTTGATGTCAAAAAATATCGAAAAAGGCCATCTCCATTACGCACATAATCATCACTCGTCCGCCATTCCATCCTCTCTCCAAATCCCTTTTCACAGCAACATCTTCCCCAACCTCAACTTGTTTCCCCCCATCCCAATTTACCACCATTCCAACCATCACGCCCCGGCCCCCCCCCCCCAAAAAAAAAAAAAAACCCCCCCCATCAACTCCCCTTTCCAAAATGAACTACCAACACACTACGCGCCCCCTCCCAGACCCCTACCAATGGCGCCACGAACTCGCAACAATGCTCGAAACCATCATCGCAGGCAACGTCCGCGACGCCGCTGGCAATCCCATCCGGCGCCCCGGTGAACGCGAACGCGCAGACTCAGGCATAGCATGTTGCCCTTTGCACTCCGGAGCTTCCTTACAGCAAAACCCTGCCCTACTATACAGGCACCGATTGAGCTCGCACCCTCTTTCCACCGAAGGAACAGACATACCCTCTGCGTGCATTCCTAACACTGTACAGGGCCCTGATGCGCCTCAGACACAGCAGACACGACAACAAGCGCAGCTAGAGCAGATCGTCGCATATCAGGCGGCGCCACGACATGGCCAGGCACAGCAGGGGGTTTGCTTGCAGCTCTTCGTGACCTACTACGAGCCGCTCCTCACGCGGGAGGAGCAGTGGCTGTGGGCGTCGAGTAGCTGCGAAGCGTGCATGTCGCCGCGGTACCGGTACCCGCTTACGTACGCAGGGTGGAGTCCTGAGATGCGGTGGCGCGCGTGGAAGGCGTGGCATGCAGTTGATCATCCCGAGATTCTGACGATTGCGAAGAAGGAGTTGCCGAAATGAGCATGAGAGAGTTGTGCAGGCACGGTGGTAAGATGGGTGTGGGATTATTATATTAGATTTGGCGAGGTACTATACGAGGAAAAGGGTATATGAATCAAGCGGACAATGAAACGGCTGAATCGTTGCAAATGTGCAAAGAGGGTGGATAGAGGAAACACGATGAAATCTACGCGGAAGAATGCACATTCATACCATTAAAACTCCAGAGAGTGCCAATGCCAATCAAGATCGTGTCAAAGTTGTTGTAGTTCGCGAGGCTTTCGGACCATATGAGAGGTACCTTATTCAGACTCTCCTCTCCTTGAGCTCGCCATCAGTCGGCTTAATAGCTGTGCTTCCCTCAAGTGGAGGTATCTGGCCCAGCTGCTTCTCCACACCTGCCTCATTCGGGGTAAAGGGGGTGAAACTACCACCAGGCGAGGCTTGCCATTTCGCAACATCTTTCTTGAGGGCTTCCAGCTCCTTCTGAAACCTATTGCCAAAGACGTCGATATAGAAGGTAGCACCATTATAAACGCTCCAGATGAAGACTACGGACAAGAATAAACCAGAAGGCCAGCGGTACCAAAACCACACCGGGCAAGGGAGCATGGTGAGGACTGCATAGAGGTATTGGATAAGCATGAAGGCGAACTCCTGTAAGGATTCGGGTAAGGATAGAACGATTTGGCCGATCCAAGTCTTGGCGTATGATTTACGGAGCCAAGTGAAGCTCGTTGGGCGTCCAGCTTTGATGGCTTCCTTACGGCGGACGGTGATCAAGAAGTGATAGCTCATTTGCCAGATAGCGTAAGGTATCGTAGCCCATAGCATCATCTGAAAGAGGCTGTAATGGTGAGGGGACCCTGGGTCAGAATGGCGTATATTGTAGATGGCAGGATACTTCTCCTGTTGGAGTTCAGGGGCCAGTAGATGGACAAGACAGTGTAAAGTGACGCAAGGCATGATATGAATGAAGAGACTATATACGTCAGCATACAGATTGTCGAAGAAGGAGAGTGTCCATACCTGACAACCTTATCCATTGAGTGGAAGACGAGCGAGTTGCGCCACATGATAATGGCAACAGCGTTATTGCCATAGGCCAGACAATAGGTTGCAATAAACAGGCGCTTAGACTGTGGAAAGACCCAGATGCTGAGAACTACAAGAATGTTGACAAAATAGCACAAGTCAGCAAGGAAGTAGTGATAGCCTTTTTTGTGGTATGTAATGTAGCGAATGGGCATGAAGTAAAGCAGCTGTCCAGTGTACCAATATGGGAAGAAGTCCGGGTGAAGACCGACTAGGTAGCCAGACACAAATATGTTCATGACAGCAGCGATGAAGGAAGCCTTTTCACGCGCAGTGACGGTGACCGAGTCCTTCCATTGCTTATTCAGGCGGTCCACGGACTGACGCATGCGTTTTTTGTACTTCTCAAGCTGTTCACCTTCGGTTGGGACCCTTCGACGCCACTCTTCTACGACGCGATCCCTCGTGATGCCTCGATTTTTGGCTTGATTCTTTATCCGTTCCGTCTGGGACGTAATGGAGTTTTGAAGCTTCTCGATTCGTTGGGTGAGGGCAAGATTCTCGACAAAGTCAAACATGGTCAGGCGCTCTACGGGCGGAAAGAAGGCGGCATCCTCGAAGTCGGAGTCATCGTGGTAGGAGCTGTTGGAGAAAGAAGCAGAGCGCGAGAGGCCCGGAGTTGGGTGCGGTGCGCCTTGTGGGTAGCTAGAGTCATCGAGAATAGCGGAGCCGGTGTCTCTATTGTCTGTGGTAGATGACTTGGCGGACAAGCCGGGCACCGCGAGCTGCGGCTCTGATTTGGACTTGGGCGCACTGCCCACAGCTTCCTGCCCGGGCATGGCGGGCAGCTCTTCGTCGACGATCTGGAGACTCGACCGAGCGCGCCGATGGAGGGGCCGCTTGGGGTAGCGCGGGGGTGAGCCTACCGCCATAGATGCTAGTTAGCCGTGTTTTGGCGAAGAATTGGCGTGCATGCCGCGCTCAGGGAAGACGAAGAAGAAATGGAAGTTCATTGGGGGCAGGTGCGTACGGTGGTTTTGCCCTTTGGTGACCAGAGCAGTTCAGACGAAGCCGGACCCTGCGTCTGTTCTCATGACAGGGCTGTGGCGAGCTCGTGATGTACGGGGACCTGGCTGGCTTGCTCGAGGGCTGGGCGAGGGTAGGAGAAGCAACGTCGTGGTTGAATGCAAGCTGATGATTGGAGCTCACCTCGTCATCGCCGGGTGCTCAGGCATGCAAAGGTAACTTGATAGCGCAGTCACGAGGGCAGGCGACGGGCCGTGTCGGGCTAAGGATAGCTGGAAACAGAATAACTGGCTACGCAGACAGTGTGCGGACAGTGTGCGGACAGTGTGCAGACAGCAGAGAGAGCGAGCGAAGGCAGAAACTCCAAGCAAAAGACAGCGGTGGGCTGCATGTGCACGAGGATAGACTAACCACTGTGCTTGTGCCCTGTTTCGTCACCGGCCAGGATGGCGGCCGCTAGCTACGGCGGGCGCCTGGGTGAGAGGGCGACGCGTCTCTGCCCGCCAATGCCAAAGCCACGCGAAACTCACCTCTCCGCGCCATCACCACCCCGCGACTGTTCGCCTGTTGCATACACGTCCACACAGCGCATTTACCGCACGGGCTGCGCGCATCCACACCGCAATCATGGGGAAGCTCGTTCGGCTCGAGATTTACAGTACCGTCTCCAACCTCCAATTGCGCGCACACGGCTGCTAACCCCCCCAGACTTCAAGTCATACCGCGGTCGCCATACCCTCCTCTTCGGCGACTCGTACTTCACCTCCATCATCGGCCCCAATGGCTCCGGCAAATCGAACAGCATGGATGCCATATCCTTTGTTCTTGGCGTCAAGTCGTCTCAGCTGCGATCCGACAAGCTCAAGGATATGGTCTACCGCGGCAGAATCATCCGAGACGCCCAAATCCACGCCGACGGCACGGCAACCGAAGGCGATGGGAACGGACAATCCAATGGCAGCACGCAGGAAAACAGCGAGTCGCAGGCCGGCAGCCAGCGCAATGACCCCCAGAATGCATGGGTCAAGGCCGTCTTCGAAGATGACGCCGAACAGACACACGAGTGGCAGCGCACCATCACCAGCTCGGGCGCAAGCGAGTACCGCATCAACAATCGCCAGGTCACCCAGAAACAGTACAACGATGCCCTCGAAGAACACAGCATTCTAGTCAAGGCCAGAAACTTCCTCGTCTTCCAGGGAGATGTCGAGAAAATTGCGACCATGGCGCCCGACAAGCTTACCGAGCAAGTTGAGCGCATCTCTGGCAGCTTGGAAAAAAAGGCAGACTACGACAGGCTAAAAGCCGAATCCGAAGCCGCGACTGAAGATAACGCCAAGCATCTGCACGAACGTCGCGGCATCAATGGCGAGCTGAAGACGTACCAGGAGCAAAAGGCCGAGGCAGACGAATACGAGAAGAAGCTGGCAGAGAGAGACGAAGCTGTTGTCACCAAGACGTTGTGGAAGCTCTTCCTTTACCAGCAAACCATGGAGAAGGCGCGCAACAAGATTGCAAGCCACCAGGAGGAACTAAAAGAGCACAAGCGCAGCGTCGAAAAGTACCACCAGAAGCACGAGCAGGAACGGCAGGCTGAGGCTAAGATAAAGCGCGACGTAGCCAAGACAGACCGCAGTATCAAGTCCAAGGAGAGGGAGATCGAAGATGCCTCGAATGAGCTTGCGCCAATTGAGGAAAAGATTAGGCTGTCCAACGAAAGCAAGCGAAAGTACGAAAGCAAAATTGACAGCCTGCGTAAGCAACGAGATGCAGAAACAGCACAAGTTCAGAAATGCCGCAAAGATCTAGAGACTGTACAAAAAGCCGAGAAGAAATGGGAAGACGAATTTAAAGCTGCCGCTCAGCGTCAAGGTCGTGAACTGTCAGAAGAGGATCTCCAAGAATACAATCAGCTGCGCAGTGACGTCACAAAACGCACGCATGGCGACCAAATGCAAATTGACAAGCTCAAACGTGAAGTCGATACCGACAGGGACCACGTCCGGAACCTCCAGCAGAACGTTGAAAGCCACGAAAAGATCCTGGAGCAGCTCAACGCTCATATTGCGCAACTCGAGGGTCGCCAGCAGGAGGCTAAGACGCTTTTCAAAGACTTGGAAAAGGCGAGGGCGAGCAAACAGCAAGAGCTAGACAAACTTCGATCCGACCGTCGTCATCTCGAGATGCAGTATCATGAAAAGAATCAGATGTTGCAAGAGGCCGTCAAGCAATTGAGCGTTATCGAAGGCAGTCGCCGAGAGTCAAGAAAGCTTCAAGAAGCTCGCAAAGCAATCGAGCGCCTGAGGACTCGCCTTGGACCGGAGAAGGTCCACGGCCGGTATAGGGATCTGATCACGCCCAAACAGCAAAAGTACCGCAAAGCAATGGGCCGGGTGCTAGGGCATCAGATGGAGACTGTAATTGTCGATACTGAAGCCACTGCCAAAGAGTGCATTCTGTACCTCAAACAGGAGAGAATTGGCATTATGACATTCAACCCTCTTGACTCCATACAGATACAGGCAGTCGACCCACAGCTCAAAGGCATACACAAGGGCATGCGTCTCGCTATCGATTGCATCAACTATGATCCCAAGCACGAGCGTGCCATGACTGCTGCATGTGGAAGCACTATGATTTGCGATAGTGAGAAGGTCGCAAAAGAGCTTCGATACGAGCGACGCGTCCAGGCAAAAGCAGTGACTCTTGATGGTCGAGTTATTGGAAAAGGTGGCACGCAGACTGGTGGTGAGCTCGATCGGGATGATGATTTGAGTGAACAAAAGTGGGACGAACGATCGTATCAGACTCTTGTCGATCAAGTTCATAGGTATGAGAAGGAGCTAGCCGCGCTTCCAAAACTCGACAGAAAGCAGCAACAGGAGCAGGAGCTAGAGGTTGAGCTTCTTGACCTTCAAGACCAGATCAGGCGTGCACAAGAAGAGTCGCGGGCACTTGGTCGCAACATCGAGAGCGTTAAGAAGGAACTGGCGCATCACAAGTCCGAGTTGCGCGGAGTACGACCCAATTTCGACAAACAAGTGCAAAGGCTACAAACCAGCGAAGCCCAACTCAAGAGCTATCAAGATTCAGTTAATCAAGTTACCGACCAGGTCTTCTCAGCTTTCTGTCAGCGGCTTGGATACGACTCGATACGCGACTATGAGGCGCAACAAGGCACTGTCCAACAGGAGGCGGCCGAGAAGCGTCTTGAGTTCACGACACAGCGAAGCAAGCTTCAATTCATGCTCAAACAGCTCGAATCATCACATCGAGGCGTACAGGAGCGTCTTGAGGCTGCAGAGGATGAGATCGGCAAAAAAACTGCTGACATCGCGGAGCTTGAGGCGAAACAAGAGGAGCTCCAGAATGCCACTGATGTTCTGGTCGCTGAGTTGGAGACTTTAAAGGACGAACGGAACAAACTGGACGAGAAGCTCACAGAGCGAGCTGCTGCTGTCAAGGAGGCACGACGCGCCTTAGACCAGCGCAATGAAAAGGTCAAGCATATTCTCAAGGCGGTGGATGAAGAAGACGCGAAGATCAAAACTTGCGCAACAAACCGATTCAATGTGCTCAGAGACTGTAGGGTGAACGAGATCAACATACCACTAACTGAAGACTCTCGTCCACTGTCCTCGCTTCCAATGACCGATGCACCTCCGGACACTGACGCGATGGATGTGGACGAGGATCCAGATTCTACTCAGATTCAGACCCCACAAGTCGAAGACTATGGTATCGAGGTCGATTTTGAAGAACTTGATGAAGAACTTCGGGCAGAACTACTTGAGATCCTTGAGAATGTACGTGAAATGCAACATACCTATAACGCTCCGGCTGACCCAGCGCAGGAGGAGGAGGAGGAGGAGGAGGACGCAGACGAAGGCGCCCAAGGCCAAACCGTCGCCTCCCTCAAAGAAGCCGAAGCCAAACTCACAGACCACATCACCCGTTTAGAAACTGACATCAACAAAGCCACGCCCAACATGCGCGCAGGCGAACGCCTCGCCGCAACCGAAGCCCGTCTCCGCCAAGTAGACGAGCACTTTGCCGAAACACGCAAGCGCGCCGCCGCCGCCAAAAAGGCCTTCGAAGACGTAAAACAGACGCGCCACGACCTCTTCATGAAGGCCTTCAACCACATCTCCGAGAACATCGGCGGCACCTACAAGGACCTAACCAAGTCCCCGCAATTCCCCCTCGGCGGCCAGGCCTACCTCGACATGGAAGACTCTACGGAGCCCTACCTCGCCGGCCTCAAGTACCATGCCATGCCGCCCCTCAAGCGCTTCCGCGACATGGAGCATCTTTCCGGCGGCGAGAAAACGATCGCCGCGCTGGCCCTGCTGTTTGCCATTCACAGCTACCAGCCGTCGCCATTCTTTGTGCTTGACGAGGTTGATGCTGCGCTGGATAATGTTAATGTTAGCCGTGTAGCGAAGTATGTGCGCGAGCATGCGAGCCCCGGGATGCAGTTTATTGTGATTAGTTTGAAGGCTGGTTTCTTTCAGGAGAGTGAGACGTTGGTGGGGGTTATGCGGGATCAGTCGAGGATGACGAGTCAGTATTTGAGTTTGGATGTAAGTTGTATTCGTCTTGGGGGAGAGACATGGACTAACAATATACAGTTGCGGAAGTATCAGCCTGCGTAGAATGGTGGGTGGACGGGCGAGGAATGTGTGTAGCTCCATGCTGCCCCTAGCGCAGTCTGTCTCGAGTTTCGTCGGGTGGGAGACGGTATGTAGGAATAGGGCGGTGGTTGTTGGGGGTGTAGGTCAATGTCTGGATACGCTCGAGTATCATTCGTAGACTGTATTATACCAGTGCGGTTAGCATCCTTCATAGTCACATGACGTAGTGCGACATGTAATTTTCAAATGAGTTTGATGCTATAAGCATCTAGTTCTGCACATGACTCAAATATTACAATGCAATTTAAGTTCAACAAAGTATATAGCAATATATAGATACACCAAGTTTTAGGTATTATAAAGTAATATAATATCTACTTAGAGGAAAAGATCTAATTAAGTAGGTAGTCTATACTATGCCTTGTTATATTTTAGGGTTAGTACTCAAATCTACACAGACCCTAAAACTTAAAGGAAACGAGCGTCTTCGTATAGTAAACCGTGCGCGAGGGAGGGGACGAAGGCGGTTCAGTAAGGCTGAGAGCAGGGCACCTTCCAAATCAATCGATACAGCTTGGCCTAATTAGCATCTTTCCTTCTTTGCAACGATGAACGCGGGTGAGGCATAGGGTAAATGCCCGCGCTTCGAGCATCTCGGTTCTCTAGCTCTAATTCACTTCCCTTCGCGGGCAGCATGTCAACAACGGCCTCTGTGATGTACCCTGATGAGGCCGCTGTGTGAAGGCCAAGCGCAAAGAGCGTGATTGGCTGCCGGCTCATGGAAAAGGCTGCGGCGATGAGTCCGCACGTTTCCCAATCACCTGGTAGGAACCGGAAAATGAGGCGAGGCGGAAACGAGGTAACAGAGTCGACGCCATGCACCGCAAAGCGCGCCCCAGGCTGTCAGCCAATCGATCAAAAGAACAACCAGAGGTACAACCAATCAGCCAAAAGGACACCAAAGGCCAGGCCACTAGGTACTTCAGCCGTATGAAGAAAGTTCAAGAACGCCGCAATTCTTCTAGGGATCTTACCAGACCGTCAAGCCTCTAAACTGACATTTTTTCGGTGGTCTGTACCAAAAAGATCGTCTGTATTCATTCAATTATCGATCCTTTGGGTTCCCCGGCCGACGACACGATGACATGATGCCTCCGAGTGCGCACACGAAAGCTGATTGGGATGACCGTACCGAGGAAATACGAGAGCTCCTCAAAGAGAAAACCTTCCAGGAGGTGGCGGCATATATGGAAGCAGAGCGTAATTTCTCGGCAACGTACGCGTGTCTCCTACATACAAGGAATTGGAGCATTAGGCTAACGACACCCAAAATGGCAGGGAGAGACAGTACAAATACAGGTTTGGAAAAGAAAAGAATTTGACAGAAGAAGAATGGAAATGGATTCATCTGGAGATTCAACGTCGAGCCGCAGCCGGGAAGCAGCCTCATGTATACTTCAATGAAATCCCACAGACTGCCGATCGCGTCAATCGCGCGACGGCTCGCTACGGAAAAAGGGCGCATTCTGAAATAGACTCAAGTGGTGAAGACCCCTACGCCACATTCTCACACGATCTACTGATCGATCGAAGGAATGCCAAATCCATTCCCGAAAAGGATATCCGTCCGGACCCCTCCGGCATTGACGCCTGAACCGAATCTGCATCAGAGTGGTATTCTTGGGGGGAATGAAGAAGACATTGGGACCTTGGAGACATTTTTTCTGCACTTAACGACTGAACAGACCTCTGAGGTACCTTCCATACCGGATCCGGAATTGGGGCTTGAAGCTGATAGACAATTCAACTTTGAGAGTACTTTCTGGGCATTGGCCAGCCCAGGGCCTCAGCCTCCGACGCCAACTCCCTCAGAGTTCGAAGGTAACATTAGTAAGATATTGAAATGCGTTTTGAGCCGAGAGCTAATAATCATACCACAGCCATTCTTGCTCCATTCGAATTGCCTAGAACTGGCAACGACGACTTTGCGCCGATGCCACTGACATCCCCTGGAGGAAGGCGACAAGGGGGCATGAACTCCAGCACCAGTGACACTCCGGACTCAAGTCTAGTGGGACGAGATGGGAACCCTTTCTCTGTATCTAATTTCGTCGTAACCGGCGGGGTTAAACGGTGGATGACCCAACTTGCCGATCTTTCAAGTTCAGCACCTTCTTGAGCAACGAGGTGTGTCTCCTCTCTTATCTGTAGCAATTCCCAAGACGCTAACCACGCAATCAGCACACATGCCTCCACAGGCACATTCTGAGCGAGAGTCTTCTCCATTCGCACCAACAAGCACATTCAATGGCCTCTCCATGGACGCTGGACGACGGGCCCTTACAAATCTGCTCGGCTCCGCAACAGGAAAACATGTACAGGAGAATTTTCCTCAGGTTGTATCGAGACTGGAGAATCTTGTGCTAGAGAAAGAGCCAAACACACTGTCTAAACAACTGGGCTATCTCCTGAATTCACGCTCGATCTCCTCTTCCGGAGTCTGGTTCCTCCTTGGGCTGGGGGCTTATTTCTCATCTAACAATATCCTAGACAATTATCGTACAGATACCTTCCTAAAGTGGATCACTGATCATCATTTCACTGAACAAGTGTAACTTTTTCTTAATATCAAGGCCCCCACCATCCGGTCCTTTTCTGTAAAAGATTCTGGAGTCGGTTATTCGAATCAAGAACTTTAAACCATGAAGAACGAATCGCCACGCACCAACTTGAGCAGACACTCCACGAATCAATCCGACTAAATCACTCAGTAGCTATAGTAGTACTGCTACAATCCGGAGTGAGCCCAGACGGTGATACCTTACGCGAGAGACCTCTAGAGACTGCCATGGATTTAAGAGAGCCATTTGAGATGTGTCAGCTCTTGATAAGCTTTGGGGCGACCGTTGACGTGCCTGGGATTCCCGAACGAGTCGTCGCTGGTCGACACTCCTGCCGGCTCTTGCCACTATTTGTGGAATCCGAGGTGAACCTTGATCACCAATGCTTTGGAGCCTTAGTCGAAGTGGCTGGACACGGAGATATAATATCGGTAATCTATCTGCTAGCGCGCGGAGCAGACGTCAACACACTGTACCTAATGCAGACTCCTCTTCAAGCGGCAGTTGGCTGGGCAGAGCTGAAAATGGTTGAGCTTCTCCTCTCATACAATGAAAACATAGACGCTCCAGCCTATCCGATCAATGGACGCACCGCATTGCAAGCAGCTCTCGATGCAGAGGGGGGCTGTGAAGTGGCAGAATTATTGTTAGAACGCGGAGCTAATGTCTCCGCTCCACCTGCATCTGTAAAGGGGCTGGCGACTCTCGAGGCAGCCTGCAGTGCGTTGGATGGAGAAGAAGAAGAAGAAGAAGAAGAAGAAGAAGAAGAAGAAAGGCGCGTAATGTGCCACCGACTCCTGGATGCTGGTGCTCCCGTCAATCGGCCAAGGGGAAAAGCAAGCTGGGCACTACATTGCATCATCCAGAATGGCGAGGATGATATCCTAGCCCGTTTTCTGGAGCCTCACCGCAATATAGTCCTTGAACATATGTGGGCCGAGCCTGGAATCCCGGGGGATGACGACGAGTCGCAGCCCATGACACCAATTCAACTTGCAGCGGCTTGCGGACACATCACACAAGTGAAAATGCTCTTCCATCGCGGGGCTAATATCAATGCGGATCCGGCACCACGGTTTGGTCGGACGGCACTCCAGGCTGCCGCATCCGCAGGAAACAAGGGGCTTGTAGAATTACTACTTGCAAATGGCGCAGCGGTTAATGCAGAGCCGGCAGTCTACGGAGGAGTCACTGCTTTACAGGGTGCTGCTATATCCGGAAATATCATATTAGTCGCTCTTCTCCTCGAAAAAGGCGCCTTGGTCAATGCAGAGCCGTCAGCTCTTGAGGGCCGATATGTCATCAAAGGCGCGGCTGAACATGGCCGCTTGGATACAGTCCAGTCCCTTCTGAATGCTGGAGCGAAAGGTAATGTGCGACGTAAAAAGGGATTCAAATTCGCTATCAAGTTTGCAAATGATAATGGTCATAGTGAAGTTGTACCTCTATTGGAAGATGCTGAAAAAAAGAGGCTACACAGCGGTACCAACGAAGAATGGTATATGGCACTTGGGGATTTCGATGGATTCGGTTTTTTTAAATCGTTTTATTCCGTGCGCTCTAAAGCAAGGGCAAGTTGTGGTAGTGAATATTCTAATTTCACTTTTGCGAATTGTAGGGCCTCTGGAGCGATACATCGCCCAACCGGCGTCTGAGGACCCTTGGTACCCGTGAACGGAATGAAGTACTACGGATCAATCCAGGCCTGAGGCGATGGTGGCGGGAAGAGTGCAAGCAAGCCGCGTCAAACTTGAACGAAATCCTTGATTCCTCTTACTCTTCACTACAAGCCGAGCTACCTCTCCTCGTTTCGGTCGGAGATACCTATGGGAGCAACGTAGAGTAGCTTTGTGTAGTGGCAGCTCGGAATGGAATCTTTACGGCCCACTAAGACTTTCAATCTCTCGTCTATCTTCGACCACATCTGCTTGTTGCAGTCTGTAGAGAAGGTGAGTCGTTAAGAGGGTTGAACGTTCTTGGTGACCTACGAGAGACAAAGAGAGGCAGACACAGATGTTATAATCGCTGCTTTCGCGATTTGAATATTTCCGGTGATTCCATTTCTGTGCCTACAGGCTTAGTTGAAGTGACCGCGACAAAGACGGCACATGAGAGACTCGTAACCGTAATCAATGCTGGCAACAATATGTGCATTCTCCCTGCCTACGATCGACAACGGGAACTGGGGTACTTGGTTACGTGGTGGTGTCTAATCGTATTTTAGAATCCGATTCAGGTCTGAACTGGAAACGTACAAGTGTCCAGGCTGCCGACTTCGAATCACGATCACCATCTCAGACCCCACAACACCACTCATCGATCGGCAACGGGAGATCGCTCCATACGAAGCGCTGCCATGAACATGATTGCGATCATTCGGATGTTTTCATCGAAAATGATACGAGACTTGCGAAAAGTCCGTTCAGCCTAATCAATTCACATCTCTATCTATCTATTGTGCAACGATAGCACCGCCTAATGTCGATAGCATGTTGGAAGCGTACCTAGAGACCGGCCAGCAGCTTCAGACCTCGAATCTCGAGCAGGGGAAGGCACACGTATAAAATCTCGTGTAAAACTGGCTGAGCCACGAAATCTCTGGTAGGTGGCTATTGGTGTTCGGCAATGCCGAAAGCATCGACATCTAGACGGATAAAGCGGGCAACATGCCGGGCTCAAGTCGTTAAATTGATTACCTACTTAAGAGCAAGCACGGATTTGTTCTATTCACGACGAGAAATCGAAAGGCGGCGACAAACATGGTTAGCAAAAATGTAGTCTCGGTTGGCGAGATGGACGAGGCTATAGTGAAAGACTTGTTGGAGAAATCGTTGAACGACCTGGAACTAGTAGCCGACGATAAAGCTACCACAGATTTACTCTAGAAACTTACTAGTTGCACACGTGCACAACGACACATGATATGCGCAATTCTTCCATTCTCAACAGCAGTCTTCCGGGTCGAGTAATTGATATCAATTCATCCCATAGTCTCGGTAATGTGCGTCCTGTCGGAAGTTCGGGAGTGTCGCATTTGAAGGACATGCCACACTTAATCACTGCTGGGGTAATATCAACAGGACGACGACATGCTGGAATCTTGCTCAGATTCAACAAAGAATCCCCACTGAATCTCTAAGGCTAGGGTTTCACGATGCAATACGAGTCGTAAATAAACTGTACATACGATGTTTATGAATTGACTCGCTTTGTATCGTGCGAGATTCGCCGGAAGACAAGCTCTAGGAACTACCTAAAATAGCTGGCATATTTGCAAATAGCCAGCCGACAACAGCTGCTTCGTCGTCTTCGAATTCAGAAGGATCTTTTCTCAAGCCTAGAGAACCTTCGTTACAGCCAGATGCCCCTGTCTCCCATTTGTACCTGCAGAGGAGGGTAGGTTCATACGCGGGCGATGTAAAGCACTCAAAGATGAATATGTGCGCCTGAGTCTTTCAAGAAACTCAATCATCAAAACGAGTAATCTTCTATGGTGAGGGAAGGACGTATTGGCAATGTTATCCGTTGGTAGGCATTGGCGAAGGTCGGATAGAAACCTAGTCCCACAATGCAGCGCATTTCAAAGGGACCTATCCCCAAGGTAGGCAGGATCCCATCGCCATGTACGGCCAAAATCAGGAATCCAAGGCTGGATCGCGTTTCAATCATCGAAAAAAACGAACTGGTATAATCTAGTGAGCAAATACTCGGGAAAACTAGCTACATACCCCATCAGCAGATTGCTGACAATATAGGCTACGGCTCAAGTTATTCAAGATCTCACACGCAGTTTGTGTTTCGCGGGGCTGTGGAAGGATGGCCTTGTCCATGGGTTATTGTGGAAACGAGACCCAGCGGCCTGGTTCATTGAAATGGGATTACCCTACCCAAGACTCTATTTCACTTACCTCAAGGGTTCTAGAGCCCCTTTCTAGAGCTAGGCCGTAAAAAAAAAAGGAGCCATAAGTTCCCACAATCGTAACAAAGGGCAAGAAATAACAGACCTTGTGACAGTCGAGGACGTCAACGTGAAATTGCTTCACTGTAAGTTTCTGCTGGAGCCTGTTTCCAGTCGAATCATTGTGCTCCCAGGCCCATGTTGCGAGGTAAACTTCGAAAATGTTATATTTGACAATCGTTTAAGATTTGATAACTTTATAGCTTAGTCGCATCCTGCGACTTGTTCCTTATACGACGTATGCTGTCGTGGACAGTTTCCTTTTGGTTCCTATGGCTGCTGTGAACATTATCCAGAAGTTTAACATGAACAGCTTGTCTCTATCGCTGATATTATAGAGTATCTGGGCGGAGATTATACCATGTTGTGGCTCTAAATGCTAATAATATTGCCTCAGCCTCAAACAATCCTACAGGTTACCTACCAAACTTGTCAAATACATGTTTCCAGGCCTTGAAGCGTAGCTTAGCTTTTTTCATAAATTTACCCGATTCCCACTTTTCTAGAGCTTGGAGCGATGCCACAGTACTATGATGCTGAGCGCCTAAGAAATGTAGCTTTAGCCTAAAGCATTCCTTCATCAACAACACAACATCTTCCTTGCGGCCCTGAGATTCCCAAGTATGCGCTAATTGATCCATGCAAGTCAGCGTGGTAGGATGTTCCGTCCCAAGCACCCTCTTAGACGTCTCCATTACTTGCACCAATACCTCTTCTGATTTCTTTAGCCGCCCCTGACCTCTATATACCGTGCCTAGGATACCTAGGATGGCTAATGTGGTAGGATGCTCCGCCCCAAACACCCTCTTGGAGGTCTCTGTCATTTGCACCAACACCTCTTCTGCCTCCTGTACATCTCACCTAGGGCGGCTAGGATAGTTAGTGTGGTAGGATGCTCTGTCTCAAGCACCCTCTTGGACGTCTCCATCACTTGCACTAATAGCTCTTCCGCTTCCTTCCACCTCCCCTGGCTGCAGTACGTCCTACCTAGGTTGCGCATGCTGGCCAGTGTTTCTGGATGCTCCGTCCTAAGCACCCTCTTGGACATCTCCATCACTTGCACTGACAGTTCTTCTGCTTCCTTCCACCTCTCATGACTCTTGTACGCTACCGCTAGGTGGGTCATACTAATCAGAGTATCCGGGTGCCCCACCCCAAGCACCCTGGTCCTCGTTTCTGTTACCTGCTCCAACAGCTCTTCCGCCTCTTTGCATCGCCCCTGAATCCTGTACGTTGCCGCTAGGTAGGTCATACTAATCAGAGTGTCTGGATGCTCTGCCCCAAGCATCCTCACCCTCGCCTCCATCGCTTGCACAAGCAGCTCTTCCGCCTCCTTCCACCGCCCCTGAATTTGCCTTGCTATTCCTACCATCGCCATACTACTTAGAGTTTCCTTGTTCTCTTGACCAAATACCTTCCTCCGCGCTTCTAGGGACTTCGTGGATAAATTTTCAGCATCGGCTACGCTTCCTCTTTTCCATGCATACCGTGCTGCACGATAGAGTAGTGCGGCCCACTCTACTAATAAGTCTCGTTCCTCTGGCTGCTGCGCCGCAGCTGACTTCACGTGCGTGAAAAGCACTTGACATCTTGCCCAGTTCTCGTATTCTTCCGTTGGAAACCCTTCGCAAAGATTCCTGATAAACTGCTGCTTCCACGGCTTAAACTTGCCGTTGGCTTGAAGCCACTTCCGCGTCGCTAGCTGAACTAGTCTATGCATTTCAAAGGTTGTTCCATTAGCATTAATAGAAATGAAGGAGAAGTTCCACAGTGCCACTACATCAACTTCAAATTTATCATTGTTTGCGCTAGACTGGAATGTACTATCCTCTTCAGCCCCATTCCAGTCGCTGTTATCAAGCTCTTTTTGATCACTTTGGGTGTTACTTTGGGTGTCTCTCTGATCGGTTCGATTTCGAAGCAGTGTCTCTGGGATCCCTTGTCGGTCAAAAAAGCTCATGAGGGAGAGTAGGTCTGACGCTGATGGTCGCGTCTGACAGATATAATCGAAGGATATTTGCCAAGTAATGATGATGGAGTTGTTCGCCTGCCCATCTCGGCGGAGCTGTCCATCATCGTGATCAAGAAGACTTGTTCTCTTGCTGTCGCTCTTTTCAAAGTCTTCAAGGTACTGCCTCACTGAGCATCGAGGCGCTCTTTGGGAAATATACGCCGCCGGTTGAACAATGGCAAGCGGCATAAAATCCAGCGCCGCTGCGAGTTTGGCAATATCATTGCTCCCAGCTTCTTCTGGAAGAGTGCCAGCGCGTGCGCCTTGTCCATCGGTTCCACAGCAATGATGTCTTGCTGTTCAACCAGCTTCAACGCCACCTCTTTGCTACGCGACGTTATGAGAACCGAGCCACTCTGGCTTTGAGGAAGGTATTCTCAGAGCGGCTTGGAAGCGCCTTGCGAATCGGTAGGTTGACCTTGGCCGTCATCCTGGCCATCGAGCAAGAAACGAGCGTCATCGACGTTATCGAGTATGAGTGCCCACCGCTGCTTGCTATCCCGCATCCAGTCATGTACAAGTTTGAATATATTGGCCTTGGGGTCACGTCGCCCGGAGATCTTGACGCAGTCTGCAATGTCGCGATAGCTCTGCTCAAACCGGGCTGCATTAGCTGCGTAGACCCAGAAAACCCACATGTTGGGCGATCGCGCACGAGCCCGATATGCAAATTCGATAGCCAGCTGCGACTTGCTACTTCGCAGTCAGCAATCGGTATCGACGGAGCCGTTCATACTCACCCGGCACCACCCAGGCTGACGAGTGCGGTCCATGAACCTGGTATAGCGCATTTCTGGCGGATCTGATCAAGTACCGCCCCTCGCCCGACGAAGTCTGTGTCGCGACTGAAGGGGATCACCGCCGCCGGGTGTGGTGGAGTCTCTAGCCGTTCAGATCCTCCCGCAACTCACCAAGCGGAAGGTGGAACGTGGTGTTGACCGGGCCGTTGATGATGCCGGCCTCGAAGCCGGAGTTCGCGCCGCCGAAAGATATCACGGATGCCATGATGCTGTAGCAGTAATGTAGTATGCGTATGCGTTGGCGGAGCTGAGCCTGGTGGTTCGTATCCGCCCTTGATGGCTTGCACAGCCATATCAGCTGGTGACCAATCTCTTTGATCCATATTTGAACCCCGCATGCCACGCTTCAGCCAGACCCTTTGCACCCTCCTCTTAATATTCTTCTATTGCCAAATGGCCGATCCCCTCAGTATTGCCGCAAGTATAGTTGGGGTCACAGTCCCAGCGTTGCACGTTACACGACTTCTTCTCGACGATCTACAGAACCTTAAAGACGCACCAAAAGCCGTGAAACGTCTAACAGAAGATGTCACCTCTGTTGAAACGGCACTCAAGCTGATCCAAAACGTGGATGAGAGAGAATGGATGTCACTTGGTCCAAATATAGCCGAGGGGTCAAAGACTATGTGATGGAAAATGGAGGCGTAAAGAACGATCTTGTGTGAATGAAAAGTTGATCAGACTACTGGCTAAGTGTAAAGCTATGTACGATCAACTCTATATACTCGAGGATCGGTCAGACTAATAATCCGGTTCCCGATTACCTCGGCAGGCCATTTCAGGATTGTGTGATCCTCTCCTAGGCCCTGTTTTCCACTACAGACTACCATCAGCAGCTGCACGCAAGCATGCGATCTTTTCAGAACCGACCTTCAGCGGTGGACTAGGCACTCAGAAGATGGAAAATTAGCATGGAAGGATCGTGCAAATGTGGGATTCTTCAAGCAAGGACAAATCAAGGCCATGTCCGAGCAGCTTCAAAACTGCAAGCTCTCCACTAACTCGATCGTCAGCATAGCGACCTTGTGAATAACTCTAATCTGAGTGCTTCAGTGTAGAAATCGATCTAACCCCGCCTATAGATACAGCTCCGTCCGCAATAGCCACATCACAGAAGAGATTAAGCAAACAATATCTATGAATCAGGCTGAGGCCAAGGGTGCTATTACCACAGCGGATAAGCAGCTGATAGTATTGGATAACAAGCTGGAGGAGATGAACGCCAGCACCGATGACGAGGAAGTGGCTGTACACAAGGAAGACAAGGCTGAGGCATTGCGGCAACTTGAAGAAGAACGCAAAGCGCTAAATACGTCACGAAAATTGCTGGATGAGCTGCTCTCTAAGGCACAAGAAGAAGCTGTTGCGAAAGCCGCAAGGCCTCAGAGCCATTCAACTAGTGTCACACTCGGCAATCAGAACTCGGGATTTCAAGCTGGAATAATCAATGGCGGTGTCAGTGGAACTAGTTTCGGAGGAAAGTGAGTATTATTCATAGACAGGAACAAATTTGATTTGGGTTATGAGAGAATGGAGTCAACATGAGGAATCCAATAAGTCAACAATTGTCCTACACAGCCTAGTTAAAAACCGACAAGTGTGTTTCGACTTGAGGGCTTATCAGGTGCATGATGTAGGGTGATTATATACATGTTAGTCGGCTCAAAGTTAGCCCGATTATTCATCTGAAGTTAACTGAGTAGCGTGGCGTTGAGCTATTATACATAAAGACCAGATAGGTGCGCAAAGTTGGTGAGGCCCGGCACTCGCTTGTAAACCACGTTACCGGAAAATTCAAGGGTTATTTTGACTTCGAGTGACAATAACTCTGCGCACACGTCGAGCTTTACTGAAGTTTTATATGAGTAGTGTCTAGTAGCTACTTGAGAAAATCTTTAGACCTCTGCCACCTATAAATCACGTGTATATTACTACTTTCTTGCTAATTTTACATAGAACCTTCATTTAGTATTATCGAGTTTTTTCTATATAGTTCGATCGCCTAGCTACGCTACTACTCCTTGATATTAATTATAAATAGGATGGGGTCATAATGCTTATTTCAGACTAGTTAACCAGGGCAAAGAAGACGAAAGAGGGCGTGAGTTTGTCGCCCAATCATACGCGGACGAACGAGTGTTAGAACGAGATTCTGGTTATAAAACAAAGACTCATGTACAATAGACCTCGTCCTCGTCCTCTTATGGAATAATAAAGCCGCATAATGACTGCATTCAATGGGTTATGGACAAATCGCCAAAGAAGAATCCTTGGTTGGCACAGAGAATTGTGCTTGAGCTCATGGCAATCTGGTTTGGGTCAGTACATGCCATGGCGATTGTAAGTTATCTTCTGGGACTTCGAATATTTTCTGCATCCTTCACTTACATACTCTTAGACTGCCACCTTTGCGATAGAAGACCTTTGCCTTCACCCTGAATACGTGGAGCCTCTCCGCAATGAACTAAACAGCAAATCTTACTCAATCCGTGAGAAGGGAGCGAGAGGACTTCCGTTATTGAACAGCTTCATTAAGGAGCCAGCCCGTTTGACCCCTTTGGAGTCGGGTATGTAATACCTTCAGCTTGTTCAGCTACCTCTCAAGGCATTGCTCGTCCCACTACCTTGCAACTTGTATCGCGTTTTAAACCCACTTTACTCATCATTCCACAGTTAGCACACGCCGGCTGGCTTTGAAATCTTTTTCTTTTTGCGACGGAACGACATTGAGAGTTGGGGATTTGCTATGCACACCCGCGAAAGCGCTAATGCAAAGCGCAGAACACTATCCGCAACCCCTATCATTCAATGATTTTCGACTCGTTGATACAAAGCTAGTTGATGAAAACCAAGCCAGGATCAAGCAAGTATACCAAGCACAACCGAGTAAACTCACAGACCCAGACCCTACCTATCTCATTTTGGGGCCAGGTAGAATGGCTTGGTAAGATTTACTGTGTATACGTGTCAACGGAAAATTTCCACTAGCTTCCAAGGTCAGCCCCGGACGCTACTATACAGCCGCTATCATGAAGGTCTTAATTGCAAAAGTTATTTTGAACTATGATATTGAGCTTATCAAGCCGGACCAAAGAAATGGTGGACATGGCGCTCCAGTATGCTACCCATGACTAGCACAGTATGTAACACTATCTGTGCTAATACGCGGCCTTGGGAAAGACACCCATAAGGATGGACGGATCGGACGATATGTCATACGTTGGTACTAGTGCAAGCATATTGGTATCCTCTAGCAGTAGATGCTGGCATGTGGCCTTTAGTAATAATCATCAATCGTGAGAAAGCGCGCCTATAAACAGCGTCATGCGAGAGATAGTACGCCAGGCAAAGGGCTATCTCTTGTCAAGGGATGCGGTATGTATCAAAGGGGGGCAGGGTGTGAGCACAACGCCACATTGGCGCATTTACTGTTACCCATATTATGTGCTCCGAGATATTAGAGGTAGTATCTCTCTGTATTAATTTATTTTGCAACACAAACCTTTATCTGCTTGCTACGCAGAGCGACGTTCGTATTTCGCATTTGCCGCCATGTCCGTCCAAGAAGCTATACAAGCCATTAAATCTGAATTTCCAGAGAGCTACCTTGTCCTCAAAGATACAGAGAACTTCGAGATTTTGAATGAATCATGCCTGTCATTACTTCAGAGCGAATTCGCTCCAGCGGCCAATTTCTTGCCGCGCGACAGACAAGGTGTCGCAAAATTACTGCAGCCTCTCAAGCCCTTTGTTAAGGGCGGTGGCATCCCTTTCGCTGTCAAAGGAGCGGGACAGCAACTCTTCCCCGTTGCTCCAACATAGATGGTTCCGGCATCACCCTCGACTTGCGACATCTCATAGGCATTGTCTTCAAGGATGGTGTTGCCTCGGTCGGAGCTGGCAAGCGGTGCGCCCAAATGCGCATAGAGGCGACAGGAAAGACTATGATTTAGAAGTTTTTGCTAACGTGGTTTACAAGCGAGTTGCGCGTGCAAGCGAGTTGCGCGTACAAGCGAGTTGCGCACCCCACCAACTTTGCGCACCTCTTCAAGCGTACAACTCAACAACGCAGTAGAGTAGAGAGTATATATTTATATAATAAATCAAGTAGTAGCTTCTCCATCTTTCTTACATGTACGTGAGTTGTGCCCAGTCTCTCTGCACCTCTTACAGCGTGCGCGAGCCTGGCGACTCGAGCCTGAACGCCGCCTACTCTCGCGCTGTTCACGATCAATCTGGTGATCAGCCTCTAGTTGAGCAATTATATCCTCTCCCTGTCCCTTTTTTAAGACTCCTTTCTTCTGAATCCGCTTCTTTTTTCGTGATTTACGCTTGCTGGCTGCCTCATTGGCTCTCTCAAGACTGGAGATCCGATCGCGCATCAACTCAGCTTCCAGCATCATTGTATGAGCTCCCTTTTTGAGTTGATTGATTGCGTCAATAATTGATGCTGGCGATGAGCTCTTGTGCCGGCGTACGCGCTCACGTATAAGCGTTAACTGAGCCTCTAGCTCACGTACGTTACTCGGCGTGCAAGCTACCCAGGGAGCCTCTGGTAGAGCTGGAGTAGCTGGAGTAGGCGTACGGAGCTGGACATCAAGTCTTGAGATAACTACTTCTAGCTAAAGTAGAACAAGGCCAGTAGCTTGAAAAGCTGAGTAAATATTTACTCTTGTAAAGGCCTAGTTAAAGGCTGCGTAGAAGGCTAGCAGGAATTCAAGTTTAGTAATGTGATTGATATGGTTCCAGATTAGGCTCTTAACCTAACGGCTGTACGCTTTCTTCAATGGAGAGAAGCAGCCAACATTAAGAGGCTGAAGTAAGTAAGATGAGTGAGCTAGCATACAGAGCGTATAGATGTTGTTCTCCTTGCAGATCTTGTCAAACTCAAGAGAGTAGTGGCTCCCGTGACCATCAAGTATAAGTAGCCGACGCGCACCAACTACTTAGTTCTTTGTATACTCATTGAAGTGCTTAAGCCAGTCAATAGCTAGCTTATCTGTTGTCTAGCCATTTTCGCTAATTCCGATAGCCTAGTCTCGTAGGACACAGTCTTCCTCGTACTAGGCAGAAAGGTGGGACTTGCCGGCGAAGATAAGGAACGGTGGGACTACCTAGCCAGCAGCATTGATTGCAGCAATTGCCGTTACCCACTCACGATTGCCAGGCTGGATAGCCTTTAGCCTACCTCTCCTCTCTAACCCTGTTACAACAAGCTAAGTTGTAATCTTACCTATCATAAAGCTAACCTCGTCGAAGTTGTAGACGTCCTCATCAGCTATCCTATACATAGCTTTTGTACGCTGCACCCGCTCAAACCAACCACTTATAGTAGCCAGGTCCTCACATAAGGCTCGCTGCCTATCGTATGGGCGATTGAAACGCGTCGTAAGACTGTCTGTACGCTTGACAAAGTTGCGCGCCCAGTGGATGCCGACAGGGCTGCCTCCACGCTGAGTGAGTAGCTTATCAGCCATCTCACGCACAGCAGCCAGAGTTGGGGCAAAACCACGAGAATCCAGATTGAGAATATAATCGACTATTACCTCCTCCTCTAGCTAGCTGAGCTTCCTTGAGTTGGGCTGGCAATCGCGTCGGGCAGTCATACCAGCGCGTCGGTTACGCAGTGTTGATTCAACAACATCGTAGACTTTAGCTGCCCGTCGATTACTTGTGATTTGACTTAATTCAATAGATGAGATAGCAAGCTGAATACCTGCTTCATTTGAAGTTAACTGAGTAGCGTGGCGTTGAGCCATTGTGAGTCGAGATAAGATGGGTGCGCAAAGTTGGTGGGGTGCGCAACTCGCTTGCACGCGCAACTCGCTTGTAAACCACGTTACATGCTTCCAGAAGCTAAAAAAACTGTTGAGTCCACTAAGTTTACCGTTTAGTAGCAGTGCTCCGAGTAATCAACTGTATTAAATGCAAGATGGAGAGAGTGATATTCGAGGGCATCGCTTCGCAGTTCTACTGATGAATTCTTTTAGATCGAAGAACTTTGCACCGACCAAAGTGATCACGCGGAAAAGTCAGATCAGATCCGGCGCATACCCCAAATCGACGAAACTACACAATACGTTATCATATGCCTTGGTAAGGAGACAGTGGCAGCACACGCTATGTGCCAGTACGCAAGCAGAATATTTTCATCTTTCGCCTCTAAGTCCAAGAAGATACCTTCCATCAGCTTTTCTCAACAGACCGAGAACTATGATTCCAACCCAGGCGATGAACTTTTTGACCTTTCTTTAGGGCCGTACTGGTTTCGTATCTGGATCCTCCAAGACTGTGCGGATGTGTATATTATGTGCGGATCGGGGACTTTACAGTGGGAACAATTCCACTGCGTTTACCAAATTTTGGGCCTGGACAAAAAAGCGCCGGTGTCGATATCTCTACGTCGGACATTTAGTCCATTCTTGGAGATGCCCTGTTGGGTTTATCAACTGCTGCAGTAGATATGGGTACCCCAATCCGTCTTTAAGGCTCTGATTCCAATATCGTCCGCTAAGGCGGTGTTGCTCCGCCGTAGTGCTCTCGATGAAGAGGTTTGCCCATTTGTACAGGCCGTTCCCCTCCAACAATGGAATCGCAGCATCACATGATCGTGCAAGGGATGATGCGAAGACGTGTTTGAATTTATCACGCGAACAATTTTCTTTGTTGAAGGGAACAGTTTGGGCAACCTTGTCTATTTTTATGCCGCTGACACGGAGCACCGAACTGTCCAGCGTGTGGTAGAGTTTTAATTTAAGTCCGGCTGAAGCATTGTAGTGCCTTAGAAATCCAAGACACGGGGTCTTAACAGGGTCTGAATAGCCGACCCAAGAAAAGCTTATTCGTCTACTATCCACCATACGGAGGTCGCTCCAGTCAGGTACCCATAAGGGCAAATCCAAGTCATGTTTTCGCTGTTTTCTAGTCAGACTGCCGCTCGTCGCATGTACCTGTGTAAGCATAGCAAGTGAACGATTTTGCTCAAGCAAGAAGCGGGCAGCTTTCTAGTACATATGTGTTACATCCACCGTATAGTCAGGTTGTAGGGAGTCTAGTATCTTAGAAACATCTCCACACCCGGCCGCCAGTCCAAGTAGGGCGTAGACTTTGTCCCTCTAATCTATAGCGTGGAATTTGACCTACATGATAGATACCAGCGCGTCCAGTAGCCATTTAGAATATATTCGTTGAATATTACACATAGTATCCACATTATAGAACTCTTCGGGAATCTAAGTCAGCCTTATGTAACCATTGCGGCGCATCCAGGCAGCTACCCATCCAAGACGGTGCCATAGATACAGTAATTTCCCATAAAGGATAATCAGATCGCTTATAAAAATGCTTAGCTAAAAGCTGAAAATTATCGCAAGATACAGAGGAAATACAAGCACAGACGTTATATAGCTTCTAGAGGCACGATTCAAGTTAAAGAAGGACAGAGATTGATTGAAGAAGCTAAGAGGAGCCGTCAGGCAGATGCGTCCCGAGTGCGCCAACGTGCACCATCAACTTGTAGCAAGTGTCATATACCTGGCCACAGCAAGCGCCAATGCAAATCAATCTAATCTATCTACTTCTTGAATTCCAGCTGCTTTGAGTGTGTGGTTGTGGCGCAATTGATCAGATAGATCAGTCAGGTTGGGTGGAGTGGCCCGAGTGGTGGGGTGGCCCGGGTCGTGAGTAAGCACGTTAGGATATAGAAGAAGCTTAAGGCCCTGTTCGGTGCGCCAGAATTTGTGCCTGTTTATTCAAAAATAAATACAAATCGTAAATTTAAACAGCGCGTGTTCGGATCGCCGAGGGGTTTTTGATGCAGTTTGAAAGGAATTAAAACGCTAGTAACGCTAGCAATCTCTGTACCCTACTTAGTGCTAACATGACCTACAAGTTACCTCTCAAGGCCTTCAAACAGTTTAATCTTAGCAACTTACCTCTAGAGCTGTTTTTATTTTTTGAATCGATTTAACTTACGCACGTGATACCTCTACTCTATCTAGCCCATCGTAAGGTAGTTATTACTAGCGTTGAGGCAGCTGTACTTAACTTAGAGAGGAGCCTACTACATATAAGCTACGTTCCGGTGTTGGAGCGTCTGAATCTGGCGGCTTTTGCCGCCGCTTTTGGAGGCCTCAACACCGCGTGCCGCCCTTGCAATCTGTTGCCGCTTTACGAGGCTAAGCGATAGACCCCTGCTCCTTTGGACCCCACCGATGTGTATACCACGCCGCAACAACCTACCTACCTATACTTAGACCGCTGGAGCGCAGAGGTGTATAAATAGCCAAACCACCAGCAACCACTTCAGGGCTAGATTTCGGCAAGCCGTCCCTACACCTCACACTCTCTTCTCTGGCTGATACTGCCACTCTATATTCCATCTTCCTGCGACCCAGCAGCGCTTTCCCGTTCCCTCGTCTTTGTCGCAAGCTTTCTGCGATGGCAATACAAACACTATCCAAGAAAAGGCGGCATAAGCTGGCCAAGCGCCCAGCCAACTATTACGACAGTATGCGGGAAGACCTAGCAGCGGGCGGTCCTGCACAGGTAAAATATGCGAAAAAAACCAACCAGAATTTGAGAGGGGTTTGGAAAAGATGGGTAATGTCAGTCTAGCCGCACCGATTTACTACTACGCAACTATTCAGCGATAGCTTACAGACCATCAGATACTCCGAAGAGGCAAAGGAGCTACCAATCGATTACCTGAAGTCTGTGGTGCCTGCAAACTATAAAACCTTTTTCTCCTGGGTTCTAGATCGCTACCCTGGCGTGCGAAAAAAATCCAGTCTCCACCAGTACTGGAGACAGTTGAAGATGCTCTATAAGCGGCATGCACGAAAACTTTTGGATCGAAACGTCGTGGACGATGTAAATAACGTAAGTCACAGCTCCCTAAGACTTGAGACATTGGTGATGGTAACGCTGGTGCTGCAGTACATCAGGATTCTCACGGAACAATACCAGCTCGACAAGTCCGTACGAGACAAGCCAGTGTTATCAGTCGATGACCTGCTCCTACTACTGTACTACCACTGGGTCCTGTGTAAATGCGTTTACAAAGAGGAAGAACAGCGGTTGCTGTTGGCTCTGCTCTTCTTGTTCGCTGCCTTCACGGGGTGTCGGCCAGTCTCGCTGCTAGATACCAGCGTGAAGGGATCGGGATCGGAATCGGAATCGGACCCGGATGAGAGTGCAAAAAATACCGCTAAAGGCAAAACGGTCCATTACTACGACTCCAGTGAAGACAGCGAAACCGACAGCGGATATGAAGAGGAGCCAGGTTTTGATGAAGATGGCCTGCCGTTCGTCGACACAGAGGAGCTGAAGTCAGTACTCTATGAACATGTCACTATCATGGCGGTGAAAGTACAGGACCGCATGGTACCAGTCATGTTCGTCACGATCATACATACAAAAGGGGAGGACAGGAAGCCACAACCGTCCGTATCGACTATCTTCCCTTTGTGCACGAGCTGACGAGCATCCAGGAAAACGTATAGGATGTACCAGAACGATAATCCTTTTCTCTGCCCTATTGGGCATATGGTTGCCGTGGGCCTTCACAACGATGCATTTGCCGCCTCTACTATTCGCGGACCGGAAGCAATCTTGCGCGCACGAGTCCCGAAGCGAAAGGTCAGCTTAATCTTCCGATGGAAGGAGAGCATGTTAAAGAAACCAATATTTCGAGAACCTAAAGGCAAGGCATCATCGTCAGCGACGGTGCCAGCGCCTCTTCGCGCACACACTGCAGCTCGCTACATGAAGCGTCTAGGGCAGGCTGTTGGTATGAAGCAACCGTTGTCGCATTCCTGCATCCGGCGCGGCACTGGAAATGCTGTTGACAGTATGTGTTCTCGGTCTCTGCCGCTCATGACTCCAGGCTAACAATTTGGTAGAGGTGGGATCCGTGGCCGACCGTGATCAAGTCATGGGGCACAGCTACTCAGGCATATTCCAATTTTACATCAATCCCAACGTAAAGTGTGACGTGCAGGCGGCCTTCCTGGATCAACCATCGGACGAGGCGTTAATGAAGACGCTCGGGAATATGTCGTTAACGCGCGACCCGCTGGCACCGACGGGACTCAATCCGGACGACGCTCGGGCGATCCAACAACACCCTAAAGTTGCCAGGCTACGCCAGAGAAGGGATGCTTTGTCGAAGAGATTGAAGCGGATACAACAAGACCCTGGCTCATGCGTAGATGCGAAGGAAGAGGAGGACCTTATCCAACTAAAGAAGCAAGCAGAGGCTGAGCTGCGTCGGAAGAAGAAGCGTCTACGAGATCGTGCTGAGAAGAAGGCCAGAGAGAAGTTCTTTATGGAGAACGACACAAGAGAGCTGGAGAAACAAGACGAATCGTTCCCTGAAGACACGGATGAGGCCAAATCCAATGCCATGGCCTACACGCTCAAGGAGCGGGCTCTAGTCGCAGATTTGATTTGCAGGCCCCCCGGTGACCTCAATCAGCCAGACTGCCTAAACCAGCGAATCGAGCTCATCCGAGCCATGACGAGTTTGTGCTCTCGCTGAGAAGCAAAACGACGTCGAATAGTTCAGAGCCCGGCGGATTCTCCGACTGAAGATGAGACGGACTTGTTCACTTCGCTTCCTCTAGAGTGCGATCGCCGCCAGTGCTTGTTTTGCCTAGGTGATGAGACGCTACCTCTTGCACAACGGACGTTCTGTTGGAGTCGGCCAGCGAAGATGATGGACCACACGGAAGACCAACACCTCAAACACATTGCGCCAGACGCAGAAATCCCCTGCCCCCATCCCAGATGCCGGCCGATGAAGCTGGCGTTGCATGGTGTGTCGCATCTTAAGGCTCATTCCTTAGGTGTTCACAAAATTAGGCTTCGGGTTCCAAAGGTAGAAACGGTCTAACTAGAGAAGTACTCCGTAGCGAGAAAATTCATAGGTACTTAGACTTTAAAGTAGAATAAATCCATCCACATCAAGATACTTATAATGCACTGTTTGCGTTAGATACTAGGAGTCTTCCTCTACCTACTTAGCGCCCGTTTCTAGCAGGATTACCAATCTCGTTGTCGCCTTCACGGCCTTCAAAGTAGGGGCGTTGATTTACGGCGGAGCGCGGCTCCTCCACCATGACTCCAACACCAGGTCTTCATGCCGGTTAAAGTTATAATAATGCTGTATTGGCACCTTGTAGCCTGGCTAGCATGCTGATAAGTCATCAGCCCTATGGCGGCTGGAAAAAGATAATTCATGCAAGGTCGCCACGTCAATCAGCACTTTCCCATCCTAAGCGAGGTGGTCATTGCACGTCTCACATAATATATTACACTGTAATTTAAGCAGATTAATCATAACGTGAGATCTTTGGCTAGTAGCCTGTGTCAGCAGCCTGGAATAGAATCAAGTCACGTGCTTTTATTTATCCGAGGTTCTCCCATGTGTGTTGTTAGAAAAGGCATTGAGCCTACAGCCAATACTGGCTATGCCTCCAGCTAACTATCTCAACTTTCAAAAACACCTACAGAATCGCCACCTCACAACCCTATGGCGGGTGCGGGTCAGCCATCCTCCTTGCTAGCGTGATTAAGGCGTTCATCTATTCTTAACGGGGCTCAAGTGGCGAATCTTCACTATAACCAGAAGATGTTTGAAGCTTCACTGTGGCAAATTAGCAAGCTATATAGCTACGTCGACCCCCGGCCCCCTCTATGCAATAGAGATAATAAAGAATATAAGATATAGTATATCATCTCTACGTAAATCCTGCAATGCTTGAAGGTACACCATTGTGGACATTGCATATCCACACTCTTCCGCTTCCAACACCAACGCCAATCGCCCCCCCTGACACCGCTGAGCATGTCGGTCGATACTCTGAGGGAAGCCACACTAGGTTCTCGGAATTATATGTTATCCATATACCATCTGCGCTCAAGGCTAAGCCTTGATACTGAGGATTCTGGGGTTCTAGATTAGAAAGGGGTGGACTTGAAAGGCCTGGCGAAACACTAATCTCGATAGGTCCAATATCAGTGTGCAGGTATGATCCGGTGATATCAAATGAGATGCGGTAAAGTAGCTTGCCCCTCGTAAGCGTCTGCAGGCACTCGCCGCTGCTGGCGTCCCAGATCTTGACCATCTTGTCGCTCGACGCCGACGCGAGCCGGGTCGAGTCGTGGGAGAAGGCTACAGAGATGACCGAATCGCTATGCCCCTCGAGCGTCGAAAGGCACTCGCCGCTGCTGGCGTCCCAGATCTTGACCATCTTGTCGCTCGACGCCGACGCGAGCCGGGTCGAGTCGTGGGAGAAGGCTACAGAGATGACCGAACTGCTATGCTCCTCGAGCGTCGAAAGGCACTCGCCGCTGCTGGCGTCCCAGATCTTGATCGTCTCGTCGAGCGACGCCGACGCAAGCCGGGCCGAGTCGTGGGAGAAGGCTACAGAGCTGACCCAACTGCTATGCCCTTCGAGCGTCGAAAGGCACTCGCCGCTGCTGGCGTCCCAGATCTTGACCATCTTGTCGCCCGACGCCGACGCGAGCCGGGTCGAGTCGTGGGAGAAGGCTACTGACCTGACCCAATCGATATGCCCCTCGAGCGTCGAGAGGCACTCACCGCTGCTGGCGTCCCAGATCTTGACCGTTTTGTCACTCGACGCCGACGCGAGCCGGGCCGAGTCGTGGGAGAAGGCTACAGAGTAGACCGAATCGATATGCCCCTCGAGCGTCGAGAGGCACTCACCGCTGCTGGCGTCCCAGATCTTGACCGTCTTGTCGTTCGACGCCGACGCGAGCCGGGTCGAGTCGTGGGAGAAGGCTACAGAGTAGACCAAACTGCTATGCCCCTCGAGCGTCGAGAGGCAGGCAGTCCACTGATCTCCTATACTCGGTTTTATCGTGATCTTTTGTTTCTCTTCTTCCTTGAAAAGTGTCCTTATCAGACTGCAGGCTGGACTGAACACCAGTGCAGACGAGTATGCCTGTAGAGGACCGCTCTCTATTGCCCCCTTATGCGCCATTATGAATCGACGCGCATCTCGAACCAATCCTGTTAATTCAGCTGCACCCGTTCTTCCCTAGGCCGTGTTAGCAGTAATATACATCAGTATCCTCACAGTGTGAATATTACCTTCATTAGTGTCTCAAGTTTCGCCATGGAGATTACACCTTTTGGCATGCTTTTGCACAGGCTCAGGGCTTCAAGCCAGTAAAGATATTTCCTTCTTAGAAAGTTGTCCACAGGGCCTTGGTCTTGTAGCGGGCCCCTATACTGTGCAGAACAACCGTCATTCAAGTCGGAAAGGTGATCGATCCAGTAGATGCACAAATATCGCGATGCCGCTAATGGGTCCGGGTCTGGCGGCTCTACCTGATCCGCAGGATACCCTAGCGCACGTAAGCTGTACATATCTCGTCGGAGCGCCTTCGACATAACTTGGAGCGATCTCGAGAAGATAGCACGGTGGACCTCGTCCATTCCGCTTGGGAAGATGACGCTAGCGGCTTTTGTGCATACGAAGTCCTTTGCGGATTGATGTACGAAGTAGACCGTACCACTTCGAACTGTAAGGAACGAACCACATAGGCCAACGATCTGTCGGACTGAGACAGGGTCATCGGCCACGTCCTCAAGCGGTTCGCAAAGACGTGCCAGCTCGTCAAGCGTAACGGGCCGATATACAATGGCGATCAAGGCCAGTATGCGCTTGCACAGGTCAGCATCGTCCGAGCTGCTTATGTGCTGCATCATCCGATTGTAAAGAGCGTCGAGTCCGGGTGGAAATGCTTCTAGCTTCGCGAGCACCTTCCATCTCGGTATGTCGTCGAGGCTTTGACAGACTAAGGCTACCCAGAGGAAGGTGTCATTCGCATTTGAGGTTAGATGAGCTAGCACAGCATTCTCCTCTTTCTCTCTATAACTCTTGTCCAGCGCCAGCTGAGCCACTTTATGCCGAATATAGACCTGCACAGCAGTAGACACCGAGTCCGCATTCAGCTCGAGGCTAAGTTTCACCTTTTGTCCTGCTCTTTCAATACGCTCCTCAATAATGGGCCAGTTGCGGCTGGACACGATCCACTTGACACGAGCAGCCATGGAAGACGTTTGCACGATGAAGTCTAGCAGTTTTAGTAGTCCAGTGACGCATTCATCGAGCGCGTCAACCATTAAGTATGCGCCCTTCAAGCTCGGGTCTTGGAGGACGTCTGTGAAGATCTCAGACAGTGCAACCCAGGCATTCGCGTCCTCGAAGAGTGCTTTGCCTGCATGGTCGTGCTTCTTCCGGATATGCGAGACGAGCGATGGCTGCTGATGGACGAGCATGTACAGCAGACCTCGAAGGACGGCCGTGGCGCTGTTAATCCGTGAGTCTGTAGCCTGGCAGAAGAAGTAGGACAGAAGAGCCGTCTTGTTCGTTGAGCCCGTCAGTTCATTTGCAATTGCGCAGAGCAGCATCGTCTTGCCTTTGCCAGGATCGCCCTTGATCCATAGCAGCCGGCTTTGTTTGTCGTCACGCCATCGCTGGAAGTCGGCGTTTGCGAGGATCCAGCGGTATGAGTCTTTTAGCAGGCCACCCTTGGTTTCCTCAATGCGCTTCTTGTCATTACGGGAATCGGTGAGGTATAAGTCTTGGATACACTTGTCCCACTTGTCGATCTCATCTGTGAGCCGCTTAAACGCCCTCACCGTTCCCTCGCCATAAATAGGGGCTAAATAAACACCGAATATGCCGAGTAACGCGTACGCTTTATCTTCTTCGAGCTTCGTCTGGCGGTGTTGTATCCACGACAATCGCTCATTAATGCTGAACTGAGAGAGGGGTCCTCCTTGAAGCGCTGACTCGGGAATTCCTGTTATCTTGCGAACTTGTTGCGTTAGTGTGCTCTTATCACCAAGTCTTTTCCATTCTCGAGAGAAAAACTCGACCGAGCTCGGGGCAAGAAACTCTTGAAGCGTCCAACCCCGGGTGAACCATCTGCTGACTCGAAAAGCTGGCTCCCAAGCAAATTCAGAGGCCCCGTCGCTTGCTTTTCGCTTAGTCATCGAAACATCTGACAGATAGACGTAACATTTTACAGCATTCCGGTACCAGCGAAACATAGAGTTGAGCGCTTCCTGGAGTTCACCATAGTTTGATTTGTCGATGCAGCAGGTGTCCACCCAAAAGTAATGTAAGCCATCGCGCTCGGCCTGTTGTCCGCAGAACCGGATCTTGTTGTAGCCATTCTTGTCCTGCCCAGTGTCATCTATCAAATCTTTGAAGGTGACCTCTTCACCTTCCTGCCAAGTATGTGAAAGGATCGCATAGGGAGGTATGGAACCATCGTCGACCAAGTCCTCCGTGAAGTTAAATTCGCCGGTTTTGCAGCGTCGCAAAAGCCGCATTACTTCATGGGGAGTTTGGACGGGTGCATATGGCAGAATACACTCTCAGAGGCTCAAGGCAGCAGCCTAGGGAAGAGACGAGTACTCTTCTGCTAAGATGAATCCCAGCTCTCGGAATTAGCGCGCATACAAGGAAATAGGAACAGTGAATTACCAAAGAATCGCATCGAAAAGCGAGACAGTGCAAAGTGCTGTGAACTGATTCTGAGGGTGAAAAAGATCAGCTGAGGGGCTGACGTGGCTGATTGCACAGCCCACAGCGTGGCGCGGTAAAGCTGACATGTGGGGTTAGCGGAAGGCGATTTTGCAATGCACCCACCCGACTGAAGTGGACGAACACCTTGGTAACGCTAGCAGGGAGGATGGCTGACCCGCACCCGCCATAGGGTTGCCCTGGAGGCGATGAGAATATTTTGGGAAGGACGGTATTTCATAGTTGACCTGTGTACGATGGCTCCCGGATCTAGCTCCCCCAGTGGGACCCGCCCCAGGTCGTTGTTTTTACGGGGTGCTAGCCTATTACGGCAAAGTCTGACTCAAAAGCCCTTCCAAACCCATCCAGTCTGCACGGTCACTTTTGAACCCCATATCTTATATATAACAGCCTATCTTTATTTCCGTAATATCGTCCTGCACCACCCGAAATTACCTTCAAATTAATCGCTATACCTGCCGCTACTATGTCCTCAAATTTTAAGTCTATATAATGTCTGTAGCTGTTGCTAGAGACCTGCAAAGTTGTTGTTTTCTGTCCGTGCCTACCTTTTTTTTGTCTGCACGCGCCACTTTTCCTCTGCACAGTCGCCCGGATTAAGTATTACCCGCTCTCCCCTTTTCTTCCTTTCTTCCTCTCCTTCTTTCTTCCTCTTATCTCTTCTTTTTCAACGTAGAAAAGTAGTCAAACAAAGGTAAGAAATAGTACATTATAGAGGTAAGGCATTTGTGTGTAGGTAGCCTGCCTGATAGGTAGTCCTATAGACGATTGATGGGCAATCCTATAGGCGATCGATAGCTAGCCCTGAGGCGATAGATAGCTAAGTTAATAGCGGATAGATAGGTAGCTCGATGGCTAATGGATAGGCAGATCGATAGCTAGCTCAATAGCGGATCGATGGCTAGCTTGATAGCAGCTCGATGGCTAGCTTGATAGGCAGCTCAATGGCTGATGGATAGCCAGCTCGATAGCCAGCTGATACCCCTTTCAATCTACAACCCTCTAGCCCTTTCAATCCACAACCCTCTAATCTACAACCCTCCACCCCTATTTATGCTACAAATAACCCTTACACACACCGGCTAATAAGCTGGTACTATAAATAACAGTTAATTTCTGCAAACTCTATCTTTGCTATGAACTTGCTATGCTATTCTTGTAAACCTTCCGTTAAATCCTGTTTATACCAAGCCTATTCGGCCTATTACAAACAAGCCTTACACACACTGGCCAATAAGCTGGCATACTATTCAATACCACAGCTATGTAAACAGACATAACGCGCGCTAAAATATTAGAGAATTTCAGTGGCTAATCAGCCGACGGCGAAACTATTGGAAATCATCTTTATCCAGTCAAACTGAACCCTAAATGTACGGAAAAATTTCTCTTATAATCAAGCTTTCTTCTCAGACATCCGAAATCAAGGAAGGTCCTATCTATCGCGAGAAAACAGGGGGGTATTGATAAGAACGCGGTTGACGGCGCTGACGAATCGTCGACTAGCACGACGATCACAAAGTGAAACTTTATAAAAAAGTAGAATCCTAGAGTTAAATAGCAATAGAATAGTTGCATGTTAAATAAAGCCCTATACGTCTACAGGAGAGAGACTTAAGATACCTTTTTCCTAAAAGTGTCCCGCCATACCATGCGTCCCGCGACGTAGGGATTGACCTTAAGTCACTATATATTTCAATTCAAAACCCTTTCTTGACTTAGCAGAACAACACATATTTCCAACATTACTCCAGCTTTCACATCTTCTACAGAACGCCATTCAAGCATCGCAATGCCAGTAACTTTCAAAGTCGCAGACTACCCCTCTAAGCCGTGGGCGAGACAAAAAGTAGAAAAAGAACAACACCTCTTCCGCGATAGCTACTCCTCTGAGAACAAAACCCGCTCACACATCATCCAATCCTCTATTTCCGATGACTTCCTCAAGCAATCACACATTACCCCCTCCAGAAACGGCATCGTCTTCTCCGCCTTCGAGGCCTATAGCTAGCACCACCACCTCACTATCCGCCTAGACGACATTTGGTTCGCGATCCTCTCGCAACTAAATTTCTACATCAACGCAGATGCAGAAGCCCTACGCAGCCACTTCGTCTCCCACAGAGGCAAAAAGGACCTCAAGATTGAAAAAAACACGCTCGACTTCGGCTCATGAGACTTTGGCGCTTTCGCACGCCAGATGACCTACCTGATCCAGGAAAACGTGAAAGACCCGAACCTGCGAGACTGGATTATGCCAACATTTAGCACTACAAAAGTCGAAGATCGCACCGTGGCTGCGATACTCATGATGGGCAGTCTGCAGGCGTACTTTAACTACTTCGCCCACCTTGGCTGCGGGTTACCCTGTGACGCTACTGGGCGAGCGCTCCGACTACGAAGACATTTTGTCGCGCATCGACAAACTGGAGGAGCTAGGGCCTGAGCCAACTGACTGGGCAAAATTGCTCCGACCTATTCTGCGCAATTTTATCGCTAGTTTTGACGACGAGAAGACGGCAGAGAGACATGATTTTTGGAGCAGGATTGTGCATCATGAGAGTGGCAGCGGGACTTCTACGCTTACGGGCTAGATTACAGCATTTTGCTACTAGCGTCAGGATGGGAAGAAGTTGGGGTATGTGAGTAATCGGGTTGTGCGGGATGAGAAGGGGTGTAAGGCTTTGAATAACAAGCGGTGTAATTGATGGCGTGACATATCATCATTTAGACACAGAAGACATTTCGAGCGGGTGGGCGAGCGCGCCCGTTCAGCTTGAAGATCGGAATGGTAAGATTACGAAGGCCAAGATGGTGGCGGGGAGTCTTGGGATTGAGGCTTTTGAGAGCGGCGAGAATGGCGAGGATGGGGAGGCGAAGTTGGATAGTTTGAAGAGTCTGAGTGGGTGGTATATGTATGAGGTTAAAAAGGAATGAGAAGTCGGTTGGGAGGACGAATCCGTTTGGCTAGTAATCGGTTTGGTGTGTAAAGATAGTTTTCAGTCAGGTTTCACAATCTGATATAGGAATTCGAATCGATATTCATCAAAGTGAATACCTAGTGTATTCCATCCATGACATATCTCCATAGAATCTACAATGCAGTACACATTCCCCCTTCCCTCCCCCTCCCCTTCTCATCCTTACTCAAGCATGCACCGGCACCCCACCTTGCCTTCACAGCCTATCTCTCTAGCGTATTCGGCACGCTCCCAGCCGCCGGCGTGCTTCATGAGGTACATTTGGCGCTGGGACCACGCTACCACTTTTCAGTCCTCACACTTCCCGCTTTGCTTTCCCCCTTGCAGATAGAATATCTTACCTCTCCCTATTCAATGACTTCCCCCGCTGCACAATACAATCACTCGTCAAAATTTTGAGCTGCTAACAAATTCCTCACTAAAATTACCCTTTTCTCCTATATTATATAGCAACTTCTACCAAATAGAATTTTTTAAAAACTAAACCTATTGTTCTTCTAACCTACCTCTGTAACTTTTATATATTCGCGGCTAGTGTTTTGGCCGTTATTGACCTGACTACGAAAGTCATCAACAAGTGTAAGTATCTCATTGAGACGACACACGATGCCCTAAATAACTTGTGCCATATCTTTATCGAGATCTCGTCACTTAAAACAACGCTTGAAAGCCTACAGTATCTCTCTGCTGCAGACAGCGATTTCTCTCATGTGATACGAAACCTCAATAACGTGGATGGTGCTGTCTAAGGTTGTGACACGACCGTCAACGAGCCTGCCGCTGAACTCGATGGTCTTGCAATCTAGAGGGACATTCAAACTACCCTGAGAAAGCGACAGATATTGAAAAGATCTCTAAGGTGGTGCCTGAAAGAGAGCAGGGCCCGCAAACTACTTGATGAAGCGGTTCAGTACAAGTCTACAATCATCAATAAATTATCTTCGGAATTTAAAAATGAATGGTTTAAAGAGCCCTGTACTATATTGTTAATGTTTCCCAAACCGCTAGATCTAGTTGCAAGACTCCGGGCATAGTTACTCTCACCTAGTTACATGAATAAGTTAAACACAAGGTTCTACACGTCACTACTCTCTATCACGGAGGGTGGATAATCTGTTCCGGTTACATAATTATGAGCTCGAACTGTAATTTAGAGGTGTCTATTACTAGACGTGGAAGGCAGCGTGTTAAGTTGATTGGCGAAAGACTTGTTGGAGCTGCACTCGAGGGGAAGCCAGTTTCGCTAGCTATCTACCGTACTAAGGCTATAAATACGTAGATTATATGTCAGACAATATAATAAGCAGGTAATGCTCCAAGGCGTATCAGAGAGTGTCATGTGCTGACGCTCGAATCCGAGTGTGTACACAGCCGTAGCTACAACAGCTACAGGCTTGGCCTCCAGGATGACATGTATAAATTACACCGTGCGAACCTGCTACACCAGCCAGGATTTGAAATCGCTTTCGTCAGAAGTACTGACCAGGGTGGCGATCGAGTATAAAATTGTGCGCCACGAGGCTAGTAATGACATTTCAGCCTTATAGTAAGTTTATAGGACTTCGGCAAATCAGTTTATAAGTATAATACAGTAATTAGAGTTTAACAGAGATGCTCAAGAGAGAATGTGATTATACTCTGAAATAAGGCTCTCTATCAACCACGCGCGCACGTAGCGATGTAAACGTAATTTTCGGGTAGAAAGGGCTCTTCATGTGTGAGAGAAGTCTCAGTTTACATAAAACTTAGCGAATATTATCGCGCGTGTGGAAATATGATCGCTCGAAGTCTAAGTTGCCCCCACATTTTGCGGCACGGCAGGATGGAGGGATGCACATTAGTTGTTATTGGCCAGACATTTTGGGCGATTATTTCAATGTTAGGCAAGTAAATATTTACCCTACTTTAAGTCTATAATGTATCAGTTTTTTGTATTTTTTTCATATTTACAGAGACCTCTTTGGCTCGTCTATAAGTATATAGAAATTACAAAAATATAATCAATAGTTTCACATATTTATCTACTACACCTATACGAGTGCTAAACTTGTTTTACCGTTAGAGCTTTCTTTTTGCTCCGATGCGAGTTCATAGTGTTCTGCCACCCCATGACTACGCCCAATACCAAAAAGTCACTCATCCAAATGTACGGCCATATTATAAGCCTTGCTACTTGAAGCCTGTCATAATCCTAGTCCCCTCTCAAGGCTTCCCAGGCCCCGCCAACGCTTGCATAAGTACTGTAAAGAAATCGTATTGAGTATATACATTTGAATTGGAAGAATGCACGCTAGCGCATGAGTCTGATTCCAGTCCAACACCGCAGACTGTCATCTAACAACTTTCACACCACCAAATGGCCTCATCAGAGCCTTTTCTCAGCCCGTAACCACCTCTTATCCCTAGGCACACTCTGTATCAACCCACATATCCCCCTTGGCCACAGCCGACTGAAACTGACCCCGCAAAGACTCCACATACGCCCCCGCCGTCTCGCGCACCTTGCCACAACTAAAGCTGCCAACCCCACGATCCTTATTACTGAGTGCAACCTTAATATAATCACCATCCGCAGCCGAGATCTCAACACTGTCCGTCGCTAAACAAGCATTCGATTGGCCTACCGACTGACAATTCGCCTGGTACGCCGAACGCTCGACAACGCCCGCAACGCTACCGACCAGCAGATCGTACATCGCATCAGAGCGCCATTTGAAATCCTTCACTGTGATTTGAAGGGTCTGCCTTGTGGTTGTGCCGTCGGCGTTGGGCTGGCGGACTGTCATTCCGCCGCCGAGGTTTGTGCACCCGCTCATGCCTTTCATTTGACACGAAGCTTTGAGCAAGGTGTATACCAGGTTGTAGAGGTTACCGTTGACGGTTGTGCCGACGTTAGCGTTGCCGGATCCAATCCGCACGATGATTTTGCCCGGTTGGGCGGCGAGCTGGCGGATCTGGAGTTGAGTGTTGCGAGTGATGATGTGGCCTAGATGTGCATCTATTGTAAGCGCATGTTCGATGTTGAGGTACTATATGAAGTGGATTATACTTACCGTTATCGTTGGTGGGTACTGCGACAGCAGCGACAAATGCGGAGAGAAGAGTACTGGAGCAGAGCTTCATAGCTGACAATTCTGAACAGGGTGGTTGAAGTGTGAGGTAGAAGTGGTTCTCGAAGTTGGCGAGCGAATGATACCTGTTACGTAGACGCAAAATACTCGAAAAACAGCTGGCGTAGGTGAATAGGCTCGGAGAGAAATGGTGCTATGGTGAATTTATAGGGGGTTTGTTAAGTTAGGTACAAGTTCTTTGTTTAGGGAGAAGAAAGGGCGCTGTTTTATACTGGAAAAGGTCCTGGAGACGACATCATGTTTAGCAAGCACTTATTCAATTAGAATGAGTAAATCACCGATAAGTCATGGAAGAGGGGCCATTCGCTTGTCCTATGAGCATTAGTTCGTGACTTCAATTTCGGTGTGCTTTGTCTGCACAGACTTAATGTTGAGTCAAAACTTCCAGATACCCGCACTCGAACCAGGTTAGAATCATAAACCTCTATCCCACTAAGCGTATTACTCCAATTCTAAGCTTGAGCCATACCTTATTCCTTTAATCTCAAGTGATATATATCCAACTGTTCCTGTGTAACTGGATTTGGGCTCTTCACCATAGGGTCCTCACCCTTCCCACTCTTTGGAAATGCAATGACATCTCTGACACTCTCTTTACCCCGCGCAACAGCAATTAATCTGTCCCACCCCAGCGCGATTCCTGCATGTGGAGGACACCCACTCCCCAGTACATCAAGCAAATGCCTGAAATCCTCGATGCGGGAAGGGTACATTTTTAGCACGTCGCGGAAAATGAATTCTTGGACGGCTGCGTTGTGAATTCGACGGGAGCCGCCGCCGAGTTCGACGCCGTTGAGCACAATATCATAGTGTGCGGCGGTGGCGAGAGAGGGATCTGTGAGGAGAAGTTCGACGTCCTGGGGTGTCTTAGGTGCGGTAAATGGGTGGTGGGTCGATGAGAAGCCCGCGGTGCCACCCTGGTCTGAATCGCTGTCGTTGCTCGGCGTGAAAAGTGGGAAGTCTGTGATCCAGACAAATTTGAAGTCTCTTGGAGATGGTGCGTCCATTAATCCTTGTGCTATTGCAGCTTTGTGGAGTGCTAAACGAAGATTGCCGAGGACGGTGGAGCCACCGGAGAGAACACTATTTGGACGCGCCTGAACAATGAGTAGATCACCATGTTCAACAGCGAGTTCTCCAGGGCCTTCCATTACGAATTGGTATCCCAAGGGTCCGAGACCTTGCATGGGTTGTGCGGAATCACCCACGAAGACACCAGGCTGGCCATGAGGATTGTCCAAGTAAATTTTACCATCAGGGCTATCAAGGAACGAGGATATAAAGTTCCGTGTCACCTTGGGGTCAGAGGATATTGAAATCTTAATGGCATCAACCGTGGGGTCTTCAAGGGGGGTGATCTTTCTTATCAGATCTGCGGGAAGATGCTGCGTGATTTTGTGAATCTGAAAGCTGTCAGTCGGGAGGCGCATCTAAATGATGATTATTACACCTACCTTAGCCTTGTACCGTAAGTCCGGCTTGTCAGACCCATAGGAAGACATTGCCTCTAGATAGGGCATCCTTGGAAAAGCCTCATGCACTGGTGCAACCAGTTTGTTCCAAAGTGTCCTTAAGAGATGCTCAGTCTCGGCCATGACGTCGTTTTCATCCGCCCATGACATTTCCATATCAAGCTGAGTGAATTCTGGCTGGCGGTCGGCCCTTAAATCTTCATCGCGAAAACATCTAGCGAATTGGTAATACCTCGTAAACCCTGAAGCCATCAATATTTGCTTATACTGCTGCGGGCTTTGAGGGAGGGCATACGCCAGCCCTTTTTGGCGCGTAGGTACGAGGAATTCTCTTGCGCCTTCTGGGGTCGACTTAAAAAGAACTGGAGTTTCTATCTCTCTCCAGTCGATACTATTTAGATGAAGTCTCGCTTGGGCGGCCGCTTCTGCCCGAAAGACTATGTTCTCGCGAAGTTCTGAGTTGGTACGTAGTTGCAAATGTCGCTGCTCAGGACCAAAAACCGTATCTTCTTTGATAATGGTTTCGTACGATAACTCGTTCAGTGACTCTACGTGCTCCACAACGATCTCTCGGTCAATGGCCAGTTTCATACCCAGGTGTTCAGCGCTTTTCGCTGGGCTGCGTGCCTTCAACTTGCCTCGAATAATTACAGGCGTCCACTCCCTCAACGACCGTAGACGTGCATGGGCATCTGCTTGCTTCCCTTCGATATTCGAACTAGACACAAGCTGTATACACGATGTTTGTGCTTTGTTGCGAAGCATGGTGAAGGTCAGGTTTTTGTTGACATCTCGCCGTGTGCTCAAATAACCAACGGCTTCGATATCTTGGCCTACAGTTTCTTCATTACCCCGATATTGGGTCACACAGCGCCACGGTGTTGATCTGACTGCATTAAATGAGTATGGAGGAATGAGGCAGCGATTATAACATACTACTAGCCTTGAACTCATCCAGAGTTTTCCGTAACTTCTCATCGGGTTTAATCGTGTCCATCAATGACCTTGAAGTCGACAAATCCCTTGCGTCTGCTCTTGGAAATGTTATAGCACGATTGGACGTGATCCTGTGATTGCGTGTGCAAAAGAAGCGAGAAATCTCAACGTAAGAACTGCGCAGACAGGCTACTCGGCCTGGAGCCCGTCTTGCTGCATGTATCAAACTCATTATAGCTTCCAGAAAGAATTTCAAGCCCCCCCCAAAGATCTGATGTTGGGTGTATCGAATGATATTTCATAGTCCAAGCATCGAGGAATTTTGCCAAGACATGGTCCAAGCTTCATCGACGTCGAAAATTTCCGAGCTCCCACACCCTCTTTCTTTCCTCATCCTTCCAGTTTAACTCAAGTAAGCCATCCCATCTGCAACGCATAGATAAACCTTACTAACGCTCTTCTTAGATGATGAAAGCCTAGCGTGTACCCAATGAGCACTCCTCCTCACCAGCCGTTGTAACTCTCCCTTTACCGGGCTTAAGTGGTTCACTGGTCGACGTGGAGGGTGCATGAAATCCGCGTTCGGCACAAACACCTTGTTAACCAGCGGACGCTTTGATGGCATCTCTGATTCGATAAACTGGCTTGGTGTCCTATCCGTGGCTGAGCACGGAGTGTGCAAATGTCACTACGACATACTACGATGAACGCGTTACTTGGAGGAAATCGGAACAGAGCGACTGCGAGTCAACTTGCGCTATATGTCAAGCGCACACAAGACAAATGATTCGCATGCCCCGATCAAATCCACGATGCGCAGGTGGAACGATGGGCAATGATCGACATCAAGGCCTTGTACGTAACAAACTACAGCCACTAATATAAATAATTTTAGTACTATATTTTGTGAAGATACAAGAACTAGTCTGCACTCTTCCATCACTTATTCTAGGTTCAAGTCGGCCGCGAAGACTTCGTGACATCCAATCGCCGTAATTTACTGCGAGAAACAGCACTACGCACCCATGCTAGATTTCTCTCCAGATCGGCGAAAGATCAATTTCGCAGTGTCAATCATTCCTTGCACCACCATATATGGGGCAATGAACGTAAAACATTTTGCTACATACATATCTTTCTCATATTTTGCACCTGGTTCATGATAGCACGAGGAGATGCACATGAGAAGCTCAAAAGTTGCTCTGCATGATCCAGACATCATAGCCAATCATATGCATTTAACATTCATCCAAAACATACACATAATACATTATATATATATATATGCCTCCCAGGCGCCCAAACTCCCTTGCCTCCAACACACTCCTAATATGGCGCCTTAACAACCAACACACTCGCCCCAACTTTGCCCTCCCACACCTTCTCCGCCAACGCCCCCAACGTATTCGCCGCCGACGTCGAGCTGCGAATCTCATCTCCGTCGTCAATGCTGATACGAACGTTCCGGCCCACGTTTCGCCCGAGGACAACGAGATCGCCTGCGTTCTTGGGCGACTGTCCAACCTCAATGCTCGCGCGCGCAATCACATCTTTAGTAGGCGACGTCGACGTGACCGTTTCAAAGACCACACGGTTCGCCAAATCGACAGGCAGCGACGCGCGCAGCGACGCAAAGAACGCCGCGTCCTGGTCGCGCGTGGGCATCGTCGTGGACACGACTTCGCCGGACTTGCCAGCGGGTGATTGCACAGGTGTTGGTGCAGCGGCCTCGGTGTTCGGGATGTCGAAGTGCGCGATTGTGGCGGTGACTTGTGGGTTTTCGGCGAGCTGGAGGACGAGGCGCAGGGCGGCGCGATCGTCGGCGCCGCCGAAGAAGGGGAAGAAGATGTGGTGGCTGCGGTCGGCGATGGGGGCGGTCACATCGTCGCGGCGGCTGTTGAGGCTGACGCCGCTGTAGGTGCGGGTAAGCTTGAGGTTACGCTTGTGGTCTTTGTTTTTGCTGCCGCCGAAATTTTTATTGATGAGGATGGCGACGGGGGTGGAGGCTTGTTCGAGGGCTGAGTGAACGAAGTTTGTGTAGGATGAGACTGCGAGTTTGTTCTTGGTGCCTTTATCTTCGATGATGGTCTGCTCGCTCATGCCGCCGGTTTCGCTCCATGGCAATAGCAAGAAATCTGAGTCTGAAGCACGTGTGCTAAGTGTTTCGGCAAATGAAGACTCTGGTACGACAAGAACTTCTCCACTAACAGCCAAGTTGTGTAACCGTCCAAAGGTTCTGAAGGTGTTGACCACGGGATCATGTGCAGTGTATGATTCGATCTCAGAGACCTGCATGACGGAAGAACCACGATCTGTCAGGTTAAGCAAACGTAGACCATATGCCTCGACTGGCCTTTTAGGCGGCTCTTCCGCTGAAGAGTCTGAAGTTGTCTCTTTGGCTGAGTTATCAGCCTTCAAGGGATGCGTTTTTGCCACGGGCTGATAAGTAGTTCCGCCAAACAGCGAGGTAAATGCAAGCAGATTGGGCATGCTGTCCATGCGAAGGTATACAGTGAATCGCTTAATCTTCTCTGCCGCAATTTTATCGTATTGGGCGCTGTCTCTTGCTTCATCTCCATCGATGGGCTTTTCGGTGTCCCAGTCGATCTCGCCACGGCGCCAAGCGTCAACCTTCTTCTGGTACCATGGAGGGTAGAAGTAGATTGTAAGTGGGGAAGACAGGAAGGTAGTGACAAGAGCCATGACGACGAAAATGGTAAAGGTCCTGGTGCTTAGAATTTTGGCGTTCAATCCAATGTTCTACAGATGTTAGCTTCGGATTTTATCAAACAGTGCTGTTTGACATACCAAAACGATAAGCTCCACCAATCCTTTACAACTCATCAGAGATCCAATGGCAAAGCACTCTCGCCACAGCATCTTCGTGCCTCGAGCCGCAAGTGTGGCACTAAGGAACTTGGAGAAGAACGCCACAGCGACGACACCAACAACATAACCCCACGTGATACCAGAGTCAAGGAGTCCAATGTTCGTGTTGAGCCCAGACAGAGTGAAATAAAGCGGAAGGAACAAAGCGCCGATAAGATCTTCAATCTTCTCTGCTACCTTGATGGCAAAACCACCTTCGTGGGGGCAAATGAGACCAGCCATGAAGGCGCCGAAAATTGGGTGGACGCCAATGATACCGGTGAAGAATGCCGATCCGAGTGCAAGCAGCAGAGTTAGACCAATGATGCCTTGACTAGGACCGTCTTGGAGAGCGCGGGTTCTGCGCAGATACCAGACGAAAGCAGGGCGGACGAGATAGCTGAGGAATAGCATATAGCCCGCGCATGTCAGGAGCACCCAGAGTGCGGTAAGTCCTGAACCCGCGTTGACAAGAGCAACACAGAGCGCAAGCAGAACCCAGCCTATTATAGAACATTATTCACTGAGAGTTGAAGTAGACTTCTCTTTTACTCACCTACGACATCATTGCCTACACCCGCCGACAAAACAATGACACCGACAGGGGTCATGAGCAGTTTCAACTCAGTCAGGATACGACAAAGGACCGGGAACGCCTAAGACAACATTAGCGAGACACAAATATAAGTCAAGAATATACTCACGGTAATCGCCATCGCCACACCAATAAAAAGCATGAAGATAGAAAAATCCACTTGCACTGTACCCGGCTCGTCTTTGAATTGATTGTACAAACCGACCGCAATAGCACATCCCAAGCCGAACGGGACAACCATACTCGCCACGCCAACATTGAGTGCTACTTTCCAGTTGCTAAGCAGGAACCGCAAATCGACTTCCAAGCCGATGATGAACAGGAAGAGGGTTAGACCAATATTTGCAACTAGGCTCAAATTGGTCATGGACGAGGCGGGGAAGATAGAGGCCTGGAAACCATGGATTCGGCCCATGACTGATGGACCCAGAACAATACCGCCGATAATCTCAGAGATGACGCGAGGCTGGCGGATCTTGGACAGGGGCCAATTGAGCGCGCGACAGAAGATGATGATGATTGATGCCTGCAACCCAATTAGCACAAAACAACTACTCCATCGTCGAGTTCGTTTCCAAATCCAATATGCCGTGATGCTCGTCTCCGGAAAGACAAAATGAGGGCTAGAGAAGCTGAACACAACACCCTCACCACGCCCACTCAGAACGACAGGGAAAAAAAATACATACCTGTATGATAAACAAGATAATCGGATTCTTCGCATCAAAATGCGCCGGATTCACGCCCTCCAACACGCCTCCTTGTGGCGGGGCCTTCGGCGGCGCCGTAGGCGACGCGCTCGCCATCGCAACACTCGGCGACATAAGTACTTCGATTCGACTCAATATCAGAACACCGATCTAGCAGGACGGAGCAAGATAGTAATAAAGACCAGCAGCGCCGTTGTGAACCTTTATGCAAAGCTCAGACCACGTGCTTGGCGTCAGCCCAGGCGAACGGCAGGTTGGTGGGCGTGGCTTTGCAAGGTAGCGGGAGGCAGGGATTGGGGCGGGGAAAGACTAGTGTTTGGGGGGGCTCATGTGATGGGGTGGAGGAGGGCCTCATGTGGACAAAGATGGTGGTCTTGCACACCGCCTGGGACTTAGTGGCGCGACTTGCGCTTGGGCTGGGCCGCGCGATTGATGTGGTGGCACGGTGGGCGCATGTCCAGATGATAGGAGGGCACTTGGCTGCGAGGCATTGTTGGTGCCGTGATACGGGGGTTGCGTGACTTGTGCATGTGGTGTCAGCTCCGCAGGCACGCGGTGGGTTTGCTCATCAGGTTCAGGCTTGGGTGAGGTAGCAATCATGGTAATTATTAGCTGCCTGTATTGCCTGATGCAGGACTAGGAGGCAAATCGCCTGTAGCCCAATGTTTCATATCGTTACCAAGCACGAATTCTAGGGTTCCCCCATCCGCAAAGATATCCTCCCATCTCACCCATCCTTTGTCCCATGGCTTCCCATTTACTTTCAGGCTCTGGACAAAGAACGCAGTGTCTCGAGCACCGCCCTTCGTGGTGATGTTCAATATTTTGCCGGCACCCAGGCTAATAGTCATTGACTCGAACCACGGCGCCAGAACAAGGAAAGTTGTTTGGCCCGTCATAGGCCAGAGTCCAATCATCTGCCACTAATCGACGAATTAGTACAACACAGAAGTTTCGGCGAAAGAACGGTGTTGGAAATATACCAGAAGATTACTTTCCATGGCCCCTGCATCGCTATTCCCTGGCACCCCACTCTCTCCAGCCCCATACTTGTTCCCAATAAACCTGCTCCGCATCACACTCTTCCACTGCATTCCACGCACAAAATTATACAAGTATGGACTTGTAAAGCCAGGCTCGTTGCCTGCGTTAAATATTCCTAACTCAAACAACTTGTCTAGTCTATCTACGAACCGGGCATCGCCGCCACTTCGGGCAATTAAGTCAGCTACGTCGTGGATGGCATTGAGGGAGTAGATCCACGCGTTATCTTCGTAATATGCGTCGCCCCAGTAGCATCCCCCGCAATTCTTGGGGTCTTGTGGGATGAAGGAACCATTGGCAGAACGGGGTACCACGAAGCCGGAGTGATTGGCAGATACAGTGTTTGAGTTCCAGTGATTTCGCCAATTTCTGGAACGGGCGAGATACTTTTGTGCGAGCGGGGTTTTCCCTAGACCAGACGCCACCTGGTAGAGGCCGAAGTCGTTGGTCGAGTACTCGATTGCCCGTGAAACAGCGCGCGTGAAGCGAGGCGTTATGTAGCCGTATTGGAGCCAGTCGAGGAGGGCGCCGCGTCCTTCTTTCGTCGAAGAGTCCGGAGCTTTTGGATCGAAGTTATTGGGGGGAACGACTTCGGCGTTGGTGAGCATGGCGCTGAAACCATCCTCCCAGTTTATGCGACCTCGTATGCCTTTCACGAATGCGTCAGCGAGGACATTGTCAGCGTTAGAGCCACCTTGTACACGTCCGTTGAAGTTGGACGACCGGGCGTCCGGCATGAAGCCATCGTGTCTCCAGATGTCGATGAGGGAACGGATAAACTCTTCGTATGCGGTAGGTTGAATGATGTGAAACAACGAAGTGTGGCATCGATGCGTATCCCAGAGTGTGAAAATATCATCATAGTAAGGCTCTGTGCTCCTCCAGCCTGGATTTTCTCCTGTCCGGTTGGATGGAATGAGAAACATTCCGTACAATGAACTATACAGGAGTTGTCGATCTGTTTCATTGCTTGTCGAGATTTGCACCTTGTTGAAGATATCCTCGCTCCACCTGAGCTTCGCATTGTCAACCAATGTTTTTAGTTGAGTATGCTCGCTGATCTCAGCATCTAGATTTGTACACGCCTTCTCACTCGAGACGAACGATATGCCAACACGAGATTGTATGCCGCTGCCATTGAAACCAAACACTCCACCAAGACGTTCACTACTAGCAACCGTCGAAGTTCCATTATTTGAGACAGTCGTGTTTCCCTGAGCAAAAAATGTATAGGCTTTCGAGGGATGTTGACTGAATCTTCCACAGAAATATATCGTCCAGTCAGGTGAGAGGTTCCACCCGTTATTATAGGTCCCTGAACCTGTGTAGTGTCCATCATCGTGAATACTAAAATTGCCTCCAGAGTAATGCTGTTCCCACCCAAGGCCTCGAAAACTAGGCAAAACGTGCGACACATCCACGACAATAGACAAAGTGCTGCTATTTTTCGCCAAGTACGAATATAGCCCTGCATGCTCGGTTGAAGCAAGTTCTACTGTAATGTCGTTGGCGAGCGAGGACTTGTAGTATCCCACACGTCCCTGATCCGGCAAAGCACGCGGCTGCGAGAAGTTGCCAGTAGGATTTGGAACATATCCTGGTACTGGCATTTGGGATACGACGCCGTACTTTGGTGCGCCGCCAGTTCCTGATTCATGCATCATGCTGAAGCCCCAGATATTTCCAGTCGGCAAGTATCCTGAATATGCGTCTGTTCTTCCAGATTCCACGTCGGGGCCTAATTTTACCATGGCGAAGGGCGCTGCGACTACGCCAGGAAATCTGTTGCCTCCATTTTTTGTACCCTGGCTATATTAGATAAGTTAATGAACTACTTAACGTTCGGTAGGTACATACAATACATTGACATAATCACTATTCTTCGTATCACTGCCAGCCGTAGCTCTGCTCAGCCATAAGGCGAGAGTTCCAGCGGCAATTAAGCGCATACTGATGATTAGAAGGAATATCAACAAAAGAAACCAATGGGAAGTGACAATTTAAGTTGAACCCAGTCGCTACACATTTCATCTAGTTCGGTGTAAGATTTTGGGCTTTATTCGATTGAATGAATAATCGATCTGAAAGAATGAAATTAAAGACAAAGAAAAAGCTGTTCCATATTTGCTAAATGCGCGGTTGAACTACAGGAAGGTGGGGGCACCATAGCACTTGCATAGTAGGTGGACTAGGAATACCCGGTTTCGACCAATCAAAGTTCGGACTGGGAACATGTGAGTGACTGAGGACCCCACTGAGACGTTCGACCATAAATTATGACGTGAGCGCGAGCACTGAAGTGAAAATGAAACATTTCGTCCGAAGTATGGTTGGCCTAATTGAGAGCTTACATCAAGTCCTCACTACTATCTTAACACAGCAATTCATCCTGATATCGAAATGAGTGCCAGCCTTGTAGCACGTCGTATCCAGAAGTTAGAACTATGCTCTAATAGGCCCCTTGCTCCGGCAAAATCTGGTGCGCCTTACTCCAGCCAGTAAGATTATGAACGATAGGATTTCGACCACCTCGCGTGATAATCCAGATGATATCTTCATCGCTGTCATTTACCTCCTGGTGCTCAGCATAGGCTGGTATAAGGGCAAAATCGCCGGGCGCAAGTTCCTGTCGCTTGGAGCCATCAGGTCCACTGACAACGGCGCCATGGCCACTTGCGGCGTACACGATGGTATCTGCGAGGTGCATCAGACCATGTTTGGACTTGAGCAATAACTGGCAAGATGTGAATGATTGCGAGTTTCAGGGCGTACCTTCTTCACCGTGGTGATGCACCGCTGATGCGGTGTGAGGCTTTGCTACCATTACTGATGTTGTTAGTAGTGTTGAAATCTGGATGGGTGATTCGCTTGCCTGTGCCACATATCTGGTTAGACTTGTCGACGATGGCCGGCATGCGAATCATGCCATCTGTCTGGGGTCCGTCTGGCGCAGTGATTTCTGACGCCTTCTTGACCTGCACTTCTCTTGGGATGGTGTCTTTCATGATTAACGATGCTGGTGCATTGCAGTCAAGCAAGGCTGGTGTCTGAGTAGGTATGTAAGCTAGGCTGTTCACTACATCTCTGGGTCATGATGACAAGCTCATGCAGGCTGCATCGCACGAACTGCCAGAGGAGCAATTTCCGTATTCTAGACACCAAACAGCGCCAACCATGTTATTGACACGTACATGATTGCTCTTGGACATTTAACGCCGCCGACGCGTTGCAGTACCCCGGACTCGCAATTTGCTTGTGAAAGGAAAAGATCCACGTGAGGCGGGCGCAGACATGCCTCGGCATCTTCTCTAGGTGACGTCGCGCTCGATTCCACCTCGAAAAGGAACGTCAGCCGGAAGCCCATGAACCCATACACCAGCAGCCAATCACACGCAAGGTATTATTGGACACGAGATCACAAGCCAGCGGCCGCTGCATCGCAAACCACGCTATTTGCGGGTCTGGGCTCCTTTTCAGCAGCATCCCCAGATTTCTTGGCGGCATGTGAAAGACGTGAAACCGACGACACAGCACTCGCCGGCTCCGTTATAACGCGGGTGTGCGCCTGCGCCTCTTTTGTTCTGGGATCGCATCCGTGACTTTAGTCTTGTAACAGTATTCTGTGAAGTTATTCTTGATTTTCGTACTCTCATTGCCACTATGTCACAACGCTTTTCGGCTGCGGAGGTCGCCGCGCATAAGACGGGTGACGACCTGTACATCATTGTTGATGAGGACGTCTATGACCTCACCAAGTTTCAAGACGAACATCCGGGCGGCAAGAAGAGTGCGTCGGTCTTTGATTAACTTTGCATTGCGTCTGCTAACATAGCACAGTCCTCCAGCGTGTGGCAGGCAAAGACGCCTCGAAGCAGTTCTGGAAGTATCACAATGACGGCATTCTCAAAAAGTACCGGAAGCAACTGCAGGTCGGATCGCTAGACACCAAAGCAGCGCCCCCGGCCCCGCCCGCACCTGAGAAGCGGGAGGTTGTCGAGCCGGGGGCGAACTCCGGCGTCGTTGCGCCTCAGCCAACTTCGGCTGCTGCCGAAGACTCCGAGCCCTTCGACTCGTTTGGCGACATCATCCCATACGCAGACCCGTCGTGGTACCAAACAGTATGTCTTTTATCTATACATCTACCATGTGATTAGGCTAATCCAGAGCTATCAGTACCACTCGCCCTACTTCAACGAAACGCACGTCGCTCTCCGCGAGGAAATCAGAGAATGGGTCGAGGAGAAGCTCATGCCCAATGTCAACGAATGGGACGAGGCCAAGAACGTGCCCGAAGAGATCTTCAGGGAGCTGGGCGAGCGAGGATACCTCGCCGGTCTCCTCGGTATCCATTATCCTGAAGAATACACCAATAAGAGGGTCAAGTCGGTGCCTCCGGAGAGGTGGGATCATTTCCACGAGATGATCATTACGGATGAGCTTTCGCGCACAGGCAGCGGTGGTCTTGTTTGGAACCTTCTCGGTGGTTATGGCATTGGTGCACCACCAGTGTTCAAGCTTGGAAAGCCTGAACTCGTGAAGCGTATTGGCCCTGGCCTACTCAGCGGAGAGAAGCGCATTTGTCTGGCCATCACTGAGCCTGGTAAGTCAATCGGCTTTCAAAACTCAATTGCATATACTAATATATTACCTAGATGCTGGTAGCGATGTCGCCAACATCACTTGCGAGGCCAAACTCTCCGAAGATGGCAAGCACTACGTCGTCAATGGCGAGAAGAAGTGGATCACAAACGGAATCTGGTCAGACTACTTCACCACTGCCGTGCGCACCGGCGGCGAAGGCATGAACGGTGTCTCCGTCCTCCTTATCGAGCGTGCTGCCGGCGGTGTCTCCACCCGCAGAATGGACTGCCAAGGTGTATGGAGCAGTGGCACAACATACATTACCTTCGAAGACGTTAAGGTTCCTGTAGAGAACCTAATCGGTAAAGAAAACCAAGGTTTCAAGGTCGTCATGACAAACTTCAACCACGAGCGCATCGGCATCATCATCCAATGCTTGCGATTCGCTCGCGTTTGTTACGAAGAAAGCGTAAAGTACTCGCATAAACGCAAGACGTTTGGCAAGCGTCTCATCGACCATCCCGTGATTCGCCTCAAGCTCGCACACATGGCCCGTCAAATCGAGTCATCGTACAACTGGCTCGAGAACCTAATCTACCAGTGCCAAAAGATGAACGAAATGGAGGCCATGTTGAAACTAGGTGGCGCCATCGCTAGCTTAAAGGCACAGAGCACCACGACCTTTGAATTCTGTGCAAGGGAAGCGAGTCAGATTTTCGGCGGCTTGAGTTACAGTCGCGGTGGACAGGGGGCCAAGGTTGAGCGGCTATACAGGGATGTCAGGGCGTATGCCATCCCCGGTGGTAGCGAGGAGATTATGCTCGATCTAAGTATCCGGCAAGCTTTGCGAGTGCACAAGGTGCTCGGCATGAAGTTATAATATAAACGCGGCTGAGCAGCCGGGGTTTGTGTATAATTAGTTCGTAATCTAGAATCAATGTTCGTGCTTGAGTTATATTGTCGGAAATTGCCGAAGTGGGGAAAGAAATCTCCATACATACTCCTTTGCGACGTCACGTGCTGGATCCGGGCCCGTTTGAAGTTGTCCGTCATTCTCGAAGAGTCGTTGATCTTGATCAAGGGGGGACCCTTGCCGTATTTGATTTGAAGTTCCATCGAACACGCTGCTAGCCCGACCCGAGCGCAAAGGCGTGGCAGTTGAAGTGTCTACACGGCAAAGTGGCACAACCTGATTGATTTTAAAGTTTCGCGGAAGACAAGCGTTGGAAGCTTAAATTGGATAAATGTACGAGTTCTTCGGAGTGGAAATCGGAGATGGAAATCGGATATGTCACCGAGTCACCGACGACAGGACCTCGGGCCATGTAGTAATCGGCAGCACTGATACTACCGATAGGATCTGCCTGATTCACCGCTGGCCGAGTAATATGGAATTGCAAATAAGTACATGGCTTCAAGCAGGTACGCCATGATGGATGTGCCGGAATAGAGTTGCATAACCGGGGCTGTGTAAACTTTCAAGGGAGTCGTTGGTGCCGTTACCAAGTGCAGTAGTTGAAGGCAAAACCTGGTTGATCTGCACGCTCTCCAAAGCCGCTCGTGTTCAGAGGGCTTCGTAGCAGACGACCCATGCCGTGAGGTTGCTCTGCAGAGTCGCTTCTCCGCGACTCATGGAACTAGGAGACGTTTAATTTACTCCACGTCTCGTCTGCGAACGCATGTTCGCGGAGTATCAACCTGCCATCCACCCTGGTGAGACTAGGTATGATTGAACAGCACGACCCCTCGCCCCTCATGGCACTAGCTAGCATCGGCTGGCGTCCGGCATTAGATCCCGTCTTGACAAACAGTCATGCAATCCACCCGTTGCTTAGGCAAGCCTCTTATCCCGCAACCTAACCTCCAATGCGTGTTTTAATACGCATGTTTACTTACCTTCCCTTGCCGTGGTGCGGAGCTATCTCCGGACAGCCAGTGACGAGCTGGACTGGCTGTTGGCGCCACAGGATGCGGACGCAAGTCTACTTAGGTCACTACTTATGGGGTTGAAGCTCCTCGGACGAGCAGAGCTGGGTGTCTTCCCAACCCCCCGGAACGACTCTTCCGCACACAGACAAGGTGCTCTTCTCGCGAATAATGCCCGAACGTCGGGGTAAGGCAGAAGCACCAGCACCACGAAAGCGAGCTCTTGTCAGTTGCGACCGTTGCAAGCTCCGTCGAGCGCGATGCATTCGCAACAGCCCCGACGAGCCATGCGCCGACTGCAAGATGAGCGGCGTGCAGTGCGAGTCCAAGTTGCCGCGAAAACAGCGAGTCTATGGCAGCGTCGAGACGCTGAGTCTACGCTACAGGGCGCTCGAGTCACTAGTCAAGGGGCTGTTCCCCCAAGAGAATGTGCAGGATACCAACACCATCTTCCAACTCGCAGCAGCCCGGAATATCCCCATGCCGGCGAGCGACGACTACACGCCTGCCGACATCTTCAGTGACAGCCGGCCGCCGGCCTCGACGTGGAGCCAGCCGCCCCAGGAGCCTGCACAGTCGTCCTCGCAGGCACAGCAACCACGGCCGCCTGCCCAGACGATACACCACTCAGTCCGCTCGGCCGGGACCAGTTCGCCTGGATCGGCTTCCAAGGACAGCCAGCACAATCCCTTCTCTGAGGTGCAGCAGCCGTCACGGCCAAACGAGGGACTGATACCGACTCGCCACGGAGCGCCCCATTACTTTGGCCCCTCGAGCAGCTTCCGCCTGGCCATGACCATCCGAGCCCTGGCGGCACGCTGGAAACGTGCCCATGGCGTCGAGGCGCCCGCGTCGAGGAGCCAGTCGCGCTCCGCTGGCGGAACGTTTGCTTCTCACGGCACGGCCAGCACGAACCCGTCGGACGAGGAATACACGGTCCCCACCCTGGATGGATCGCACTCGCCATTCCGGAGCCGCAGGAAGCGGTTGAGGTCGCAGATGGAAGGCACGAGCGACCAGTGGGAGGAGCGAGACAGTGGCGTGCCTGCCAACACCGTCGCCGACCTGCTGCCCTCGCGGTCGCTGGCAGATGCCCTCGCGTCTGCATACTTCGACCATGTCCACATCTATCTGCCCCTGTTCCACCGAAGCATGTTCCAGATGAGGCTGGAGGCAACATACTCGCGGCAGGCGGAGCTGCTCAAGGACGTCGCAGACATAGGCTGGCTCATCTGCCTCGCCCTCGTCTTCTCCTTCGGCTGCCAGCAACTGCGTGAACATGACCCCGGACAGGCGCACGCGCTGCGCCTGAAATACCTCGGTTTTGCAAAGACGTATTTCCGGAATCTGCTGACGACGACGTCGCTCGCCAACGTCCAGGCCCTAGTCCTGCTCAATCTGCACCACCACATCATCGGCCAGAAGAGCTCATCATGGCTGCTCATCGGCCTCGGAGCCCGCATGGTTCGTAACCTACCTTAGTGTCCGGATGATCGCGGACTAACTAACATGAGCCGCGTAGGCTATCACTATGGGCATGCATCGAGACGGCCCGAATACAGAATTCAATCCCATCGAGCGTAATACGCGCCGCCAGGTCTGGTGGTCCATATACACTTTTGAAAAGATCCTGTGCAGCATCCTCGGCCGACCCACCGTTATTGACGACAGTGAGGTGTCGGTGAGAATCCCGGATGCCACCATGCTCGAGCAGAAAAGCATGTCGGCCGAGTACATGGCGAGTGCTTTTGACGTGATACAGATGTCGTATCGCATACGGCAGCGAGCGTACATTGATGTGCGGACGGCGGAGGAACGTTCGCCCACGCACGACGTAGCAATTACGCTATTGGGAGAGTGCGACGAGTATTTCCTGACTATACCGCGGCACCTGTCTGTGGACTTTTCGCCGTCGTTGCCGGGCCAGCGTGCACGCATCCTTTTGCTGCATGTGTACTATTACTACACGCGGTGCATCGTCTCACGCGACTTCCTCATCCAGAAGGTGGAGCGCTATATCGCCCAGCTAGAAAACCAAGCTCCGCTTATACCAGATGATTGGGAGAGCACGCTTGCGCTGAGCGAGGATTGCGTCGAGTCGGCACACCAGAGCATTCGCTGTATAATGGCGGGCTCGGATCTTGGCATGATTGGGTATTCGTGGCTGGATTTGTTCTTCGTCTTTCATTCTGTGTTGATTGTTTGCGCCGACTTTCTTGCGCGTCCTGCTGAGCAACAGCAGTCGCGCAAGGATATTGAGCGTAAAGAGACGGTCGGTGCCATGCTCAGCCATGTCCACGGGATGAAGAAGCTAGCGCCGACGTACAGCATTTTGAGCCGCATTGCAACGCAATTCGCCAGTATGACGGGTGTGTACGACGAGGAGGGGCACACGTATGACCCGGCGCTCCAGGCTCAGTCCGTGGCAGTTGACGACAGCGCGTCGCCTGATATTGCGCAGATCTCAGACGTCCAGGAGGACTGCTTTGCTAGCGCCACGAGCACTCTTGGCCTAGACTTCTTCGACCTCAATCAAAATATGAGTGCGGTGTCGATGCCGGAGGAACATGGAGGGGCGGCGTATCCGGCGTATTTCAATACCAACACGAGCGAGTCAGATGACTGGACGAATGAGACGCTGAAAGGCGTACACTCTGTATGATGGATGTTGGGTGGGTGGGTCTGGAGGATGCATACCAAGACTGGAGGTAGGATGCCTGTGTATATCGGCAGCGAATATGAGTGCATCTCTCCATGTACCATGTACAAACACGACAAACACACACACACATACCCGTCCGAAAATAATCGATACCAGCAATTATTAAATGATACCACTTCTACGTTGTATTATTTCAACACCACCATGCCTCGAGTCCCCATAATTGATAAGTCTGCTCATGACATAATGATGCCCGCTCCCGATTAGCGAGCATGCCTGCGGCGCGATCTAACGACCCACATTTTCCGATCCCCAGATCGCCCTAACCGTATTTAGAATTTCATGACGCAGCTCTTCACGTATGTCGTTGTCATGCGATAAACAAATACTCACGCGGCGCAGCGCCTAGGGTGGCTTGCTCTATACAACTATACAACTACATTGTCGCTTCGTTTTCAATGCGAGTTTCGCGCAACACCGAGCCCATTCTGCCCACGACCAATATGGCCACGACGGGAAAGAGCAGGGGTGGAAGGAAGAAGGTGTTAGTTGTCGGGGCGGGTGCCGCAGGTACGTCTATCTATATGGACAGATAGATGCGTTATGGGGATTTGACTGATATTTGGCAGGCATGTCGTGCGCATACCACCTCTCACAGCACCCAGAGAGGTTCGACGTCACGCTCGTTGACGCAGTAGACTACTGCGGCGGCCAGGCATTTTCGATTCCGCTGGACAAAGAGCGGCATGGAGCATCGTGGCTGAACCAGGGCGTACAGGGCGGGAGTTATATCTTTCATCACACGCTGACCATGTTTGCACGGCAAGGGTTTCGTGCGGATCCCGTGGATCTGCAGGTACACCAATCACCAATCATGTCCTCCCACAATTGCACCAACTAACAACTCAGGTATCCTTTGGCAAGGGCGAAAACTTCTGGACCAACGTCTTCCCCACCTCCCTCCTCGCCCGACACCAAAAAGAAATCCGGCGCTTCGCCCTCATGCTCAAAATCGTGCGCTGGTTCGAGCTCATCTTCGCGCTGATCCCACTGAAGATCTTATTCAAGCTCTTCTTCTTCTCGGGCAAATTCACAAATACCATCGCCATGCCCATGATCGCCCTCTTCCTCGGCACAGGCAACGAGACGCCCAATGTCCCCAGCATCATCCTCGAGCGCCTGTGCACAAGCCCCACGTACGGCATGTGGTATCCGCCGGACAAGCACAGCGTCGCGAGCAATTTGCCGCCGATGGTCGTGTTCCCCAAGTTCAGCGAGTTTTATCAGACGTGGAAAGAGGATTTGGAGCGGAGGGGGGTGCGGGTTAGGTTGTCAACCGAGGTTACGAGGGTGGTCAAGAGGGATAAAACGGGTGTTACGGTGAGGCTGATTAAGAGGACGCCTGTAGCGAACGCACATAATCCGAACAGCGAATGGGTGCCGTCGAATCGCGATAGAGGCGCGGACGCCGCGGCCGAAGAAGTGGAAGAGAACTACGACGAGCTGGTGCTATGCGTGCTGTACAGTCTCCACCCCCCCCCCTCCCCCCCCCCTTTCCCTATCCACCATTTGCCCCTGACTGATTTTATCTATCCAGTGCCGATACCGCCAAACGCATCCTGCACCCAACCTCCTCCCTGCGCGAGCGCAAAATCCTCGGCGCCGCAAAGTTCTCCGACGACATGACCATCACGCACTGGGACTCGACCTACATGCGCAACCACTACGAAAACTTCTACACCCCCACCCACGCCGTATCATCCCTCTCCTCCACCCCACAAGACTCCCGCATCGCCCTCGGCAAAGCATCCTTCAAGCCAATGTACTACATCAAGCAATACGCCGCCGACCCCTCCAAGCTCGAAATGAGCTTCGACTGCACAAACTACCAGTCGCAATTCCCGCCACATGCGCCCTTTGAAGCCCACGTGTTCCAAACCATCTTCCTCAACAAGGCGCGCGACAGCCACCTTTGGAGCGCCGACGCCATCGACGAATCAAAGATTATACGCACGGACTGGTGGCACCAGTTGTGCCACTCTTGGACGCACTACGTGCTCGTCGTCCCCTGGATGATGTCCCTGCAAGGCCGGCGCCACACGCGCTTTGCGGCGAGTTGGACGCTGTTGAATGCGCATGAAGTGGCGGTTATGTCTGGCATAGTGGCGGCGGTGGATCTGGGCGCGAGGTATCCCGAGGATTTGGAGAGGGACCGGTTCGCGCTGTTGAGTTTCCGGCTGTATTATTTGATTGCGTATGGGAAGTGGTATGGGAGGAAGGCTGGGGGGGAGGGCGCGGGCGAGGAGTGGGCGAGTGGGGTGTATGGGAGTGTGTATAGGGGGCCTGGGGTCGGGGTTGTGGAGAGGAGGCGGTGGAGGGAGGACAATGGGGTGGAGGGGGAGGGGAGGCAGTTGGGGTGGCCGGTGGATGCGGGGACCAGGTAGGGAGCTTGTGGTGGTTGGGCAGGGGCGGCGTGGCTAGGTGAAGTGCATCCCACGTGATGTCGCGTGGTGTGTAATGTGGGTGAGTGGATTGTTTCTAGGGGTAGCGATTTGTCTGACAATAAGACACGGATACAACGCTTTGTCATCTCCATGTGCACATAAATATACTATTCTCTCTGTGAAGACCTACATCTTATGGCAGGGGGGGGGGGGGGGAAGTTGATGGGTTGGTATGTAGTAGTGCTGTCATGGCACTCCATGTACAAGCACAATGGGCCACGACTACCTCTTTCCACACCACGCACCCTTCAAATCCTTCCCTCCCTCAAGCAAATAATCCTAAACACCACCTCATTACCCACTTATTGCACACCAACATTGTATCCCCATCTTCAAAGCCAACCACATATCCCCCCCCCTTTCAAAAATTCCCAAAAAACTACCCAACAAATGCAACTACGTCCTCAACAAAATCTGAAAGAAACGTCCTTTCGTTTACGCCCATTCCTTTGTCCATCCATCTCATTCAGGCCACACAAGTCACCATGGCTTCACAACAAGCACAATGCACGCGTACTTCCATTCCAATATCGTCACTCATCCATCCCTCAAGTACAATACCTATATCCTCTTTACTCCACCCCACACCCACACCCACACCCACACCACCACCCACCCCATCCACACCCAGCAAAATGAGCATCGCAACGCTCGTCCACGACTACACGCCGGCACCGCAACCCCAGACACAATACAAGCCGGCGCCCTCGCCGCGCAGCGATGAAGGCGGCAAAGTATGGGCGCCGCGATTTGCAGGGGACAGATGGGCGTAAGCATCACGGAGGAAAAAATTCACCGGCAGGCAGAGGGGAAAAGAAAGTATGGGAGCGCAAAGCGATGGATTGAATTAAGCGGGATGAGAGTAAACGCAACCGCGAAAAACGGCAGAGAACACCCATACGAACCGTAGAACACCGACGCAAGTTGAATTCAAGAGCGAGGTAAAGCAGAAAGTTTCAAAGCAAGTTAGAACGAGGGAAAAGAGTTTGAAATGGTTTGGCGAAAAGCCGTTGTTATCCTTGTGCGTGCGTGATGGGAGCAGTGCTGCTTTGCACGGTACACATTTTTTGTTGGACTTTCTCCGCTGGTCATCCGCGCTGGTGCGGATTGGATCAGCCAGATGTGTGTGTGTGTGTGTGCGGTGGACGCCATTGCTGTGAGATCACTTTTCGATCTGGATCCAGACTTCCGTGCGCACATATGTGGGTGATGTTTAAATTTTTTTTTTCCAGCGCCCTCAGACACTTCCCGCTGCCCGCCTAATTTGGCTCCCACAGCTTACGCCCACGGCCGCCGCGAATGGGGTTGGATCGGGCGGGGCGGGCGAACGAATTGGGATCCAGGGGCTCGTTGGGGTCGTGACGAGCGGGGGGGGCGCGGAAGGCTGGGCCGGGAGGAACATAGGCGCCACGCGGGACGAAGTTGCCGCGGCCCCGGAAGGATGGTGGGCCCGCGCGACCACGGGGGGAGCTATGTGCGCCACGGCCGCCGCGGGGGGAGTGGTGCTGGCTGGCGCGGCCGAAGTCGTTGGGGTCGAAGACACGCTGGGTGGTGGTGGTGGTGGTTGTTGCTGCCGGGCCACGTGGGGCGCGGAAGAGGACGACGTCTTCATCATCAGATACGTCCGCCGGCTTGCTTTCTGGGACATGGCTGGACTTTGGGCGCTCAGCTGCCTTTGGTGCGGTGAGAGTGGTCTGGGTTTCTAGTTGGTGCATGGTTAGATGGTTCTTGTATTCGCGGTCTTCACGGGCCACGGCATCGCGGAGCTGCTCCAGGCGCTTTGCACGGACCCCAAACTTTTGGGCAATGGCCTGCTTGGCCGGATCGTTGGTGAGAAGGATAAAGGACGCGAGGGCAGCATCGGGGTTGTCCTCCTTGTTGATACGCCACATGATGTGGCTGAAGAGGGGCTGGAGATAGACGGGGATAGCGCCCTTGGACGGCTTCTCGGCGCGCTGGAGCTCGGAGCTGTTGCGGGCGGTGCGGTCTGGAGACGCCATGACGAATGCGGCGGCTCTGCTGCCGTGAGCGGCCTGGTCAATGGACCTGATGCTGCTGCTCATGAACGACTTGGGCGACTCTGGCGTCTTTGGCGCATCCTCGAGGCTGTGGGTCGAGCTCATCGACGTCTCGTCGGACACGTCCAGGGCGTTGAAGGAACTCTCGAGGTCCTCGTGGTAGTCGTCCTCGTCCGACTCGGTGTCGTCCATGGACAGCAGGGTCGCAGGCAGCAGGCACTTCTCGACCTCGGCCCAGGTGGGGTAGGCCTCGTCGGCGCCCTGGAGGACGACGCGGTTGGCGACCTCGCCGGGGCCAGACGTAATGTCGTCCAGCCACCTGACGGCCTCGCGGGCGTCGGCATGGATGCGCTCGGTGCCCGTCTTCAGGCGGTGGAGCTGGGTGAGGGTGTAGAGCGGAACATAGAGGCGGATGGAGCCCTGCGACACCCACTTGCGGATGCCGTCGCGGGTGCTCTTCTTGACGCCGGCAATCAGGGCCGTGTCGTCGACAATGCAGTTGAATACTTTGCGCTTGGGCGGCTCGGGCGCGCGCGCGGGGGCGGCAAGGGGCTTCGCGGCCCGGGGCGGGAAGGTGCTGCGTCGCATGTTGGGGTGCGCGGGCAGGCAGAGAGAGGGCTGGTGGCTGGTGGGCAGGTGGGCGGGTGGGCAGGTGGGTGATTGGGGTCGGTGCCGCGCTTTCTGGCCTCGGGGTTAGCACACTCAGGGCGTGAGCATTATTGTCGCGCGGCAGGGTCGCGGCGCAGAAGCGGGTGGTTCAGTCGTGGGCATGGCGCAGCACAAACAAGGGAGGGCGGGGGCAGGCCGGGCAGGACGCGGGCGGAGGGCGAAGGCAAACGGGCAAACAGGCTGGCAAGTGAAGGTCTGCATCGTCTGTTGACTGAGGTGCGCCAAGTGGGATGCCACCAGCCACACCGACGCCACACCACCCAACCACCAACCACCCAACCACCCAGCCGCTCACCCACGCAACCGCTCTACATCCTATGGCCTGCGCCCGCTGCACCCGCTGCAGTTAGTAGCCCTCTACCTCTGCCCGCTTGTCTCCTCCTCCAAGATCCGGCATCCAGCCCCTGGGCCGCTCTGAGCCTCGCACCGTCAGTCCATACAGCGCCTTCTCCACCTTGTCCACGCTCTCGCGCATCACCGGCATCTTCTTCGTGCCTAGCTCATAGTCAAACTTGGTCCCCTGGGGCGCCTCAAACATTTCCAGCTGCAGCCGGATCGCGCGAAGGTCGTCCAAGACACTTCTCGGCTTTTCCCCGTCTTGAGACCCTGGCGCCTGGCCATCGACGTCCATCTTGTCGCCCCCATCAGCCTCCTGCTTGACTCTCTTGTTAGAGCTGACCTTGTTGCCGGCTGGCAGCTTGCCAGTCGCAGCCATGGTCGTGATTGCAAAACGCATCAGCTCTCCCGTCATGTCGCAGATGCCAAGAACGTAGTCTTCTGGCGTGAGTGAGACTGCCCCGCCCTCGCCACACATGGCTGCGATTTTTGCCTGAACCTCTTCATACCGAATCACCGACTGCGTCTCTAGGTAGTGCTGAAAGCTCAGCGCCTCCATGAATTCTTGGTTGCCGCCTGTGATGTTGTGGGCGTAGCGATGAGCATTGAGGCCCTGCAGGTCTGCACAGATATTCTTGTACTGATTTTCGATTATCTCCCAGTACTGCGCATTATTTTTAGTGAGAGGCGGAGGCACTGTTTCGCACACTTGACGGACCCTGTTTTAATAAGTTTGAGTGTTTTTGAAGAAATGACTGTCTCTCCTGACCTCTGGAGTGTGAAAATGCTGTACACATATCAGTAATCGTCTTCATAATAAGAGCGCATTCTTACATTTTCTTGCTTGCTGCAGTAATGTCGCGCGACGCTTTGATGGTCCTCTCACGGCGCTCGTGATGCTCATCCAACTCTTTCCTGAACCCCTCAAACATGGCAACAATTGGCGATGCCGGCTGCTCTGCCTTCGCTTCCACCATCGCGTCTTCTCTTGATCTCTTAAGACCCATCAGTTTGCAACGTGTTGTCTTCTAGCAAGGAAGTCGGAATAAAGAGCGAAGTTGATGCAGCAAGGGATACTTATCCGTATTAGGCCTAGATCGCCTCGGCTACTCTTTCCCCTGTAGCGAACACCTTGCACGTCTTCTCAGTACGTGTAACCTACACAGTTCTTTGCATGGCCCAATTGGCATCCTCTCCCATCTCCAACTTTTCCCTTTGTGGGTGCTTGTGGTTTTCTGCATGATATAGCCTCTTTGCTTCCGGCCTGTTAGCGTTCATCATTCATCATGGCTCTTTCCTCCTTTTTCAGGTCTCCACGTGCTATCTTCACATCATCTATCATCCTCCGCATTGTCTTCCTTCTCTACGGTCTCTGGCAAGATGCAAACTCGCCAATGAAATACACTGATATTGATTATTATGTCTTCACTGATGCTGCTCGGTTTATTTCGCGCGGCCAATCTCCCTACGCGCGGGACACTTATCGCTACACCCCTCTGCTCGCCTGGCTCATCTATCCCACTGTCTGGCCTGGTCAGTTCTGGTTTTCATTCGGCAAGATTCTTTTTGCCATTGGAGATGTGGCTGCGGGATGGATGATGTACCGCATTTTGAAAGAGTATCGGAAAATGGGGGACGAGAGGGCACTCAAGTTTGCAAGTATATGGCTATTGAACCCCATGGTCGCAACTATCAGCACGAGGGGAAGCTCTGAGGGACTTTTGGGTGTCTTCGTCACGGCGTTGCTCTGGGCAGTACTAGCGAAGCGTATCCCAGCCGCAGGATTCTTGCTGGGCTTTGCCGTGCATTTCAAGATATATCCATTCATCTATGCGGCTTCAATCGTCTGGTGGCTAGATGATGAAGGCAGCGGACCAATCAAAGCCATTAAATCCACGCCACCGCCGTCAACAACCGACCAGATCATCGCCTTTTTCAGTGTGGAGAGAGTTGAATTGGCAAGCTACAGCCTGCTCACCTTTGCCGCCCTCAACATAACCATGCAATCAATGTATGGCTACCCCTTCCTCGAGCATAGCTACCTCTACCACTTGATACGAATCGACCATCGACACAATTTCTCGCCATACAACACACTCCTTTACCTCAACTCCTCTCCACACACCACTTCCCGGTCCTTCGAGCTCGAACGCCTCGCCTTTGTCCCGCAGCTACTTCTCAGCGCCGTCTTCATCCCGCTGGTACTAGCTAAAAAAGACCTTCCAAGCACAATGTTAGCACAAACATTTGCGTTTGTAACTTTCAACAAGGTTTGCACAAGTCAAGTATGTATAACAATCTCACCACTGCAACAGACATCTAACAATTACAGTACTTCCTCTGGTACATGATGTTCTTACCATACTATCTCCCTGATTCAACGCTTTTGCAATCACCCAAAATTGGCTTGTCTGCGTTGGTTTTGTGGATCGTCGGCCAACTGGCATGGCTACAACAAGGCTTTCAACTCGAGTTCAATGGCCACTCAACGTTCGTTCCGGGCCTCTGGGCATCAGGGATATTCTTTTTCCTCGTAAATACCGGAATACTAGGAATAATCATCGACGACACAAAACGCAAATCCCGACACCCCATCGCATCAAAGAAAAAAGAAACAAGCTTGAGTCCCGAATGACGTTCATCGAAAGTAGATTTTTGATTGGCATGCTTCTAGATGGTATCTCTTTCACCTTTCAGTAACCTCGCAAATGCTCCTCCATTTTTCCTCTTCAAGTCAATGAAAGGCCCTTGCTCGACTACGCGCCCTTGGTCCATCATCACAATATGCTCTGCAATTCCCATCATCTCCTTCGCATGCGTAATGATCACCACCGTCATCTTCTTCCTCTTGCCCCTCTCCTTCTCCTTTGCCCCACGCTCCCACCCTTTATTATCCCACACACCGCCAGACCGTGGCGAAACTAGTGTAAGGTTGCTACCCTTGGTCACATCTCCTACAAGTCTCTTAATTGTTTCGCGCACCACACCTGCAGACTCCATATCCAACGCACTTGTCGCCTCATCCAGGATTAGAATATCCGGCTTCCGCGCCAACGCCCGCGCAATAGCTATCCGCTGTGCCTGCCCTCCACTCAACCCCGTACCCCCGGCTCCAATTACAGTTCCATATCCCATCGCCAATGACTCTACGAACTCGGAAATGCCCGCCGCGTTTGCCGCATCTCTTACATTCCGCATGTTTGTTCGTGGATCCGCTTCGTCCAATCCATACACGATGTTCTGCGCAATGCTTCGCGGGAATATTACAGGCGTTTGCGAGACGAGCGCGATACGCTCGCGCAACACCGTGGTATCCAGCGCGTGTATATCCAGTCCTGATACCGTAACAGAGGCCGTATCCGCTCGATCAGCAGCATACATCTTCATCAGTAGCGCTGCAACCGTGGACTTCCCTGATCCAGACGGCCCTACGATCGCAGTGCACGTTCCGCGTGGCAGCGTAAAAGACACGTCGTGCAACACCTGGTGGTCCTTCTGCGAGGGATATCGGAAATTCGCGTTCGTAAAGGCGATACTGCCGGCAACTTGGATCTTTAGACCGCCTACGTGTTCGTCAGACGAAGGGGGCAGACGTGCAAGACGGAGGAGTCGTGACGCCGCTGTCCGCGCCATGTTGATCTGCGTGATATAATGCCCCATATACGTGATATGATTCACGCTCAACATCAGAATAAGAAACGTCTCCAGAATCTGAGTAACACTATACTGATTCGATGCCATCAACACCGCGCCATACCAAAACAGCAAAATAGCCACAAACAGAATGCTGCAAAACTGCAGCCCAAACATCGACCCAGAGTAAATCGCGCGCTTGATTCCGATTTTCGTCGCCGCCGCCGTTGCGCGCACGTATTTCTGGCGGAAATGCGGTTCCAACGTGAGACTGCGGACAGTCCGAATGTTCACAAACGTCTCGTGCAACACCTGGCCCACCACATCGTCTGCATCGTTCGCCCGCGCCTCCCAGTGACTGCTGATTATATTAAAGCTCTTGGTAATGACAAACATGACGGGCCCACACCCCAACGCAACAAGCGCAAGCCGCCAACATGTAACTAAACTCCACCCAATCGATATCCCAATCATAAGCACGATAACAACAAGGATACCTGCGAACCGTCCCGGCAGATTGCGCGCTTCTTCTGCGAAGTGGTCGAGTGTTTCTGCGAGCCGCGATATGCTGTTTTCTTCTGCGTCGAAGAACTCTCGTGGCTGGGAGAGGATGGCGTGCATGGCTTTTTGTTTCAGCGTGTGCGTCCAGGACTGTGCGACGGAATCGGAGAGGTAGAAGAGGAGGTACGTGGCTATTCCGTCGCCAATGGCGATGCCTAGAATTGCCATGGAGTAGGTAAGGGCGCGGCGGGAGCGGAACTCGGGCATGTAGAACGTTTGCAGCAGTTGAGCGAAGAGCCAGGAGAATACGGGGGTGCAGGCAGCGTGAATCATGGCGCAGGCAAAGGCTCCAAAGAGGGTGAGGCGCGCACGCCAGGATACTGTGGGCCAGACGGTTTTCAGGATTTCGAGGATTCCGAGGGGTTCGTTTGATGGGGATTGGGAGGGGCCGTTGGGGGTTTGAGATCTCTGCAAATCTCGGTGTCTTCGGTGTCCGGATTGCTCGATCGAAAGGCGTTGAGTATACGCATAGGGTTGGGATCGCGGCCGTGAAGAAGCGCTCGTGCCTGGCCGTGGGCCATACTCCTTCGCCACCGAGTGCCGCGGATGATGAAAAGTCCTTGAAGCCCTCGAACTTGGCCGTACACTATAATCACTCATCAAGCTCCGCGAGATAGACGTCCGCCGCATACCAGGACGACGCTTCGTGGCTCCTACACCCCCATCCTCAAACTCAAACCTACTCTGCCGCTTCTCCCAGCTGGGAGACCCTCCCACGCCAAACGACTCGCGCTTCCCCATCTCAAAAGGCGCTATGAAATTATCGCCAAATTGCACTGCCGACAGAGGCCGATGCAACGATTCCCTCCCCAACGTCTCCTCCTCATACAACGAAATAATCTCACTCGCCTCACCCCCAAACTCGCACTCACTCTCTCCATCATCTTCAACATGCACCGCAAGCAACGCCTGGAACGCCCCCCTGCGCGCCTCGAGGTCCGAACGAAAACCCTCCTGCGCCACGCACGCATTCTCCATCAGGTAGAGGTAGTCCTCCGCCTGGATCTGTGAGATATCGTGCGTGATGATGATCGTCGTTCTGCCCTTGCGCCAAGCGCGAATTGCTTGCAGGACGGCGGCGCGCGAGACGGAGTCTAGCGCGCTGGTCGATTCGTCTAGGACAAGCACGGGCGAGTCGCGGATTCGTGCACGCGCAAGCGCCATGCGTTGCTGTTGGCCGCCGCTCAGCGAGCGCCTGTTCATGCCGAGTTGCGTATGGACGCCGTGCGGAAGGGCGTGCACCGTGGCGTCTAGCAGCGCGAACAAGAGCGCGTGTTTGATCTCGTTGGGACCGACAGTTCCATCTGGGCGGCCCAGGCATATGTTCTCGGCAATGCTCGAGTCGAAGAGGACGCTGTGCTGTTCGACGAGGGTGATGTTTTTGCGCAACCATTGCACGTCGAGCTTGTTGAGGGGGTGGTTGTCTAGCACAATTTGGCCGGATAGGGGCTCGTACAAGCGGACGAGCAGTTGGCCCAGTGTGCTCTTACCTGAGCCGCTTTTGCCGATAACGAATGTTGTTTCGCCAGCTTGGAAGAAGAGGGAGGCAGTGCGGATGGCTAGGTCTTCGGGGCGTGAGGGGTAGGAGAAGGATACCTATATCATCAGTTGGGAGTTCTCTCAATCCAAGGTCATCTTACGTCTTGGAATTCAATGTCGCCCAGGCACCGCGAGGGCTTCAGAGCACCCCCTATCTCTTTCCACCGATCGTTTGTCGAACTTTGCTTCACAAGGAGTCGGAGTCGTGCGCCTGCGATTTTACCCTTCTGCATAACGATGAACTGTGGCAGGAATCCCGTAATGCCCATGATGGCCATCAACGCTGCCCAGAACGTCGTAATGACTTGTCCAGCACTCAACGCCCCCGTGCTAACAAGATGACTCCCGTACCAGAAACCCTGTACAAAAATGCTGAGCGTGAGGAACTGCATGGTGCCAATCTGCATAGCGCGCACATTCGCCACACGTCGATATGCGCTCGCCGCGAGGGCCGTAATCTTCCTGAACGAGGCCAATTCCTGTCGCTCGCCATTGAAGCACTTGACAGCCTCGATGCTCTGAATCGCATTTGTAACATACTTCAACGCAGACTGGAGCGTCTCCGCATGCTCGTTCGCATGAATCGCTAGTCGGCGCGCAAGCACTGATTGCAAGGCATATATCAGCGGAACAGAACTGAGTACCACGAGTGTCAGATTCCACGAGTAATACAGTGCCACAGCGAGGGCAGCCAGGCCCTGAAACAGGCACTGCGCTCCCTCGCCAAACGGCGCAGACACTGACAATTGCAGGTCGCGAATGTGCCTGTTCGTCAGTCACTTCCCACAGCATATCTAGTTCCCATCCACTTACATCTGCACCGCCGGCAAAAACGCCGCAGTCCCCATCTTCCGCGTATCATACCACGCCATCTCTTTCCCGACCAACGCATCAAACACCCCGTTTCGCGCACCCCTCGCCTGCACAGCGCCAAACGCAAGGAAAAAGAAAAAATACAGGCTGTTCGCAGCCCAGTTGAGAGCCGCGATGCCGGTTAATATGAGGCAGTATGTCGTTACGCTAGAGCGTAGCGTGGCGCCGTCTATGCTGCCTTGCCCGAAGGACGTGTACGCGCGGAATATCAGCCCGTAGATTATGGCGAAGACGGGCATTGTGGCCGCGCTGAGGAGTGCACTGAGGAGACCGCATGAGATGAGGGGGAGGTGCGACTTGGTGATGAAGGCGAAGAGCGAGTTCCAGCCTGCGTGGAGCACGTATTGGGTTTCTTCGTCTGGGTCTTGGTTAGAGGGGGGTTGTGGTGTCGCCATTGTGCGGGCTTGGGCTGGTAATTGAGGTAATTGAGAGAATATGATAGTAAAGTGAAATGGAATCGAGGCACAAAATGCTAGAGATGCATGTTCAGATGTATGCGTCAAGTGTAGTGAAAGTAAATATCTGCCCCAAAATAGACTAGCGCCGACGGGTTTGGTGTTCGAGTACTTTGTCTGCGGCTTAATATTGTTCTCGCGACTAGTGGCTAGTGTGTACCATAGGGGCAAGTTCCCCTTCTTGAGACTACGTATTGCGAAAAAAAAAAACATGGGTTCTCACTGTTTTTGGTTTGAGCAAAATGTAACTATTCATGTAGCTGGTAGGATTACAGTATACGCGCGAGGGGTATTAGCGCCGCGTAGTCTTCGAGGCGCTACGATTGCCTCGAGCGCTTCAATGCGCCAGGTACCTTCCCTCTGGCGAAATCGTCGCAAAGTCCTTTTTCCCACGGCCGAAGAGGCAAAAACAGATACCAATGTAGAACAAAGAGCCGCGCATCCGGGAGTCTCGTCACAGGAGCGAGGGGTCGACCGAATTACTCGGTATGCTTGTGGTGATTTCTTTTACTGTAGAGGTAGATACTCATCGCTTTATGATTGAGCCTTCTCGTGTACCCAGTCGTTTAGCCCCTCGCGGTTCCTGTGGAAGTCAGATATGCGCTTTCCCTGGATAAAGATCGTCTGACTTACCGGGCGATCTCGATAGCGTAGAACTGCATGCGCACCGCAAATATAGTCTCGTTCTCGCCATATTCGAACTTGGGGTTTGTCCGGATTACGGTGCCGAAGTTGAAGTCGTCGATGCGCTTGTCGTATGCGTTGATGAACTTGCGCCAGCGCTCTTTGCCCTCTTTGCTCTTCATTTCTTCCTCATTTATGGTGGCGGTTGGGTCGAAGTCGGGAAATTCTTTCTTGAAGTGCTCGTATATCTCGTCGTCGATCTTGGTCAGGCGCAGTTTCGACCCGGGGACTTTCTCCAGGATCTTCCAGTACGTCTCGATGTGCTGTACCACTGCGCGGATTGGTTAGTGGAGAAGGGAAGACGCATGGAATAGCATGCCTTTTACGGCGAATGCCTGCTCGATCTATCGGTCTGTTGTTAGTTGCGATGTTGATGGTGAAAGCGCATCGTAGACCGACCTGCTCTGAGTTTCCCGTGTCCTCGGATTTGACGTTATTTACGCTCAGAGACATGTTGTGTGTATTATGCGACTGAATCGAAGGACGCTGAGAAGAGAGATGGTTTGTAAATTTCGTGAATCTTTAAGCTTCGTCATAGGTACCCCACCAACTTTATGGTGGGGCTGACTCAACCTCAAAATTCTGGTAGGAGCTCCAACCTTCTACGAAATGCCATCGCCACTCCAGTTACACGTGAGTGGCATCCCCTGAGCCGTTTTCAGCTGCAGCTAAATCATCCAGAATGGTTTCGTTCGCTTGCCAGTGACGGCTTTGGCAGTCTGTGGCGCGTTGCTTGTCGCAGGAGAAGGCCCATATCTGCGCTTTTACAATGCCATAAATTCGAGTTATATCGCGTCAAAACGCGTGTTCAAAGCGCAGACTGTGCATGGCATCGCTGTGTTTTCTGATCAGATCAATCATGTAATCAAACTTGTAGTATGGGGTGGACGACTCGTTCGAGCTCTTGAGGTCAATCTTACGACAACAGGTTATCAAGATTATCAGCTAGATGTGATCTTGTCTGAAGTTGCGAAAGCCTCAGATTGGATACTCGACTTGGCTCCATGTTTCGGAAACCTAGATGAGGTGGAGTACCAGCGAGGCACGTGCGTTGCTGTCACAGCTCACAATGCACTTATACAAATCACCATAGACTGCAAAAGTACGGAAGATAATGCGCCTAGGTATTGTTGATCATGGCATCCCATGTGAGCTCATATCTTAGCTAACGAAAGACAGTGTTTTCACGCTCTTCACAGAGGAGCTTACTTCAAGCTCTCGTTCAATTCTCTACTCGGCACATGTATTCTGTGAATCTAGGGATCATGTGCTTGTAGCAGCTGGAACTGCATTTGGGGAGATCCTGTACTGGTCTTGGAGCCGCAACCCACACTCTGGGTCCACTTCTCGAGTTCATCGCGTCTTCCTGGGACACGAAGGTTCCATATTTGGTGTTCGTATATCCAAGGAATTGCCCTCGGAGTGCTGCGGAAGCCTGAAACGTATAATTGCAAGCTGTAGCGACGACCGTACGATCCGCATATGGGATGTTTCGGACGTTATCATACAATCTGACCACTCGCTGGATTCTAGCCAAGAAATAGAGTCAGCTAGAACTCACCATACAGGGTTCAGCAATGCATCCTTCGACCCGATGCCATTCTCTAGTTCAGAGTGCCTAGCGATCGGATGGGGGCATATATCCCGCGTCTGGACCGTACGATTTCTCAAGATAGCGCCATGTGAAGGAACAATATTCCTCCTCTCTACTGGGGAAGACGCATCTTCACGGACCTGGAAACTGACCTTAAATACTGAAGAAGGGGCGGCATTTCCTTGCAAGCTGCTCCAGCAGGATTGTGCTGCATATCATAATGGGAAAAACATTTGGTCCAGCGCCGTACACGAGGATGTCTTTAAACGACCACGGATCGTATGCGGCGGTGCTGACGCCAAAATTACTGCCTATGCACTCACCAGTATTTCGGAAAACATACTGAATAGTAGGACCTATGAGTACACAGTACATGATGTTCTGTCGCTCGCGCAAACTTTCGATCAACCTCCTGATGCAGAGTCATCTTTGCCATGTGATCATAAATCTTCAAAAAAGACCGAGTTTTTTCGGAGTTACTGCTTTCTCGATCACAGTACAATCCTACTTACTACTAATTCTGGGAAAATTTTCGTTACTAGGCTTCAAGCCCATCACGTTCCGCCAGTGGTTCTAGCTCAGCCAATGCTACAAGCCAATGATGGCCTTTACATGGCAGCATTCATCGAACAACCAAAAGATCTTTCTGGGTACTCCACATGCACCAGTGAGCCGGCATCTAGTGTCGCATTTATCGCAAGTTCCGTGGGTTCTATATACATGTACTCCGCAACATCTGGAGTCTTATCAAAGGTTGGCTCCGTCGATGGGAAGGTTGGAGAAATGTTTGCTTTGAAGTCATCTCTCCTCCAAGGCCGCAATATAGTTGTACTGCTTGTTACACTTGTTGGACGGGCAGAAGCACAACTCTTCTTTGTAGAAATCGCAGCGAATGCCAAGCCTTGTATTGCTCGTACTATCAAAGTACCAATATCGGACGCGCTGACAGGCTCAATGATCACTAGCATGGCAATTGCTTCTGGTTCTGAAAGCAGCTTCCTCTACCTCGGATTTCGACGTGGATCTGTGTCAGTGCACAGCTTCTTCAACGATCAATTGGCATCAGACGACTGTGCTACATTATTGAAGGTAGTAAAGGGAGTTCATGGGGTGGAAACTGTCACTGCACTGGAATGGGTAGCATCTTCCACCGATAGATGTATCGGCCATTTGATATCCGTAGGACGGGATGGACGTCTTGCTGTACATGCCATCAGCTTACATACAACCTCTGTCGAACTCGTTTACAACCTACCATTACCCATTGGACCAAACATCGAAGGTCTTTACTTCTCTAACAATCACCTTATGGTGCACGGATTCTCAAGCAAGAAGTGGGTCCTTTACGACGTTACAGTCGAAGAAGAAATAATGAGCGTCGACACCGGAGGTGCACACCGGAGCTGGTCGTTCCAGCCTCGTCCCAATCTTCCGGGCTGGGGAACTCTAGTATGGACAAGAGCCTCTAGTATGCACATCTGTATTCAATCCAAGCCAAATCATAGCGCTATACGCCCCGGTGGACATGGTCGTGAGATTAAAGCCGTGGCGGTATCTCAGGGGTCATCACCCCAACTTATCGCAACAGGCGCGGAAGACACCGATATCAAGATTTTTGAGTATGTCGATGGAGAGATGCTCTGTCGAAGGACATTGCGGAGACACACCACAGGTATTCAGCACCTGCAGTGGTCCGAAGACAACGATTACCTCTTTAGCAGTGGTGGGTGCGAGGAGTTCTATATCTGGAGGATAAGGAGGCTGCCATCCATCATGACCATCGGTATCGTATGCGAACACACATATGCTCCCGAAAGCGAGCATTCAGATTTGAGGATCATGTCCTTTGACGTGAGAAAGCATGGTAGCGAATATGACATCGCCATGGTCTTCTCCGACTCTAGTATCAAGGTATTATCTCCACACAATCATTCCTCATATGCTAACATATCCAAGGTTTACCAGTACAACCCCACGGGCGCTGTTAGGTGGCACCCACTTGCGAAGGGCCTCTATTCCACCTCCTGCTTAACGCAATGCGACTTCCTCTCTCCCGAAAGCATACTTACAGCAGGTACCGACGGCCACATTGCTATCTGGCCATTGCCGCCCCAATCCACAAACTCTAATACCGAATCTACGACCCCTGTTCCGACTATATGCTGGGAACAACCTATTAGTATTCACCAAAGCTCGTCCAAGGCCATGGCCTCGCTTGCCAACGACACCGATAGCGAGAAAATTATCGTCTCTGCTGGCGACGACGGTAGCCTGGCTGTGCTGACAATGGCGTCTACCAATTCTACGAAGAATGCACATGCCACACCGCCAGTCATCAGGAATCGCGCGCACGCCTCGGCCATCACAGCGTGTGCGCTTGTAAGGCACAAGGCGCAGGTCTTCGTTGTGACGGCTGGCAACGATGAATGGGTGAGGTTGTGGGAAATTTGTGTTGGTGGTGGAGGCGTAGGGAATATGCGGGGTGTTGAGTCGAGGGGCAGGATTAAGACGAGTGTGGCGGATGTGTCTAGTATGGGTGTTTTGGAGGCTGGGGAGGAGGAGGGTGAAGCGAGAGTTGTGGTGTGTGGGGTCGGAATGGAGATTGTGAGGGTGGTGTTGGATGATGGGGTTGATGTGGAGCAGGATGTGTAGGTAGTTACATGTATCTATACGATTATATGGTAATCTCAGGCCTATTACCTGCCTCCCAGTCGCAGTCGGTGGGAAAAGCAGCGAACCTTCTCAACTTGACACAAGTATTTGATGGATACAATTAACCAAACGTGATGCAATAATTCTACTAAAGTCCCGGATTACTCGTAGCCAATTGGTCATCACCCCGAACAAAGACTCTACATTTACTGAGTGATAATTGGCTGTTGTTTCCCCACGAGGCTCCTTGTCGCCTTGCCAGTTGACCAAGACCTGGATTGGCTAGTGCACGGCAGCTGCCCCAGTTTCCCCAGCAACGGCTTATGTAACGCACGTCGCGCTTTGACAACAAGAACCACGCACGCACACAGTTTGCAATCTCTTCCACACCCCACCACATTGATCACACCAACATCAATACACAATGGTCGCCACTCGCCGTGGCACGAGGAAAGCCCCAGAGGCCGTGCCCTCCAACACCCTCAACGCCCCTCCCAAGCGCGCCAGCAAGAAGAAGGCGGCCGAGGAGCCCGCGCCCGTCACCACCACGACGACAGCCGCGAAGCGCAAGGCGAAGGCAGAGCCTGAAGACGCCGAGGTGCCGGCAGCTAAGAAGGCAACCGCAAGCTCAAGGGCGACGCGCGCTGCCAAGGCCGAGGCGGAGCCTGCGCCTGTGGCTCCAAAGCGGGCCACTCGCGGCAAGAAGGCCGTCGAGGTTGCTGAGGAGCCCGTCATCGAAGACGCGCTCAAGCCTGCTGCCACGCGTGTTCGCAAGGCCGCTGCGAAGAAGGCGCCCGCGCCCAAGGCCGAGGAGCCCATCGCCGAGGAAGCACCCAAGCCTGCATCGCGAAGCCGCAAAGCCGCCGTCAAGAAATCTGTTGTCACCGAGGAGCCCGTAGCTGAGGAGCCTGCAGCCACCGAGCCCGTAGCCGTCGAGCCCGTCAAGCCAGCACCGCGCGCGCGCAAAGCCGCCGTCCCTAAAGCACTGGTCGCCGCCACAAGGCCTATCCGCGGTCGCAATGCCATCCAAGCTCCCCAGGACTCGCCTCTCAAGGCTCCGGCCCGGAAGCTCACTAAGAAGGCTGCTGTTGTTGCGAAGGCTGAGCCTGCACATGTGGGGGAGCCGTTTGCGGAATTCCCTGGATACCCTACTACACCTGCACATATTATGGCCCCTCTGACGTCGAAACGCGCCATGGCTGAACTGCCTAACTACCCAACCACTCCTGCGCATATCGTCGCGCCTATTTCGTCGAAAAATGCTCTCGCAGAGCTTCCGGATTATCCAAAGACGCCTGCTCATATTGTTGCGCCCATTTCATCAAAAGAGGCTCTGGCAGCACTTCCAGACTACCCAAAGACGCCTGCTCACATCATGGCGCCCATCTCATCAAAGGATGCTCTCGCAGAACTTCCAGACTATCCAAAGACTCCTGCTCACATCGTCGCGCCCATCTCATCAAAAGATGCTCTCGCAGAACTTCCAGGCTATCCAAAGACGCCTGCTCACATCGTCGCGCCCATGAGCACCAGAGCCGCCCTAGCCGAATTGGCTGGCTATCCAAAGACTCCCGCACACATCAAAGCTCCTATCACCATAACAGCTGCTATGGCTGAGCTGCCAGGCTACCCAAAGACTCCCGCCCACATCACCGCGCCTGTCCTGCCCTTGTTGGCTGACGAAGAAGTCAAGAAGGACGTGTCAGAATATGTCAACACCCCAGTACATACAGATGCTTTGAACGAGCTGCCAGATTACCCAAACACACCTGCCCATATTCAGGCCCCAATCACCTCAAAGGACGCTCTCAACGAGTTGCCCGGCTATCCCGAGACTCCTGCACACATCCAGGCCCCCATGAGCTCAAGTAAGGCCCTGGCTGAGTTGCCAGTTGAATATCCCAAGACCCCAGAACACATTGCCGTTTCGACACCTACTACCATCGGCCTCAGCACCCTTCCACCTGACTGCTCCGCCACGCCAGCTCATCTCTCCTCGCCTGTCGTCGAAGAAGAGTCAGCAATCGACTACCCCGAGCTTCCTCGTACTCCTACGCAAATCATCTGGGGTGTTACCAACCAAGAAGCATTCGCCGAGCTCCCCGAGTACCCCAAGACGCCAGTTCACATCACTGCGCCCGTCAGCAACAAGGATGCTCTTGCTGAGCTACCAAGCTATCCCGTTACTCCGGCAATGGCGCTCGAGGCCGCTATTCAAGAAGAGATTTCCGCATCTGTCAAGAAGCAGAGTCCTTCACCTCTTCGTTTCGCTAATATGAGTGAGGCGTCGGTTGAGTTTACAGAGGACAGTGATCTTAGTGCTGCAGATCCAATGGATGTTGATACTGAGCCGTTGGTTGCGGAGCCTGTCTCTCGGCTTCAGTTTTCGCCGGTTCAACTTGCTCCTGTTCAGCTTGCACCTGTCCAACTCAGCGCTACTATTCCTGCACCTGGCATGGCCTCGCCCAAGAAATCTGCACTGCGCTCACCCCAGAAGTTCTTTGAAGCTAAGACACCTAAGAAGGCTGTTACTTGGGACGACAAGGAGGATGAGAGCGACCTGTTCCTATACGGTGGCCCACTTCAAGGTCTTACGTTCTTGGTAGACATTACCTCAAAAGGACATGAACACAACTTTGTCTTTGCGAGTCTACTTGAGGATCTTGGTGCAAAGGTTGTCAAAGATTGGGAAAGCACCGATATCACCCACGTGCTGTTCAAAGACGGAGACATGTCGACGTTGGAGAAGGTCGTTGCCAGCAAGGGCGCTATCAAGTGCGTCAATGTTGGATGGGTCCTTGACTGTGAGAGCAGCAAGAAGCGCGTAGATGAGACATCGTACCTCGTCGACCTCTCAGTCGCCATGCCCAAGTCTCCCGTACCTACAACAACACTCAATCCCTTCACACCAACGCGCACACCATCCAAGTACGCTCTACCTCCATCGTCAGAATGCCGCAGCATCCCAACTACGCCTACCAGCTCCGAGTTTGACCGCTCAATCAACGTGGACGACGACAAAGAGAACTCCGAGGTCGGCCTCTTCTTCCAGGACCCCATCAACTTCAAGACCCAGATCCCACGTACCTGCCCTCCCAAGAAGCCGTCTGTCCTTTTCAGCAGGTCGCCGATGAAGACGCCATCCAAGTCCAGCTTCCTCATCAACTCGCCCCTCAAGCCCTTCTCCACCACCAAGAAGCGCTCGTTCGACTCGTCCTTCAGTCTCTCCCTGTCCGGCGCACCAAAGAAGTTCCGCCTCTTCTAGGCTCATTATAGACAATCATGCACGCCAGGCGTTACGGGAACTGTTTTGATATCACGGAGTTTGTTTGATGAGATTTGTCTGCATACATAGTCTGGTGTTCACGGTTCTTTCTTCTTTTGCTTTGCGCCGTTCATCGTCCTGACTCTGTCATCGCGGCTTGAGCGGCGTCATTGAGTTGCAGCCTCTAAGGATGGCTCCCCCTGGCGCTGTAATATAGCCAGGTGATGGACAAGGGGCGGTGAGGGTACGCGTTTATTTGTAAATTGTACTGGGATACCACGGATGGGATGGACGGATGACTGTATGCGGCGTTAGGAATTAGGTGATGACAAAGCCACCTGAATGAATTGAATAAACTATTGCCCAATCGTGCTCCTCTTCCATATTCCTGATATCGGCCAAAGCTCCCTCCCCATCCCCGACCACACCCATTCCGACCATTCCGAACCACTTCACAACTTTCCTCCCTCCTCCCATCTACACCACCAACCATGCCCCCACACATCCTCCTCCTCCACGGCTACACCCAATCCGGCCCCCTCTTCTCCTCGAAAACCGGCGCCCTCCGCAAATCCCTCCAAAAATCCTTCCCAGGCACCACCTTCGCCTATCCCACCGCCCCGCACCGCCTCTCCCCCGCAGACGAAACTTTTCTCGCCGCGCACGACAACGACAACGACAACGGCAACGTAGACCTCGACGCATGGGCCTGGTGGCGCCGCCGCGGCGACGCATACGACGGGCTGCAGCAGAGTCTAGACCTGCTGGCGCGCGTCTGTAGGGAAGAAGGCCCGTTCACGGGCGTGCTGGGGTTTAGCCAGGGGGCGTGTATGGCGGCGATGGTAGCTTCGTTGCTGGAGGGTGGGCGCGCGGCGGCTTTTTCTTCCTCTTTGCAAGCGCCTTTTGCGTTTCCGGCGTCGTTTGCGCCTGCGCCGCAGCCGCCGTTTGCGTTTGCGGTGCTGTATAGTGGGTTTCGGGCGCCCGAGGCGTATGCGCCGTTTTATGAGCCGAGGATACGCACGCCGACGATGCATTTCTTTGGCATGCAGGATGTGGTTGTTGTGGAGGAGAGGGGGGTGGCGTTGTTGGAGGCGTGTGAAGGGGGGAGGCGGGTGGATCATCCTGGGGGACATTTTTTGCCGGGGACGCAGAAGGCAAGTGTGGGTGCTGTGATTGGGTTTATTGGAGAGTGTTTGGCTGGGGGGAAGGAAGCGGGGGAGGAGAAGGAGGAGGGGAGGGTGGAGGATGTGGATGTGCCGTTTTGATCTGCGGTAAGGTGTTTGGGAACGAAGGGGGGCTTGGGATAGATTAGATGGTGCATAGACGTTGTATTACACGCTGGTGCGTGGAGTTTAGAACTCTAATATCTAGACTAGCATGGATGGTTGGGCTGGCGCTTCTATTTCGCCTTGCCTTTGGCTGCCTTGCTCTTATCGGCCTTCTTCGTGGGCTGGATACGCGCCATCATCTCCTCTTTAGTGATCAGATGGTCAATCCTCTCCAACAAGCCCAGCAAACTCTTCATGTTGCCGCTCCACTCGTTCAACACATCGTCTGCATCCCTCGGTTTCGAGAAGGTGACGATGCGTGCGGGTCGGTCGATCTTGGCGTAGATGGTCTTTGCTGTTACGAGCTCGCTAATGTTCTTCTCGGTCTCGTCTTCGGTGAGATCGAGGAGCTCTGTAAGTCGCGGGATCTGAATGCGGGTGTAGTATTTGGCGACAACACGGACGTTGTGCTCAATGACCCGTTTTCGTAGATCCTGCCACCTCTTGTGTGCTTTCTCATCGTCGGAGTCGTCCTTGCTCTCGTCGAAAACGTCAGTGTCAGTCAAGTGCGGGCCGAACTGCTTAGCAACCATAGGCCATCGCATCAATTCGGGCACAGTAAAGAGCTTGACTAGTTGTGCGTCTTGTGGGATCTGCGAGTTGCGGGTGTCACGTTGAATACGATGAATCAGATCGGACTGCTCGTTATCGTAGGGCGCGAGGATGATGAAGTAGATAACGCGTTGGAGGATCTGTATCTGTCAGCTGGCGATATATCGTTGAAGCGTTGTTCTTACCGCCCGGAGCTTATTCGGATCCTCCTCAACGGCTTCGGTATCCAGGACTTGGCGATAGTGCTTGCAGACGTCAAGATACTTGTCGTCATGCTTAGCTAAGGTTATCTGTTGCTCATAGTACTTGAGCTTGAGGTCTGTCACGTCATCTTCGGGCTCAATGGGCGGATCGTCAACGCTCCGGTTCTTCTCTGCCTCTTCCCGCTCCTTCCTCTCCTTCTCAAGCTGCTCAGGACTCTTCTTGGGCCTGCGCTGGAAGTACTTTGTGCTAATCTTCCTGCTCAAAATTCCCGCCTGTGTCCAATCGCCCTTCTGTATGCATAGCGACACTTGTTGCAGGATGAACTCGGTCTTTTCCCGCCTGGTCATGGATCCAAAAGTCTCGACTTGAAGCTCGCACAGAATATCAGTCGCCGCGGAGATGTCGCCCTGCTCCTTTTTGATGTTGGAGAGAATTCGTGTGATACGGGCTCGCTCAACCTCGACAAAGATCTGCATACACATTAGTATCCTGGGCGTAAAACATGTCGATAGCTCCGTACTTTGCCCTCTGTGACTGTCCGTAGCGTTTCGATGACGGACAACTTAGTCTCGAGATTCGGCGTCTCATCCAGGAAACCCATGACCGTCTGCACCATCTTGGTGGTTGCCTGCTTGAGCTGGCCATGCTTCTTGGAGAGGAGCAGGACCTGCTCGTTCATCAAATTCCAGTCCTTGGCCCGCTTGGCTATTGTGACGATTGCGATGATGACTCGGGAGGTGGAGGCAAGATCTGAGGCCTGGCGCGTCTTCTTTTCTAGCGTAAGCAGCTGGTCAATACCAGCTTGTGGGCTGCTCTGTAAGTATGGTTTTAGCTTCATTCGGCTCTTTGGCGCATGATACGTACCGCGCCCAGCTTCTCAGCCTCTGGAATGGCAGCATCGGCTTCCTTGGTGAAGTCCTTGTCCGCCTTGAGTACCTCTCCGCTGGACATGGTGGCGGGGTTGCGCTGTCTTGACTATGTGGATTTAAGGGTATATTCAGGGTTGGGGGAATTTGCGGCTAGAGGGAGAGACCCTATGGCGGGAGCTGGGTTCGAGGCTGGCACGTTGGTATTGTTTGGCCGTGTGTGTTGTTGCGTTGTGGTCGGCGTGCATTGTACATCACCACCGAGCTCGGGCCTTGCGCCAAGATCAGTTCCGAAGAGCCTCACCCAGCCCCAACAACTCCATCACGTTAGCCCACATTCGCGTCGAGTTCTCAGATATTTTCCTTGAGGAAGATATATACAAGATTCTTAAATGTTACAGGTCAATATATTCGCCTGTATTTTGATGCATATCCGATCCGACCGCTTTCCAAATCACCAAATCGTAGCCATATCGTGCATTATATTGTATATCCGGTCTTCTATGTGGTACATACAGTGATCTACGTTCGTTTAACACATGTTATACCCCATAATACTTTGTAAAGGTCCGCACCTACCTCTACCCTGGAGATGCTGTCGCTCTTCTCCCTACTCAACTCGAAGTAGCACACTACTTCACCTTTTCCAAGAGGTCATCTCAATCTTTGACCAAAAAATATCAAATTGCTTTCTTCAATACTACAAATAGTGAATTTCCCCCCATTCCAGTATTGTGGGCTTGGCCGTCATGTATTTCAGCATGTTGCTGTCATCACCGCCTATGAGAACCAGTCACAGGAAGCGGGAAACTACAACTAGAAATTTACACCCGCACACACAACAGTTCCTTGTATCGTAGCATAAAAGAAATCTCATATCCCTCCCACCCACGTTCGTATTCATCTAGTTTTCAAAGTGTTTAGTTAGTCATATCAAATCAGCAGGAACCACAGCTCCAGACTTGCGCAAAGGCTAGACGAGTTGCGAACAACAACTGTCAGAAACCGTCAAAAACCCTCTATGCAAAATTGACAAAGCTGTGCCAAGAATACGATACAACTATATATTTCTTAGCTTATCGTAATGGCCGCTTCACCGAATTCGTATCTACCGACAGAACAGGCAAGCGTTGGTCGCCACTAGACCAAGATACTAGTAAGCCTTTACATATGGTAAAATCAAGGCACCAAAGACTGAAATCTTAGGAAAAATAAATATATCCCTGCCGGTCATCAAGTCACCAGCTCCACACCAGCGAGCTCTTCGTCTCGGAAATACTTCTTCGCGAGTGCCTTGCTAATCCAAGATAGCACCATAGCAAGGCAAGCCATGCATCGATGCAAGGCTGAGAGGGTGCTAGATAGGAAGGCATTCCTTGCTTGCGGTCTGTTCTGAGATAACTAAGAAGTGAATTTCAACTAACGAGGATGAATGGGGATGTAGCAGCAAAATACTCATATATAGCTAGCTATCACTCTTATGAAATTATTATCCACAAGATATGCGGAAGCGCAGCCAAAAGCCCTGCAGAGAAAGTGGGCGAAGCAGCACACCCTGTAGGATGTGCTTGATCTATCGCGATAAATACTTGCAGCGTCCGATTCGCCAGCGTAGCGCTGTGGCTTTTGATAGCCTAAGCGCGCTACAGGTGGCTATCCTAAAATCAATTAGCCGCCATCGTTCTACCGATGCCGCGAACCAATCATTATGCTAGTACAACTTGTGCGCCAAGCCATGTAACGCAGTCAGAAAACATACTTAGTTCAGGCTCGGTCCCATGTGCAGTCAGACGAAATAACTCATCATTGCTCATTGCGATGGCCGACCCTATTAGCACCGCCTCTGGCGTTTTAACGCTAGTCATTTTCGCTCACAAGTCATGCCTTTCGCTTTACACGGCAATACAGAGCTTTAAAAGCCACCCCAAACGCGTGCGCGATCTCATCGAAGAGCTAGCAGCTCTCATCGGCGTTTTAGAATCCTTAGATGATGCAATGCAGTCCCAAAAAGATATAGATCTTTCTGCACTCGATCTACCTCTACAACGATGCAGTAGCGCCTGTGATGAGTTTTTACAAGAGCTCCAAAAGTGCTGCTCGCGATCTGGGGGCGATCGAAAGAGTTTCCGAGACTGGGCCAAGTTGCAGTACTTGGGAGACGACATCGACGATTTTAAAAATTCGCTAGCGGCGTACAAGTCAACAATTATTATCGCCCTTATGGTTGTACAGAGGTAAGTTCATAGCTCTATAGGTTGGCATTACTCGTCAGATCTGACTAATCCCCATGACACAGTCGCAGCTCCTCCGTTAGCCAGGAGCGCCTTGAGGGCTATAAAGACCTTGTTGAGACTACAACCAACGATCTTGAGGCGCGACTCGAGACTATTGACGAAAAGCTCCAAATGCTGGTGGAGCGTACCGCATCGAACTCGGCGACAACGGAATTGCAAAAGATGAAGGATGAACGTTCAAGCACGCAAAAGTGCCTCTTGGTCTGCGCCCAATTCTCCAAGCTTATCGATCAATTCCAGTCATCATCCGCAAAGGATCTTTCTCAAGGCTCAGACAACACATCTGAGAAGATCACGAACACGGGCATACAAGAGTGCAAAGCTAGCATGGAAAAAACGATTGCGGAGTTGGAAAGACATATGCAAGACATTCTAGATCGGATTATGTCCATCTCAAGCGCAACAATGACAAAGGAGCATACGGCACAACTTGTAAGCCTGCGCCAGGAATGGACAACTTCTCGGAGGTGCAGAGATATTTGCTCTACAACAAATCAGCACTTGCATGAGAACGTAAGTTTCATCGACAACCATGCGACAGGAGACGACGCAGTGCAATTCCTCGTTTCAAACAGTCTCAAAACAATCCACGGTAAGAACCGTGGATACGGTGATCTAATCAAGCAACTCGGTGGTCACCTTAGTGATCAGTCAATTCAAAAAGTATCCGGCGACTTTTTACAAATGAGTCTGCATAGGTCCGGGAATGGTTCGATGACACGCGGCACAGCGCCGTCTGGCAACGATACAAATGAGGGAGGAACAAACTGGCACCCGCAATATGGCAGTGGGAGGACGCTCGAAACTATGTCTGATTTGAACGTTAAAATCGGTCGGAAATCACAGGATGGAGCCCATCCCGACCATTCATAGAGATGTTGATAAGCAAGCTTTGCTGGGGTGATCTTTGCTCGTATATTTTCTATAGTGTCTAATTACTGATGCGCTGGTCCTAGGATGCGATTAATCCTAGGACATCATTAATCCTGGGACACTATCGATCAAAGTAAGAAGCCCAGTGAGTGTAAGCAATTATTGTCCTAAGACACGATTAGTCCTAAAACAGCAGGTTTCCACAATCAGCATGCGATATCTGTTGTCCCCGGACGGATAATGTTCCAATACTAATGGTATCCTAGGACTGATGTTGTCTTAGGACTAATCTATAGCGTCTTAGTACAATACCATAGCGATATTAATAAAATTGTACATGGAATTGTCTGGACAAGACCAATATTTGCATCCACTCTCAGTAGCTGATGATCTCACATATCTCTACATTGCTTCCATCGCCCTTGCTTGTGGTGCACTGCACATGCACGGAGCCACGTCTTAACCCCGCCTGGGGCCCCATACAGGCCTCATCACTAAGCCAAGAATACAGAATACAGCGAAAAGGTGGCAGCCTCGGCTCGTGACATCACAACGCATCACAACGCATTACAGGGCCCTGCTGGTATGTGAGCTTATGCACTCGTTCTTTATTCTCTCTGTATACTGGCTGCCCATCGGTAGCACGAAAGCAGCCAGCAAGTAGCAGGCGCGCGCGCAACCAGACTACTGAGTTCAGCCTCTCGAGGCCTCCTCATTGCATGTGCCTACCGTACATCTACATGAGCCTATGCGGTTCTTGCAGTATAGTGAAAGCGGAGAGCTTAGTGTCCACAACTTCGGCGATGGCGCGATACCTCGCTACACAATACTTTCACACACCTGGGGAGCAGATGGGGACGAGGTGGCTTTCGCAGACCTTGAAAAAGGTAGTTGTCAAGCTAAACGTGGCTACGAGAAGATTCGCTTCTGCGGAGAGCAAGCTTCAAGAGACGGATTAGAATACTTCTGGGTTGACACCTGCCGCATCAACAAAGATAATCATGCCGAGCACGAGCTAGCTATCAACTCCATGTTTCGCTGGTACCGCAACTCAGCCCGATGTTATGTCTACTTATCAGATGTCTCGAGCCCACCTTTAGACACCAACCCAGAGCGCAACCTGCGGGATTCGGAGATCCAGAAAACTGAATGGTTTATATGGGTTTGGATATTCCGGTTATCCACCCTGTATTGCACTGGTATCACAGCACAATTCGATGATCCTTTCTCTCATCTGATGTTTCCAGTCCGCAAGCATCTAAATCTGAGCTTAAGGAAAGCAGATGGTTCACTCGAGGCTGGACGCTCCAGGAGCTTCTTGCTCCAAGTTGTGTCGAGTTCTTTTCCTGGGAACACAAACGACTAGGTGACACAAGATCTTTAACGCAACAAATCCATGAAATAACAGGAATTCCTTGGAGAGCGCTCCAAGAAGTACCTCTATCTCAGTTCAGCGATAAAGAGCGATTTTCGTGGATACAATCCCGCCAGACGAAGATCGAAGAAGACAAAGCTTACTCACTACTTGGTATCTTTGGTATTGAAATGCCCCTTCGTTATGGAGAAGGGTCACCCAGTGCGTTTAAACGACTTGAGAAAGAGATATCTAAGCTGAATAATTGACTCCGAGACTTGCGCTCTAGTGACCCGCGCGATGATAAGTCGCGCATTGAGGAAACCAAGGGTGGCCTGCTAGAGGACGCATACTGCTGGGTCCTAGGAAATTCCGGCTTCAAACAATGGCGCAATGATGCAAATAGTCATCTATTGTGGATTAAAGGCGATCCTGGTAAAGGCAAGACGATGCTGCTCTGCGACATCATCAATGAACCACAGAAGGCAGCAGGCAGTACTGTCAACGTCTCGTACTTCTTCTGCCAAGCGACTGACTCGCGCATCAACAGCACCACGGCCGTGCTACGAGGGCTATTGTATATGCTCATTATCTAGCAACCATCGCCCATGTCGCACATCCGCAAGAAGCACGATCACGCAGGCAAGACCTTGTTTGAAGACGCCAACGCATGGTTTGCCTTGACAGAGATATTCGCAGACGTTCTGCGAGACCCGAGCTTAAGAACCACGTACCTAATCATTGACGCGCTAGACGAGTGCGTTACTGGTTTGTAGAAGCTTCTTAACTTTGTTGTAAGTACTGTAGCGTCATCAGCCTGTACAAAGTGGCTATTATCAAGTCGAAATGAAGCACATATCGAGGGGGAATTAAGATACATTAACGCCGAGGCGAGGCTGAGTCTGGAGTTAAAGCAAAATGCTGAACAGGTGTCCTGCGCCGTTGAAGCATTTATTGATTATAAGCTGCCTATGATCAGTTCACTTAGTGACGAAAACCTAAGAAATCGGGTGCGATACATTCTGCGAGGGAAGGCGGACAACACGTTCCTTTGGTTGCTCTTGCGATCCACGAGCTTGAGAAACCTGAGAGCTGGAACCCTCTGCAGGTGGTGGAAGAAGCGCCTGCAGGCTTATACGAGCTATGCGATCTTATGATGGAGCGGATCCGGCAGTTGAAGAAGAGTAACTCGGAAATCTGTCGGCTCCTGCTCACTATTACCTCCGTTGCATACCGCCCGCTTTACCTAGCTGAGATGGGTAGCCTGTGCGGACTCTCAGTACAGACCTCTGTGATCAACAAGAGCGCTCGGACACTTGTCGCTATGTGCGGCTCATTCCTTACTATCAGGAATGATCAAGTCTTTCTTGCACATCAATCAGCCAAGGACTACATAAGCGACAAGATGCAAGACACGACTCTACTATCGCAGCCTAAAGCTCACTATCGTGTGTACACTCAATCGCTAAAGATTATGAGTTATACATTAAAACGTGATATGTATGGTCTAATTGCACTAGGGCACCCGGTCGACGAAATCCAAGTGCTACTCCCGGACCCACTAGCAACGACGCGCTACTCGTGCGTTTACTAGGTCGACCATCTCTACGAATCTAGTCCTATGTTTTCAACAGTCTACACAGATAGTCTTCAAAATGAGGGTAATTTTCACATATTCTTAAAGGAGAAGTATCTATACTGGCTAGAAGCTCTCAGTCTCTACAGGAGTATGCCAAAAGGTGTTCTCTCTATAGCCAAGCTGCAGTCACTGGTCCGGGTAAGTTACAAATAGGCAATGCGCCTACGCTGTTTCCATGCTAACTAGGACAAGAGAACAGGAGACTCGGATTCCCTTAGGGCGCTTGTTGATGATGCCTATCGGTTCATTGTGTATCACAAAGGGGCAACCGAGAATTACCCTCTTCAAACATATGCATCTGCGCTGTTGTTTAGTCCGACAGGTAGTCTGATTAGACGGCTGTTCTAGTACGAAGAGCTACAAGGAATCACGATTAAGCCAGCTATGAGCAACAGCTGGAGTGCGTGTCTGCAGACGCTCGAGGGCCATAGCAATGCTGTCAGCTCAGTGGCCTTCTCGCACGACTCAGCCCAGTTGGCATCAGCGTCGTTGGGCAGGACCGTCAGGATATGGGATGCAAGCAACGGCGCGTGCCTACAGATGCTCAAGGGCCATAGCGATTCTGTCGACTCAGTGGCCTTCTCGCACAACTCGGCCCAGTTGGCATCAGCGTCGGACGACAGTACTATCAAGATCTGGGATGCGAGCAACGGCGCATGCCTACAGACACTCAACATTGGTGGTTGTCTTCAAGACTTGTCCTTTGATTCTACTGGCTTTGCTCTCTACACCGAGATTGGGACTATTAGTATTTGGGGCTCAGAAGTTTCTGGGATAAAAGACATCGTACAATCTAAGCGTCCTATATATCAGGGTGCTGGTGTTAGTTTAGATAATAATTGGATTACGCATTCCGGCAACAATATTTTATGGGTGCCATCAGAGTATCGACCGAACTGCTCGGCTATTTGTGGGAGGATAGTATGGATAGGTGTTGGGGCGGGAATGGTATGGAGCTGCGGCGTTGGCCTTTAGTTGTAATAGGCAATATTTACTCTTTTATTTTATGACATCTGTTTTATAGAGGGGGACAGTGATGCATATAATCATAGGGACGATGTATTGCTACATCGAAGCTTCGAGAATCTACAAGAGAGTAGTTGTTACTGTATAATGTATTAGAAATAAAGGCAGCAGATATTACTCTCCACTTTGTCTTCTACGTCGTCCCTGTTGCTGTCTACCGCCGCGTTCCTCTCTCTAGGTTAGTATTAGTGATAGTACTGGCAGTAGAGAACTGCAAGCCGAAGAAGCTTTGAGAAGCATGCGCCATAGCTTAAGCTGCTTCTGTATGGCGTAGTGTGCATAGACAATACTTTAACGTTAACAAGTCGTGAGCTACGGGAACGTTCAGCATCTCATCTTCGTATGTAGAACTCAGGTATTCTGCAACGCTGGGTATTACATTAAGACATTCCTCCTTTACCATCATATTGTTTTCTAAGACATTTGTATCTCGAGCGCTGCTAGATATTCTGAAAGAGGAACGATCATCTGTTAGAGTATGGTCACGGGAATTGTGGTGATGAGATATTTCTAATGCTGTCGATCCCGTCACTGCACTTCTGGAGCCTCTTATATCACAACAAGTGCTGTATGATCGAAAATCTCTAGAGGAGTCTGCGTGAAACGGGTGGTCGTACGGTAGCTCGGTATCTTGAGTCTCCGCTATATTGTGGTGTAGTAGAACCGCACGTGATCGGGGAGGCTTAGGTCAGCAATGCGGCTCTATGTGGGCACCGATAAAGGATCGGATGGAGTAGATAGCCGCCGAGACCAACTCGTCATGTAGCTACTCAACCTATATACTTCAACTCATCTCATCTCTCGCCGACTGCGGGTCGCCACCTCCTCCTACTTCTACGTGCATCCTAGTATGCCACAATATCGTCCTCGATATCGTTTAACGCCGTTTTTGAGTCGTCAGCCGTAGGTAGTATGTTCGGCACCTCGCTCTGACTCATAGATACTGCACGATCATTGCACGTTTGTGAACTGCTTGTAGGAAGGATAACGACGGTTGGTTGGACATTGATGATGGCTGGACACGATAAGTGCTCTAATTGTGTAGCTTGTAATATGTCCTTGGCGGATGTAAGGGGGTTTGAGCGGCAGTCGAAAGATAATTTGTGTAGTAGGAGCTTTGGCCCGACAATGCCTAGGTCGTTTCGTGTAAAAGTCGGGGACAGTGTTAGGTGGGGCAGAACAAGCAGGTTGACAAGTAGAGAGCGAAGAGCCTGGTTTGTGAGGCAGTCTACAGCTTCGCCTATAATCATAACTGAGCCATTCACTTAGCTAGTCTCCTCCAAGCCTGTATAGGCCGCCGTTTCGATGAACACCAAAAAGACTGCCCGAAACCTATGCATCACTGTGGTATTGTTGATTAGTCTTAATACCATATCACGCCTAACAGCTGTAACTAGTACAAAGTTACAAAGCTATGTACTAACTAACTAGTATAGTAACCAGAGCAACAATCAGGAAGGCTGAAGATAGGATCGCGTATGCATACCAGCAACGGCGTGATCAAGAACTCCACCTTTACACCAAAGTTTCCCCCACACTTCACCATCTTCTGATCTTGAAATTTGAGTATATAGCAGTTTAAGTATCGCAGTCCTACGCATTGCGACACAACACAGATACCGGTGGAGCGCTCCTCTACTCCGACAAGAGGGACAGTTTTATCTAAAAAGCTGTATAGTCGACGAAAACATAGTCAGCAGAGTAGATATTCGACGGAAACAATCTGTACGATGAGTTTAGAGAGCATTTATTTACGGCTCAACGATCCCGATAGCATCCGTCTCCTAGAACTGACTCGCGACCATCAAGGGGCTAGCTCGTTTTGTGGCCGCCTGATAACCACACGACTATTTGAATGACCAGATTACATTGCTCTATCCTATGTCTGGGGAGAACCATCCCCCGAGGATGCGATACTGTTTTTGGGCGAACAGCCACTACGGATCAGAGCGTCTCTTTGGCAAGCCCTGAACATGTTGATAGCACGTGACAATATCGCTCGACTATGGATAGATCAGATCTGTATTAATCAGGGCGGTGAGACAGAGAAAGAGCAACAGGTCCAATTGATGTCTAAGATATACAGACATGCCAGGCTCGTCATAGGTTGGCTAGGAGGCCACGAAAATGGTAGCAATCTCGCATTCCACCTATTCGTCGTGCTGGCGTATACTTCCGGCGAGCACAACCCACAAACTGGTCGGGAATGGCAACGCGCCCTCAAGGCCCTCGTAGAGTCCGGACATATGAACAGAATAGAGGATTTGTTCAGTTCAACCTGCCGACCAGTCGAAGCAGCTACTTTGCTGGTCCAGAGACCTTAGCTTCGAAGACTCTGGATCGTTCAAGAGGTCACTCTGGCCTCCACTCTTGAGCTTTGTTGTGGCTCCGCTTCGATCCCGGGAGACATGCTTTTCAAGGCTATTCGAATACTGTCTTCTGTTGTTTCCGATCCACCGATGCCGTGGCTTCTAAAGCCTTACCGAAATGCGCTTGAGCTCGGATAACTAAGGGCACGAGTGGTCGCTAGACAGAACCATTCTTTCCCTCACTTGGCACACACGCTCGGCGCTTGGGATTGTGAAAAGAGTCATGATCGATTGATAGCCCTCTTTGGCTTGGCTTTCAGAGGATCGCCAGTGTGGTTCACGCCTAGCTACAGCATATCCAGCCCCGAACTCCACGTCGAATTTGCGAAAGAACACATACATTCTACTGGGGGCTTAGGCATCTTACATCTTGCTGGCTGTGGGGATAGTGATGCGCATACGCTCTTTCAAGTTAATGACCAGATTGTTATACAAGCAAATCCTCCCGCAGATGATATGCTATCGTGGGTGCCGGACTGGCGGATGTAGTCGAGACCATTGACGCTCTCGCCGAATCTCGAATATATGTCGATTGGATTCTCAGCCACGGCATCAGATGCGGAATTTAGTGTCGATTGTCATATACTCCGTGTGCGCGCCCGAGAAATGGATAAGATCAAGGTATGTGGGCTTCCATACTACGAATTACTTCGTGAACGTCTCGGGGCCACGGAATATTCAACTTTCCGTCAGTGGTTCAGTTTAGCGAAAGAATTTTTGAAAGATGCGGATGTTGGATCGATGCTTGCCTCAACCCTGGTAATGGACGGAAAGGTGGTGGTGACGGAACGTCAAGATGTTGGCGTTAACTCTACTGATGTTCCAAACCTGTTTGGGCATTGGGCTGCCAGGAATCTTGAAGAACCCCGTGGGGAAGATTGGAGAGAAGGGATTGACGAGTCAACCCACTACGGGTACATTGCGGAGGAAATATGTTGTGATCGAACGTTTTTCATTACAGAAGCTGGACGGCTTGGCCTAGGTTCCCTTCACGTGTCGCCGGGGACCTCAGTCTACTTGATCCACGGGCTCAAGACTCCTTTCGTAATCCATCACGACCACGGAGCGCATGTTCTCCGTGGAGAGTGCTATGTTTATGGCTTGATGGATGAGAGGATGCAATACTGCAATCAAGACTCTTTTTTGTACCTGAAATAAAGCTCTATGTACAGTTGTTTTATCAGTGAGGCTACGCCAAAACCTGGACCATGGCAGTCCGTTATATAGGTGAAGTATGCTGATATTGTCTCGGCCCGCCATGCAATACCTAGCAATTAGGAATGAATTTGCATGACTTGCTTCACTTCCTTGTCTATAGCAGTCGTGAGTTTTTCCGCATCCACGAGACGGTTTCGAGGATATCATGAATCTGCTTTTGGCTGTCACATGGAGGTTGAGCACGAATGCAACCACAAGGCTGAGATTCAGCTGAGAGTTCGCGGCGGACACCACTGAATATCTCCATACAGCTAGAGTATCATGGCTTCCCCAATCTCTTTCGGCGACGCGGATGCCGGCTTCCAAGCGGGAATCATCAACGGCCCCGTGAGCGCTACGTTCCACCTTCCATATGGTGAGTTGCGGGCCGCTCAAGCTTCGCAGAGTCCAAGCAAGCACTAACAGATCCACCCTAAGCACAACACGAGACACCACCACCGCCATCAATACTCATACCCTTCCCCCGCGATGCCGACTTTGTTGAGCGAGGGACGATTCTCGACCAGATCCAGCAAAGATGCGCGGCACCGGGCTCGCGGGTTGCGCTCCTCGGCCTCGGCGGCGTAGGGTCCGTAGCGCACACGGCTTGACCAGCACGACGTGCTAACGAGAGTAGCAAGTCGCAACTCGCCATCGAACATGCCTACCGGACGCACAAGCAGTCGCCCGAGACGTGGGTGTTCTGGGTGCACGCTAGCAACGCGGCCCGGTTCGAGCAGAGCTTCCGCGACATCGCCGACTACGTCAAGATCGCAGGGCGGCAGGATCCGCATGCCAACATCTTCAAGCTGGTGCATGACTGGCTACGCGAGAACAGGAGGAGTTGGCTGCTGGTGCTAGACAATGTAGACGACGCGCAGTTTCTTGTTGAAGCGCCGACCTGCGGTCCAGCTCAAGCAGTGAAATCAAAGAGCGTAGCCCAACCGCTGCACGGCTATCTCCCGCAATGTGTGAATGGATCGATCTTGGTCACTTCGCGGAGCAAGAAAGCAACGCTGAAGCTGGTCGAGCAGCGCAACATTATTCCTGTCGAGCCATTGAACGAGGCGCAGGCGCTGCAGCTGTTTGAGAGGAAGCTAGGCGCGCAAACGGACAGCCAGGTTACTGAGCTTGCTGCAGCGCTTGAATACATGCCGCTTGCTATCGTGCAAGCCGCAGCATACATATCGGAACGAGCACCGCGGTACTCGATAATGAAGTATCTCGAGGAATTCAACAAGAGCGAGCGCAAGCGGTCGAGCCTGCTTGCTTACAACGACAGTCAGCTGCGGCGCGATTGGGAGGCGAAGAACTCTATCTTGGCAACCTGGCAGATCTCGTTCGAGCATATCCAGCAGACACGGCCATCGGCGGCAGACCTGCTCTCGCTGATGAGCTTCTTCGATCGGCAGGGCATTCCAGAAGAATTGATTCGACGGCGAGGCAAGGAAGAGGCCAGGAGTATTCCCAACGAGCGTGACGACGAGGATTGTGATAGCGACGAGGGAGATAATGCATCGCAGTCCAGTACGAGTGAGGACGCATTTGAACGTGACGTCGTGACACTGCGTAGCTTCTGCTTCATCTTTGTGGATACGAGTGGCACGAGCTTCGAGATGCATGCACTCGTGCAACTAGCAACACGCGCGTGGCTTGAGGCAAACGGCAAACTTGAGCAATGGAGGCAGCAGTTTACCAGCAACCTCTGTGCAGCATTCCCGACCGGAGCGTACGAGAATTGGGCAATTTGTCAGGCACTTTCTGCGCACGTCAAGTCGGCTCTCGGACATCGGCCAATCGAAGAGAGTTCGCTGCTGGAATGGGCCACATTGTTGTATCGCGCAGCCTGGTATTCAAAGGGGGTGGGCAAGGTGGATGATGCTATGACGCTAGCTGAGAAGGCAATGAAGGCGCGGAGAAAGTTACTTGGCGTAGAGCACGAAGATACGCTTTGGAGCATGGCAATGGTTGGAATAGCTTATAAATATGGAGGCCAGTGGGACAAAGCAGAGAAGCTGGAGGTGCAGGTGATGGAGATTCGTCAACAAAAGCTAGGAGCGGCCCATCCAGACACGCTGACCAGCATGGCAAATCTGGCATCGACTTACCGTAATCAAGGTCGGTGGGACGCAGCGGAAGAGCTAGAGGTGCAAGTGATGGAGAGTTGTAAGAAGTTAGGAGCCGACCATCCAGACACGCTGGCCAGCATGAATAATCTGGCATTGACTTACTATAATCAAGGTCGGCGGGATGCAGCAGAAGAGCTAGGGGTACAAGTAATAGAGATTTACAAGAAGAAGCTGGGAGCAGAACATCCTTCGACCCTAACTAGCATGAGTAATCTGGCATTGACTTACTGTAATCAAGGTCGGTGGGATGCAGCGGAAGAGCTAGGGGTACAAGTAATAGAGATTTACAAGAAGAAGCTGGGAGTAGAACATCCTTTCACCCTAGCTAGCATGGGTAATCTAGCATCGACTTACTATAATCAAGGTCGGTGGAATGCAGCGGAAGAGCTAGAGGTGCAAGTAATGGAGAGTCGCAAGAAGAAGCTAGGAGCAGACCATCCAGACACGCTGGCCAGCATGAATAATCTGGCATTGACTTACTATAATCAAGGCCGGTGGGATGCAGCAGAGGAGCTAGAGGTGCAAGTAATGGAGAGTCGCAAGAAGAAGCTAGGAGCCGACCATCCAGACACGCTGGCCAACATGGCCAACCTTGCTTTTACCTGGAGACAGCGGGGTCGGACCACTGAAGCTATCGATCTTATGAAAGAGTGTGTATGGCGCAGCCAGCTTGTCTTACCACCAAGCCATCCTAACCTCGTGTCTTTCCCTGCTACCTTAGCTGCATGGGAGGCAGAGTAGCTAGCTTTTTTAGACTCGCGATAGATAATTTATTCGAACAAGCTATAGTTAACCAGAAACACAGTACATTACAGTATTGATAAACCTTACACTCGCAATACGCTAAGTGAATTCGGATACAAGTACAGTGCCTTGCAAAGCTGGCCTCACCCTTGAAGAGTCGGCGAATTCTGCAGAACCCTTGTGGTACTAGGATAGTTGTTGCTTGCCTCGAACGAATCCTCAATGTCGTAGTAAAGGTAGTTGTATTCGGTCCAGTCGACCCTGACCAAGCGGCTGTCTTGTGGTCATCATGCTCCACTAGTCCCAGTACGACGCATGGCAATATCATACGCATGACTATTATTCTGCCAGATGGTGTGTATACGTGTAGAGGGCGAAGGAGGAAACAACGCTTCGTGGATGTGGATGTGGATGACATCGTCGTGCTTCGTACTTGCTAGCGATAAGAGTTTCATGCTAGTTGGTTACCTCTGCCCTACATAAGGGATAGGTCAACCTTTGGAGGATCTTCTCACGAGCACTGATCATCTTCGCCCCTCATGCTGCACCCACCTTATAGCACACTTTTGATGGAAACCATGTTTGCAGCGATACTAGATGCATAAGTCCTTAGAATCTATCCCTTCTTGGCAGTGCACGCACAGTTCGCTCTCGACCCACAAGCTGGCAGCAGTTCCATGTTTGAATATTCCAAGCCTAGCTAGTTCCTTCGACGCAGGAATTTGTACTCTCTCAAATGCTGCTTGGGCACCCTCGTTGTTGGGTTCAAAGTACAGGCATGTTTATAGCATGTCAGAAGCTTGTTCAGGGTTGTCTTGAAGTTCGAAAGAGCGTGAGAGATGAAAGTACACCTTGCATAGCTTACGATGACCGAATAATCGAGTGCAATTATCGTTATCGTGGTACCACAAGTAGCTAAGCAGGTCGGTATGCGCCTGGCTACTGTCGCCATCAGATTTGTTATATGCATTGAGCCGACTGGTCAAAAAGACAAGGTGAAGTTGACTCGCAGCGGTTGCAGATCCTGCTTTGTAGTCATATAGCATACAAATAGTAGTCTCATACTTTGCAATAGAATTGTGTCCAATGGCTAACGTCCCTCCCTGCGTGGCGAAAACCCCCCGTGCCGAAAAAATATGAGGGGTACTTTGACTTCAAGCGACTTGAGATCTGTGCGCACATCAATATTTACCATAATTCTATATAACTCGTATGTGGGAGCTACTTCTAAACCTCGTAGGCTACTCCCACCTAAAAAATTACGTTCGCATCGTCACTGTCGCGCCTACTTTGCAGGGAGCCTCCTTTTATGTCGAAACAGCATTCCACTCCTACAGCACCATCATCAAGCCTTCCGGCTAGTGCAAAACAGCGTCGCATGCCGCACGTAATCCTTACGTTGTAATTTACTTATAATACAGTGGCTGCCGGACCGGTGGCTGTGCAGAGTCTTGGCAAGCGGAGCCGCTGAGTATATACTTGTTATAGATTGGAGACTACAGAACAATTGATTGTATTGAGTGAGTTGATTAGACTCATGTCTAAGTGTAATCGGATACGAAACTCGGTATATACTGTATCCCGCAACAATACTTCATACCCGTGCACACAATGTCCCAAAGTTTCATATGGATGCAGTAAGTACTGCGTTAGTAGTGTGGGTGCGCGTGGCTGAACTTTGTATGGGCCAAGATGGCTCAAATGTCACGATACGCGCCATATTTATCTTATTACTTGATCTAGAGTATGCTTAAAGCTTCGCTGTGGTAAATTGGCAAGCTATATATCCACGCTGATTCCCGGCCCTCTATGAAATAGAGAGAAGAATAAAAACAGAGAATAGTAAGTAATCGTGATATAAATGTACTGGCCTTGGAATGTGTTAAGCCTGTTAAGGCTAGGCCTTGATATTGAGGACTCTGAGGCTCTGGGAGGGATAGAAGGAGTCTCGAACCTGATAAAGCGTTGATTTTAATAGTGCCAATATCCGTTTGAAGCTATGAGTCAGTGATGTCAAATGGGATGCAAAAAGGTACTTCGTCAATGGTGAGCATCTGGAGGTCCTCGCCGCTGCTCGCGTCCCACATCTTGACTGTCTCGTCATCCGGCGCCAGCCAGGCCGATTCGTGGGGGAAGGCTACTGAATTGACCGAGACTACTTTATATATATATATATATATTGATGAAAGGTTGTAGTAGCTCCACCACCGCTTTGTACCCTCTCCCCACAGCTAACGACAGCGGCGTCTAATCGTAATTGTCCTTTGAGCCCACATCCACCTTGCCGGTCTCGAGCAGTAGCTTCACTACTGCTTTATGCCTTCCCCTCGCAGCCCAAAACATCGGCGTCCATCCGCGCTTATCCTTTGAGTCCACATCCACCTTGCCAGTCTCGAGCAGCAGCTTCACCCCTGCTTCGTGTCCTCCCATCGCAGCCAAAAAAAGCGGCGTCCATCCGCGCTTATCCTTTGAGTCCACATCCACCTTGCCGGTCTCGAGCAGCAGTTTCACTACTGCTTCGTGCCCTTCCTCCGCAGCCCACAACAGCGGTTTCTGATCGTGTTTGTCCTTTAAATTGAGTCCAGTTACCCAAGAGCCATACATACGAACAAAAAAGAAGTAGGTTATCCCGGCTTTCAATCAACTTCTTCCTTGCCTCCACTCGTTCCATGGCTCGCAAGAACTACTCCATTCTTGGAACGTACCGTTTCATAAATCCCTCCAGAGTGTAGTTTTCAAGCCACATATCCAGACCCAGTAGAAGGAGCCACCAAGGTAGATCGTATGTAAATTGTGCTAGCATAGTATTCGTAAACTCGAAGTCCAGCGCAGCCGTAATGCAGAGAGTATCCGGATCAGCAAGCATGTTTGTAGGCTGTATATCATCACAGTAAGGCGTGAAAGGGCTAGTGTCATGGAGGCAGTAGCGAGAGACTAGCTGCTTGAATCGATGATGTGCAATGAGTCGCTCCTTCGCATCTTCCCAGCTATTAGTAAGGCTTCGTTGGGTTTTAAGATAGACAAGGTGCTCACCAGCGAGGGAGTGAAGATACGCCTCTGCAGACGTAAACGGAGCTGTTGGATATCCGTTTATTAGGTAGTCTGACACTAGTCTTCAACTTATTCATGTTATACGTCAGAGGTCTTTCGCTAGTAGTCTACTCGTTCGAAGATAGGGCTTTGGATATAGCCCCGATTGTGGAAAAGTTGAGTGTAGAGAGTTGTAACATGTAGTTAGCAAGTTGCTCGTAGACATAACCTAGTTTTTTTTCGTTAATATCTGTTGCGAGAATAACCTCATCTTATTCGGTCTCTATTAACTGTTTCAATATGGTTGCTAATGAGACACAATTAACATAATCGATGATTATAAATAGGCCTAGGCGCTAAGGACTGTCTTCGACCAGACCCTGGCTCACTACCCTTGGTATAGGAATAGTAGTCTTCTTACTTAAAATTTTCAAGAATTGTACTTCATTCCTGACCTTTTCATTTAGAAATATATTGCTGTGTGGCCTAGTTTCAGAAAGCGAATCAAAGCTTTGGGTCCTCCACCACTAAATTTGATAACAAGGCTAAGCTTAAATAAACCTTTGCGGTAGCTGTCGAACTCCCCTGTTGGCTTGCCCTGCCTTTGAGAAGCAACAAAGGTGACAATTTCTTGCCTTGCATCGATGATCTCTGACAACCACGCCTTGAACTCATTATCCCCATCAGTTTCCGCAAGCTCGTCAAAGATGGTCATCTTCTTCTCAAGTTAGGTGCAAAAGGGATGCGGAGTGTGGAGCAAAATAAAAGGTGTTGTGAAGTTAATGTGCAAACGTAAAGCAGAAGAAGAACATCTACCTGCACCTACTATGCGACAAGAGAGGCTGTCTGCTCTAAGAAGTAGCTCAGAGAAGCCATGCCGAATGTGTGAAATAGCTCCCAAGTTTGTTTACGGAGGATTGGTGATCGTGACTGTCAACCGCACTGGGCCAAGTATGTCAACTACTACCTAAAAATCTTGGTATCTGATTATAGAGCGGCGAAAACATTCTGAGAGTGACTGCGCTTTTTCCTCACTCCGATGACATCCCAACCGGACAATGACAGCTGAGCTGGTACTAAGTGAGACATGGGTAGATACGGAGATATTAGCTCAGGTTCTTACGTGAGGCTTTCTCATCCCGTTGACTTCAATTTTTCGTAGATACATGCTGTGGTGTAGGACACTTAGGTAAGCTTGCCGCTGCTTTACTTGTGGCCTGTGCGTGGATCAGCCAATACATCACAACAACCTTTTTCAGTATAAAGTCCTAATATCAGTCACAGCTTAGCTAAGACATTTACAATATTGGCCTCCTCGACACCTGCTAAAAGGGGCAGCCGGCCCCATCGTCTGGAGGTAAACTTGTTTGATCGACTGCCATGAGTTCGTGATTGTCCCGAAGCGGTTCAAGCCAAACAGTCTGGGGTTTGAGATTCCGCCACACAGACCACACCATCATTCGACGCCTCTCCTGTGGGTAAACTTCAATGCGATAACTGTTCCAGAAAACGGATCTCACTCCGCCCACTACGCAATTCATCCCAGGCCGCCCTATGATACGCACACAATCGCACTGACAAGAACACCATGCGCCATGCAAATGTCTTGGTGGCTTCTGGCAGCCACTGGCCTCTTTTGCGATCTGAGTGTTCTCCAAGAAAAACCTCATCATAGGCCCGTCCTCCGCATATCACTTGACTGGGTCATGCTGCTTGGCCGAACCGGCCTTTCTATCTAGAATTCGGCTGCACGTGGATAGCTAAGACTGTAACGTGGTTGACAATGCCTAACAGGGCCGACCCAATGGCTCGTCCTTCCTCTTTGAAGCGATAAGAAGTTATCTACCGACGCTAGACTCAGAATAAGCACTAGCTTCAAGGTCCTAAACGTGGATACAATGGTGTACCTGGCAATCTTGACCGCCCTTCCAGTATGTACCTGGACCTAGGTGAGTAGTGACCGCCAGCGACAGCTTAGCAGCGGCATGTAAATCCAGTGCCGATTAAGCATACTGAACATGTTGGCTGTTACAAGCTTCAGCCTTGGCTTGCGACCAAAGGGGTTGCACCATTAACCGGGCCTACTGTTTCATTCCTTGCGTCACATCCCTGCACGCGTACCGGATGCAATCGAACACCCATATACTCCCGTCGCATCTCGTTCTTCCCCCAAAATTGAATTTTCTGCGACCTCATCCTACTAATGTCAACGGTACACATGGCCCATCGGCTCTAAAAAAAACTGCGGCGCAGTTTTCCACGATGGAGCTGGCCGTCTCCATCACACATTCCTTACGGATGTTCTATCATTACGACAAAGGGAGCAAATCGAAATCTTGCGTTCGGGGCATTGTGCGATAGTTTGCTCAAAGGTGGGTGTACCCGAATTAATTTTGTTTGTCCTTAGCATTCCCGTTCAGAGCTGATGGAATACAAAGAGCAACTAGGCAAACAAAACATTCCCGGTTTTGTACCAAAGCTATACATACTCGTCCAAGAAGATTCAGGAATCAAACATCACAAAACAACTACAAGCACATAATAATTAATCGCGAAAACACGACACCAGCAATGATAGCTACTTTGCCCATTGTTCTCTTAGCCCTATTGTCCTCGGTCACAGCACGGCCTCAACTTCAGCGCCGCGGCCTCCCTGGCGCAATCTACACCTGTACCGCCTCTGATTTCCGAGGGTTCTGTCAATGGAGTCCACCATCCGACCGCTGCTTTATTCAGGGCCCAGAAGGTTCCGGGCTCCAGTCCATCGGGCCCGATCCTGATGGTTCATGTATTCTGTACGAGAAATTCGACTGCACAGGCAGGCAAATTCAAACCATCACTTTCCCTGGCGTTAGAGGTAATCTCCCGAAATTTGCTGCTTTCAAGTGCTCCGCCAATACACAAGCCAGAGCAGACGCAATCGAGAGTTTGGCAATCAAAGCGCTCGATCCGGTCGCCGATGCCAGGCTCGCAGGTGGAATCGGCAGTTTGGAGAGAAAAAACCACCTGGAAGCGCTTCGAGAGATGGAAAAAGACGACTTCAAAGAAGGGCTGATTGGGTTCAAGAAGGGTGTATATTACTAGGGCGACGTTTCATTCTCATTACTTCATTTCTTTCTCTCATTTTCGACTACCCATCGAACCTCATTTCAAATGGCAGAGCCAAACAATCACGTTCATGTATGATTTTACATGTTTCTTTCAACCCGTAGGATAGTTGCAAACCCAGCAAATCAATTTCCAATCCATTGTTCCAGAATGTCTTGTCCTTCATGCCGGATGTTCCACCTGACAAATACGCCCGTCACGGCCTAGCCCGTCTTCGTCAAAACTACATCGTCGATAAACACTTCCTTGGCTCCCATAACAAGCACGCCTGGCCCCGGCCCCGGCCCCGCGGGCACAATCAAACTCGCGATGTTCGCCGCCGCGCCGTAGAACAGCGTGCTGGTGATCACTTCGCCCGCCATCTGCACCAGCTTTTCGCTTCCTATTTGCGCGCTGCCAGTGATGTTGGCGGTGCCCAGCTGAAGGTTCCTACGCGCCTGAAACGTCAGCGTATACGTTGATCCTGGGCACAGTACGACGGTCTCCACGAGGCGCTGTGGTAGATTCGGATTCGTCAGGTCAATGCCGAATTTGTAGCCGTAGGAGAAGATGTTGAGGCCTTGGGTAAGGCCCAAGCCGCCGATTGCACGCCCACTTGTTACGGTGCCGGCTGTTGATGCGGTACATGGTGCGATGGTGTTGGCTTCAAAGCTAGGATGGTGTGAGGAGGGGTTGGGTGTGAGATTAGAGTGAAACATACCCGCCATTTTGAACTGCATTGTCTGTTGGACATATGGAGCTACTTGTTGGGGTTGCTATTGTTACGACTGTCGTTGTAGTTACTACTAGGCTCCCAAATGCGCCTCCTAAAGCCACGTTGAGGAGACTGGGGTTAATTGTTTGCGTTAACACCTGCGTCTTTGTTTGGATTATATATATATGGCCTCGGTGAGAGTAATCGTTGGAGGGGTAAGGATGAAAGTAGATATCACGGTAGTCGTTGAAGTGATGGCAGCGAGGATAGTCTGACTCTGGATAAGTGCTGATGCAGTAAGGGTCGTTATTATAGCTGCCGGTATCGAAAGTGCTGTTACGGTAGCAAAGGAAGTAATAGAGGCCGTTTCGTTCCGAGTAACTGCAGGCGGAATAGATGTTGAAGTAATGAAGATTGTTTAATATCTAGCGTTGACTAATATGGTAGATGTTGCTGTAATTGTGAAGAAAGAGGTAATAAATACAGTTTCATTTCTGGTAACGATTGGTGAAATAGCGGTTGGTATAACAATCGACGTTTTCGTTATGGCCGGAGTTGAAAGCGCTGTTACGGTGGCTGTAGATGTGATTATTTTGTACGAGTGCCGGTGGCGTAGAAATCGGGGTTGTAGTAGCGGTGAAAATAATTGGGATAGTCTGATTTTGTGTGACTGTTGTGGAATAGATATAGTCGTAACGGTTTCTAGAACATCTATTTAGTATAGCATAATGTATTGGTGAGGGTGAAACAACTCATATTAAAGAATAGCTTACCTGTTAAAGATATTGTTGTTATATTGACTATAGGAGGAGGAACCAATGTCGTTGTTACAGTAATAGCCCCTCCGGTAAGCGTGAGTGTAGTTGGGTATGTAATTGTGGTCGGTCGTTCTTCTCAACGTCGTCTCTGCTGCTATTGTAATTTCCTCCGCGAGTAACGTCACCGTCTCTGGAGCCAACGTCGAAATAGTTGTAACCGTTTCCGGAGACAGTGTCGAAATAATCGTCAGTCTCTCCTAGATCTAGAAAAGTGAAGTTCGGCGGTGCCGTTACCGTAACTTCTTTTGCACTTAGATTTATTACCTCCGGAGGTAATGTTGAAATTGAAGTTGTTGTGACCGTAACAAGTTCAGGAGCCAACGTGATCACCGTTAGACTTGTGATAGTTATCGGGATAGCTATCGGCCGATCCTCTCCGAGAAGTGTCAGCGTTGTCCGTGCAGTTACAGTAATCTCCTCGACACGAATTGTTACAGTCTCCTGAGACAATTTAGATACCGAAATAGGGGTGCGCGTCGAAATATATGGGGCCAAAGTCGATATTGAGGTCTTGGTCGATGTAATTGTCGCTACCGAAGCAGGGCAAGATGACGGTTCACTTGCAACATTGCTTGAAGCGCGACCTGACGTGGTTTTTGGGCGACTGATTATGATCGATTTGAATGCCGAAGTAATAGGTTTTATTCCATCACAAGCCCCATAGTCCCACTGGCAACGGTCCTCACTACAGTAGTTACTGCCGCTTCCACAATATCTATGGAACAATAGTCAGCAATATCTTGATAACTAAGCAGGAAAGACTGTACCCCATATGGAACAGCATTGCCCACCAAGACTATCTTGGCATGTCTGTTCTCCATACTCTAAGCCACAACAAGCGTTGAGTGATATTGGCTTATCAAATAGCCTTTGGGCATCAGCATCTGGGAGAAGGGAGACTAAAAGTTAGATCAAAGTGGAAGACACCACGGAAACGGCGAATTGCAATAAAAATTCAAAGCTGAACAAGCGTACATGCGGCAAACGGCTGCTGGGGCTTCTATTTTGCTGCTTTTGATGTAAAGTATGGAGGCCTATAAGAACGTTCAGTCGGGTCTGATGAATGTGACTGGTTCACCTTGTACGGTATTATGTGTGACCCGGTACAGTGTAGATGAGTATATTTCCATAATTTCCATGAACGCTCCATGCATCTGGCACCATGCCTAATAACTCAACCATAGTTTTGATGTTGTGAGATGCAGTACAGGCGATGGAATGCAGAACTTCCTTACATCCACGTTGCAGCTAGAGGGTCCTGATTGAGCTGGCCATGTTACTTACTTGGATTATGTCATGTTTGTAAATGAGTCTAACTTTTTGAAAGTTGTTGCATTCTCTGGACCAACTCGGCTTTAACGGCGTTAAGAAGGCAACGCATTCGAGTCCCCGCGATAACTCCAAAGCGGGCAGGCCGCGCAACACATTACTTTCGCAATCGCAATCATAACCATGGGGCAAGGATCTTCGGCCGAGCACATCCACTTGACACCTGGTCCGGATTCCAGATTTCCTACTCTCCACTGAAATTTCACCTTCTTACACCTTCTAGCCTTCAACTGATGTGCTAACATTGGGCAGAACAAATCAGCTCACTCCTCGCCCAAAGATTTGCGCAAAAAAGCTTCTCCCCACTCGAATTATACTGCTTCAATTCCGTCTTTCGATCGCTCGCAGATACTGAATCTGGAGTGAAATACTGGAGCGAACCAACACTATGTCGCTTTCTCGAGCTCCCAGATGCCCTGAACGTGAGTTCTGTCATATTTCAGATGGCTAGCTATCTTGGCGCATTCCCATTACCGAGTCAAGCCCCTGCAATTCTTACACATGAAGCGTTGCTGAAGGTAGTCACTATCATGACGGAGAGATTTGGTGTGGTTCTACGGAAGAAGAGCAGAGAATTGTGGCTGCGAGAACTGTACAGGAGTCTGGCCATATATGATAAAGGCATACAATCAGAGATAAAAGACAAGAAGGAGGATGCGGCTCAAGAAAGTAAAAGAGCTGTAACAACTAGTAGCAGTCTGGGATTTGCGATCGACGCGCCGGATGAAGGTGATGAAGGAGACGAACAGGAAGACGACGAACTAGTGCTTGCCGCACTTGATTCCATGGACGCTTCAGAAGTATTCAAACATGGAGAGCAATCAAATGTGCACCATTCGATTATACCAACCGACAACTTTCTGAAGCTCGTAGAGTTACTACTTCTCATTGCCCCCATCGATCCACAGCAAAGTATTTCCAGTCTGGCCCCAGACTTGACAATTGACCGCGTCGATGAGCTACGACAAGTCGCAAACGTCATACTATCATCTTTCGGCGTCGAAAACCATCCGGGCGTAACATATCGAACATTCAACACCGTCGTCTCCTTATGTCTCCCACATCTCTTCAACAGCCTCCACCCCCTCTTCGAACACTTCCTCTTCGCCAAAGACTTCGATCCCTCTAAACCCAAACCCAACACGTCTCCCCCTAATGAACCCAAGCCTGTTGTCCCCCTACCCAAGACCGCACCAGAGCCCGAACCCATCTTATCCCAACCAGGCGACATCCTCACTCCCACCATCCTCAACCAACTCTCCTTCTTCCTCGAAGGAACACACCTCTTCCGCCGTCTCCGCCCGCTCTACAGCGGCAATAAACATGGCTTCAGCATGGGCTCCTTCGAAAAACAAGTCTTCAACTGGCGCGCGCCAACCATCCTCCTCATCAAAGGCACACTCCTTCCTCCCACCCCATCCAGCACCCGCGAACGCGCCCTCAAAGAAATGCTACCGCCCAAACGCCTGCCTAACAGCACTTCGTCCATCACCCAGAAACTCGTCTACGGCGCGTACATACCCGCGCAGTGGAAACACTCGGGCAAAACATGCTTCGGCGACGCTGAGACACGCCTTTTTCAACTCGCACCCACGCACGATGTGTTCCCTGCATCAACACTTAGCACTGATTACGTCTACTTCAACAAGTCGCCTACGAATCCCGCAGGCCTGGGGCTCGGCACGGCGATCCCGCTGCAATCGTCTGCGCACTCGCATGTGCAGCAAATGTTCCAGCCGGCAGCTGTGTCTTTGCATCTAGACGATGCGCTCGAGTTTGGCGTGTTCACGCACCTGTCCGAGGGCGGGGGCAGCTTTCATCCGAGTAGGCTGCCGTGTCGCCGAGGGAGGGATTGGCAGGATCGGTTTGAGATTGAGGAGTTGGAAGTTTGGGGGTGTGGGGGGGATGAAGTTGCGGAGGCGCAGAGGAAGGAGTGGGCGTGGCAGGAGAGAGAGGCGGAGGCGAGGCGGAGGATTAATCTTGGAACGGGGGATATTGAGCTTGATCGGGAGTTGTTGAAGATGGCGGGGATTACAGGGGGAGAACGGAGTGGTGGGAGTATGTAATGCATGGGTTTCGGCTCTTGATTAAGTTGAGATTGGGCTGTTTTTAGGCCGTGAATTTGTCTAAACGCCGTTGATCCTGGTGTGCATGCATATGGTACATTCACTACATTTCCTCCACTCTATATACCTACCCTCATCCTTGCCTACGCATCTTCTATTAGCTCTGCCCAAGTATCGCATAAAGAGTTTGCACTTGCCTCTGTTTGTGCTTCGGATTCTTGCTACAAATGATGTACACATATCTTCCCTTCTTTCTCCTGACGCTCTTGCACCCGTCGCACAATTTCTTTACTGAGCTGCGTACTTTCATGCCCCTTGTTTGCTGCGCATTTTGAAATTCCAAGCCATTGAAGCGCGACGCCAGATCTTGGATGCCGTTGCTTGTTTGTTGGCGGCGCAATGTAGGTCGTAGCAGGGCATTGCAAGCACAGATTGGTGTGTGGATGTGGGTGTGGATAAAGCGGTTACGGCAAATGTGCCGAGATATAGAGAGGAGAGTGCGTCGGAATGGCATTAAGAGGGTTCGTTGGAGCATCGTGGCGGTTTAGTGGGTGCGATAGAGGATGTGGTGTTGGATGTTCAAAGATCGAAAGATGGATGAATGCCAAGAACGCACAGACTTCAACTATCTCTCCGCTTGCAATGAAAATGGCATCGCTTTTGGCTCAGGTCTTTTTTTGTGTAGACAGCATTTTGCAAGTCTCAATTTCGCTTTGCACATTATGGTAGATACCACGACCAACAGCAAACACGTGCAAATGAGTTGAAAGCAGTCTACATGTATTACGGTATTACTACAAGGCCCATCGCTGCCTACTACATCATAAAATCATCAACGGGTAATATGCTTGTATACAAAACGTGTTCCATCAGATTGCGATAGCCACTTCGGACGGACATCTCTCATCCTCACCACCGTCGACATTTGACACTCCCTCGGGGGTATACATCGTCAGCCGAGGAGTACTATTAGAAGCCTGGGAGCAAAGTGCTAGCCATCACGTCAGTAAGACGTTTATACAGCAATGGGTCTCTCCCCTTCGCGACCACGCTGCTCACTAGCAATGGTGGAGTTGAGGTCGTCATCAAGGTCATCGCGGTCCTCATAGCCATTACCTTGATGCTGTGAAGCAGGAATCCAAAGGCCAGACTCTCTGTTATCAAGAGGCTGGTCCTGGCCGGATAGGTCCACACCGTCACCGCGACGGGTAGCGTTGCGGCGGCGCTGGGAGAGCGTGCGGGAGCGCTGGGACAACTTCGAAGAAACTGAGGCGTTCTGTGATACCCAGTTGGTCAGAGAATCTTCACAGTCTTGGATAATGCTGTAGTACGTTAGTACAAATCATAACGTTTCATCTCAATATACGCACGCCTTGCTAGCCTCGTAGCCATCATAAGCTTGGCGAGTCTCTCCAGGGGTGACGGGGTTATCGTCGATAAGCTCGAGAAGGTGCTTGCCATAGCCTGCGATGATGGCCAGCTTCTCGCAATGCTCACGCATAGCGTCGAACTGATAAGTAAAGGCAGCCTTCAGCTTCTCACGGGTGATGTTTGAAAGTTGGGCCTCAGCAACCAGGGACTCGGCCTCAGCTCGCACAAGTTCTTGTTCGAGTACGACAATCTTGGGTGAATTGGGCTCTTTATATTTCAATTGAGCAATTTGGTCCGTAATTTTCTGCTTGCCTATAAATGCGTAAACATATAATGTAATTTGAGTGACTCGAAATGAACTTACGATCACGACTGGGCTGGACGGAGGCCTCGATGTTACGGATGCTCTTAATAGTTACGCGGTATTGATCATAACGGTCGACGTATTGATCCTCGAGCTCGCCAATCTCATAGATCAAAACACCAAGTTTGTCCGTGACGTCAGATACATCATCGTCACAAGCTTCGCCCCAGATCGACAATTGTTGCTAGCCACCGATTAGCGCGATTAAAGAAGAACAAGATGTGACGGGCTTACGGCAACCTCCATGCGTTCTCTAGAAACTAGCTCCATGCTTCGCATAACATTCTTCTCCATCTTGACTAGCTGTGAGAGCTTCTTCGCAAGGTCCGGTCCGAATGCGCCCGCAGACTTGTGGCGGAAAGTGTGGCCTGTGAGATAAATAACATATTAGCACTGAATATAATTGATTTTAGTAGGTCGAACTTAGAGGTTGCCATCCGGCGTTGCACTAGCCTTGCACAGTGCATGACTATAACCAATTGCATAAACGGGATGCGATGCCAACATCCGTCTGTTTCATGATGGAGCATGCTGAAGTTGCATATCGCATAAAAAGTGATGTCCAACATACCGATATTAGCCTTGCCAAAGAATCGTCCGCTCTTGGTCGAGGACGACGGAGGGGGCGGATTCTGGATCTGCGACGCCGTAGGCGCGCGAGACGAGCGCATGCTGTATGTTCGGTGCATCTTGTTACGTATTTCAGTTCTTTCAGTTAATGTCTTTGTATAATTTATGATACGATTCCCTTGGGGTGTTATGTAGACTGCAGTGCGGTGCGTGAGGTGGACAGGTGAGCGCAACGTTTTGTTTTGTGTTGGATCTCAGGGAGATGGTGACGTCGGTCCGCGCCACTCGCACTAGGCGGGGCAGCGTCGATCTCAAGCCCAGACACCTCCCGTCTGCACCGAACACCGCGCGTCATCTGCATTGTGCATCAATTATCCAAGAGTCTCGTTGCATAGTCTATGTATAGTCTACCCCATGTTGTGGTGTTTATCCAGGACCGCTCCTGCGTGGTGATACTGATATAAAGTGTTCCTCCTTGTGTTTCCTCATGGCAATACCAACTCGAAGTAAAGCCTGCTTCATGATATTTACTAACCAGACTATGTTGACCAAAGATGGCGCGAATACATTGGTGCGGTACTAATGGGTATCGCCAGTCCCTGTGACGATGAGGCGTCCGCGGGTGTAGCATTGGCCGCTCAGACAACCACGCTACTACAGGTACAAAAAACCGGAACTTATTCAAATAGCACCCGGGCGATCTCAATTACATTGTGGCTGTGTGCTAGCAACGCGGGAAGTTGGTATGGTATCACAAGTATGTCCTTGCCTTCATTACACTGACGTGTTTCCAAACATTCAAAACGCCAGAAATCTCAAAATTGAGGATATGCTCTTCCAGCGGTTAAGACACTAAGGATGTTGCCGGCCTCGCCAAACCCCTCAGCACTAGGACGTAAGGCCCAGAAGATCAGAGCGCCGTCGCGTGGCGAGCGACGATGATGAACAGCAAGGCCAGTAAGCCCTAGAGCGGCGGCAGCCGCTACACCTGCTAGTGTGTTCACGAATACGGGTGAAGGGAGAGTCGATTGCGCACTATTCAAAGTCGATGGTGGTTCCGAATACGTAGCAGAAGGGCGTTGCATAAAGGATGATACTAGAGGCAGACTGCCAACAATCTCGCGAGTGCCACACACCATACTAAATGTTAGGTTGGAAGGTCGCGATTGCCATGGTAAGAGCATGCCTGCTGTGTCGCATGTTGAGCCGGTAGATATTGACCATACTTTGGATACATCAATTTCCTCATTTGAGAAGATTTCTCTCCGCAGTCTGTCAATGTAGGATGCAATGCGAGGGAACTTTGTCTTAATAGTTTCCTTCAGCCACGCCTGAGGTACCGCTGGATAGAATAGCAGGGACAAATACCCAAAGGCAAGGCAGTCCAAGCTAGACAAGCGACTTGCATTTAGAGCATACTTGTGTTTCCCAAGGAGATCTGATAATGGCTCCAAAAGCTCATTTGACAAGGCATCGAGCCTGAATCGGGCAGCATACACAGGTGTGCTCAAGAACCCTCCAAGGCCCTTGCTGCGCCCCATGTGAAGTGTGTTGGGCTGACTCTCTGTTGGTATACCGGCAGCTCTCTTAGCAGCCTCGTAGTCTGACGAAGCGGTACCTCGGCCTGGTTTAAATCCTTCCTCTGCAGCCATGTCTACATCCAGGCTACTCAGGCCCATATGGGCCGTGCGAGCTCTCGCAAGCTCTCGGCGTTTTGGTGGAACTGTATAGTTTACGTACCATGGCAGCATGGCAGTGTAGGCAGATGATGTTGTTGTGTTATAGTTTTCAGCGGATACGTAGAGCGAAAGATCGACGAGTGGCATTGCAATTGACTGGAGGAATGCAGTGAATCTAGATCTCCGTCAGAACTGTTTTTTTATAGAAGGGTGGGGATAACACCAACGCAGTCTTGTCAGTCAACTGTCGTCTTGAGAGGTCAGCATCGAGGTCTTCAGTTACGGCCCGGTGGTTACGTAGATATGCGACGATATCTTCGAATCCAGTGCATGTTGCAACGCCGCCGTCGAACAGTATTGGCAAACTGCCTATGGCAACGTTAAATAAAGGCTGAGCATGTTAGGTTGTTCTGCATACCTGTCGCTCCTACTGTACTGTCATAGTCGGCGACAAGCGACCATTGCCCTTGAGGAATTACGCGCTGGCAATACGCTACTGTCGCAATACATTCAGGCTCAATGGATGGGAGCCCAAAAGCTGGCCCCCATGTGTGCAATTCTAGTACCATGTCCTTATCCTTCCCTAAGACTAGACATCAAAATGTTTCATGAGCAGAAACATCATACCTACTCTGGCACTAAAATCCGCGCTACCTAGGCGAGGTTTGACACGTGATAGCGCATCATCGCCGAATATCCTTGTCGCCATGGCTCACACGTCCACGCTCTAAAAGCACGTCCTAATACACATCACAAGCCATGGCACCCCTCCGGAGATACCTTCGGATCACCAAATATTCTGTTTTAGAAATCCGCATTTACCTCGACCGACCTGCTGACGCAGAAGCATGGCTTTTACGACGTGATGACCCAGCATTACCACGCGTCATACAAGCGATTCGGCCTCTCGTACTTCCTAAACTCCGCGAAGAGAACGAGCGAAGCAAGGGTAAAGGAGGGGCTAAAGCTAAAAAGAAAGGCGTCAAGGATGTCGTGATCGAAGGTCAGTCCTAACATGCCTGCCATAGCAATCATCCTCCATTCACATGCTTGATGGTTGACGTCCGCGATTACCATATACAATCACACAACTAATGCCGTTTCAGATGACTTTGAGGTCTCGATCTTCTTGACGGACCTCTCTTCCCGCCACTCTGTGTTGACCAAGCAGAAGATCTTCAAGGACAAGGCTCGAATCCAGAGTAATTCCGTGAAGCTGACTAACTGGCTCATTGCTGGCACAAGCGATCAGCCCGTCCTCGTTACTGAAGGGGCGACAGAGCCGATAGTGATCAGGGATGAAGATAACGAAGACTCCATAAATATTGCTGATATCCCTGAAGCTGACGAGCCCTCGACAAGGCGTTCAGCGCGCGTTAGGCGCCCGGTAGAAGGTTCCGAATATGATGCAGTAAGCATGGGAAGTGATAGCGATGATTCAGCTTTATTTGTCTCTGGAGGAGCTTCCAAGCGAAGCAAATCGGTAGGGAGAGCAGACCAAGCCAATGGAGGCGAGGATGACGACAAAAAGAAGCTCAGGCTGAACACTTCCTACGAAGGCTTTAGTATATATGGTCGTATTTTGTGTCTCGTCGTGAAACGCCGGGGTGCAAGAACGGCAGGAGGGAGTGGAGCCCCAGCATCTTCTCAGCAGATGTTGGAGAATTGGGTATCGACGCAAGCCGCGGCAGAACAAGTTGATGACGATGAGGATGCTGGTTGAATGCCTACGTGTTACAGCCAAAGTGTTACAGAAATCTTGGAGGTGCACTCATCCCAAATTGCAATCAGGACTTCTACCCCAACATAACAGCGAGGTCAGCTCTAACTCTTGACCCTTGTCGAATGGCTTACTGGAGGAGGTACTCACACGTGGACGCACTGTTCCATTTACCCGAGGAGATGGTCGAACGATCACCCAATGTGGGTCTTTAGAAGCCGTATTCGCTACGCACGCTTCAACAACCCCATCGATTGGGTAGAATATGCATATTGGCAGGTATGGCGAGTGAACCGTGATCAAGGCGTCAATGGAGCAGAACCAAGACGGGACGGCAATCGTGCCCAACGAAATGACGATGACACTTCTTCCTGGTAGCAGTTCACCTATCTATGCCAACACACCAAAACCGGCTGATTCTGAGCCAGACCATGACCAAATCTTACGCCAGGGAATATATACATGGATATCTATCCACACACATCAGCTGAAGGTTACATGATGCGCTGGGTGGGCTGCGGCGTTGCTCAATAAAACCGTACGCATTATTTCTGATCGCCGGCCTTGCACTTCCACAATCCTTCAACCATCAACACCAAAAGCAAACATACGTTTTGCATCGTGATGATGGTTCGGAGACGCCGTGCCCAGCCTGTCGGTGGCGCTAGGGCTTTTCGCTAGACAAGACGATGCGAGCGCCCACCTCGGGTCCCGGTAGGTTGTGCGGAGGAACGTGCAGTGGCACTGGAGTGACTTTTGCGCGTACCTGCAGCAGCGTACCTGAGCTGGCCCACCGCTTCGCTGCGAACGTTGCCTGTCTGGGGCATTCATGACAGCGACAGCCTTTAGAGCATTCCAACTCACCTGCGGTTCGCGATATCGACAAACACGCGGCTTTGCATTGAAACGTTACCCAGGTGACGCGTAGACTTACCAACCTCAGTAAGTCGTCCTCGGGCAGGAGCCAGTGGATAAAGTTTGCGACATGAGTCTCTGTTGCAGCACACTGTCTGCTGGAGCATGCGGTGGACAAACACTAGACGTTCGATTTACGCACCAAGGCTTGCTGCATGCAGGAAAGCAACCTTATCAGCCACTACAACAACTATGTGGCGCCTAATGGGATGCACACTAGGTACAGCGTACAGGACAACGAAGCATCAAGATCGGGCCTTCGCTCGGTTCCAAAGTTGGTCTTTGAGCGATTTTAGTGTGCCTGTCAGTCAACGGCACCTGCGCTCGGCCATTCTTCGTTGTTCACATCTCCGCACCATCCAAACTACCGGGACACCGTCAGCTTCATGAAAACGGAGAGTGTCATCTCGCGCTCGCGTAGCAAAAACCTCACGTTAATCTGTAACAAGACGAAATGTCAACTCCACCGAACTGAAACAGCAGTGCAATGAGAGCGCATTTTGAGACGAGAGACACAGTGGCGAGAGCGTCCCACTATCGATGATAATTTTCCATATGCAGCCTCGGACACAAATCCTGCCCCTGTAGATCGATCGCATGCTCGCCCACGATCAAGGGTGCGACAGGGACTTATTCGGCGGTCAGGCGAGAAATCGTAATCATCCGCAACAGGACAATGCGGCGAAACGAAGGGATAATCATCAGGCTTCATTTGGCAAAGCCGCAGGGGTAAGGGGACACAAATTGCGAATGTAAAGCAAACAACGCCACTCTATAGTTTCAGAGTTGATCCTTGTCTTTCCACGTGGAGAGCAGCCTCAGCTGCAGCTGCGGTGCTCCTCTCCGCTCGTTCGGAATGGTTGTCAGCATGCTTGATGACTGCCTTAGCGACTGCGCCCACATTCCACTCAAGAATCCCTTTCCGAAGAAGCCGGCAGAGTTCAAGGTAGCCTGCTCGTCAGCCACTCGCCGTCGTCGGAGTAAATGTAGAAACAGGGCACGGCGCCAACGCCCGCTCATACTTTGCGCACACACACACATACAATGAATATGTGCCAGGATCAATACGAGGTGCACCAATGAAGCAAACTGGAGGACAAAAATAATCATGGCAGTCTGCGTGTTTGCTTTGAGGCATATCCACGTACACACAGGCGGCCGAGCATCGATCAAGCTCCATAAAAGGAGGGACGGGCAAGTAACACCGCCAACTCACCGCCCACGGGTACTAACAGAGGGTCACCGCTCCGAGGCGTGCAGAAATTGAATGGAAGCATGGAAAGAAGAGCGGGAGAAGGTACCAAATGCGCACTAGGTTATCAAATCTGCACTGAAGCGACAGGCACGGACAAGCGAGCGACGTCGCAAATTGGGCGACGAATTTTCGTCACCACTGCTGTTTGGGCCGGCAGAGGTCGGCTTGTCAGAAACTGCTCATGTCCAGGATCCAGCCTCCAGTTTTGTACTCTCCCTGAATCAATTGCAAGCAAACCCTTTGACACGATGATAAAGCTATGCTGAACCCTGGCCACTTCGTCACTGCGAGCAAAAGGGAGTCATTGGTTTGAATAAGTTGCAAGTACTGGGGAGTGGGTGATGTCAGACTTAGATACAAGTTGCACTGGTGAATCATCTGCACTGCGCCTGCAGGCATACCCTACAGGTGACGCATAGTCAGAACAGCAACCTGCGGCGGTGATAGTGCCGCGGCATCATTGGATCAACACGATCGTCACACAGTCACGAGGCCGATGAAACAACAAGTAGCGGAGGACTTTCTCGTAATTCTTGACACCCGTGCTCACCAAAGGGCCGGGATGAGCGATGTTTCGGCATGCTTTAGCTTATGCACCAGCCAGGAGCCACCCCTTTCTCAGCCCAACGCCTCTTTCACTGCCGGGGCCGTGCATGCGCTGCCTAGAATAATTACACCATCATCGAAAGTACGTAGCTGACCGACATTTTCGGCTCTTGCAATCTGAGCACATACATAAAGACACCTGCGCCCCCACTGATCAAGACCTTTGTTTCATCATACAGTCAAACACTACACAAGATTATATAGCAGTCTATCACTACGCTACCAACATCCACACTCAGTCGACATTACCAATATAAGCTACCTAGCTCTACCCTCAATCAATACAATGGCCGCTATCACTTTCGACGAGTCCGTCATGGCACCACAAAACCTTCCTCCATGCCCAGGACCACCACCAACACGCCCACTACCTCCAGTACCATCGAAATAGACATGAACGTCCATCAATCAACCTCGCACGTTCATCCTTTCCGACCTGCAATTGGCTTTGGCGCACCTCAGTCTCGACATCCACCTATCCGAATATTCATTTTCCCACACTAGTTTAATACCGAACTCGCCCGACTTCGCAATGCACGCTTCGATAGTCTGGCGTGCCACGACAGCATGCTACAGCAACTAGCACGATCCGCTCATGGATAGGCTTCAGCATGACAACCCTGTCACTCACCTGACACTCGACGCGCTTCGCCGGGTAAAAGCACTCTACACAAACAAGCCACCGGATCGGGACTACATGTATACCTGATTCTACGGGCTTGCTCTCATGCAAGCCACCGATGTGTCGACTGCCTTGCTTATTTGCGGGTCTACACGTCCGCCTCATGCGCAAATGCCTGACTCATTCCGGAGCCGGGCTTTTTTTGCTTTGCTCACCTCTCACTACGCGGGCTCGGGTGGAGGGAATGCGAGCAACTTTTCTCTTAGACGACGGCCCTGTTTTACCCTTGGGGGGAGGGGGCCACAGCACACAGCCTTGTAATTTCAGCGCTTCTCTCTGTTCCTCGGTTTTACTCTTGCATCAGTAGGCGCTCGGAATGTCTTGGGGGGAGGAGGGGGGGGGTTCCACCACCACGCTTGTGCACATGATTAAGCCAGCGGTATATTTGGGTTATTATTGGAGTTGGGCCCTGTGTGTTGTTTTTTTAGCGGCATATGGCCTGGTGGATTAGCTATGGAATACCCCAATCAGTTGTTATAATAGTAATCAATTGTATCTCATGACCTAGCCTCATTATTTGCTTCTTTGTTTTTCAATGTGAAACGCAGCGTGTGAGACCCACGAGCTCCATCGAGTGCGCTGCTGGGGCAATGGGGCGTCCCACGGGCGGTGTCTGCTCCTTGCCCAGTGGTCTGGTTCAGTCGCCGCAAGGCTCAATAGAGAAGGATGGCGCACAATCGCTCGCACCTCAGGTTATCGTAACGCCACGGATGCGAGCGGGCAAGCAGTCCGATCCATGGTTCTCTGCCTCCCACACGGCGATTACGAACCGGCCGTGACGTACTCGTTCTTCTGCTACCATGGCGCCCAATACATTGGCAGGCATACATTGGCAGGCATACATTGGCAGGCTGGCCTCTGCCGCACATTCCTTCTCCCCGCGGCTCGCAAGCGCCCCGCGTGATTCGGTCCCAACATGTTGTGTCGACACATCCTGGCCCGGGGCGGGGCATCACGACGTCGGCTTGCCTAGAGGTCGCTACCGTGCAAATAGGCGTCTCACCTCATGGTCGTCTCACAGGCACCGCCCTCCGCTCGGCTCCGCATGGCCGCAATGCAGCTGACTAAGACGCACGCCATGCAGGCACGAGCTATGCGACCGACGTTACACAACGGACGGTGCCTATCGCAAACGAATTTGCCTGACCCGCTCCGCGTCTGGTGATGTGCATGATGGCCTTTTTGCGTCTGGCCGTCCGTCGCAGATGTTGCACGGCAGGCTATGGGTCTCCATACTCTTTCACCGCTTGGGGCGGGAAGGGGGGGGGGGGGGGGAAGGCGTGCTGCTGTATGCATCCTCATCCCTCATCCCCCAATACTCTTATCCCGCGCGCATATAGGGTCGACGAGGACATTGCGCGTGCCGCGCCTCGCGGGTAGGTAGGCTGTAGGCATGGCCGCAAGAAGTCTATTTCGAGGTTACGTGTCAGCCACGTAGACGGTAGTCAGCTCACACGATCGGTACGCCAGCAATTGGACAGGTACCGGCGCAGCCTGAGTGTGTGTTGTAGGCAAATACGGACGCATCCAGCCTCGTACTTGTCTTATACATAGCAATAAGTAGCAAGTGCATACACGACAGCCCGTCGATAAGCAACAAGGCGCTGGCTGCACCACCGCAATTGCAAAGCCGTCGACCCCGTCCTGAGGCGGCTCGCGCTAGTGCCATCGGCAACGCATCAGCCATTGCTTTTACCCCATATTGTGTTGTGCGTCGATGTGTGGAACTCTGCACTCGGCCTTCGATTGCAGCGGTATGCAGTCGTGAGCTCAAACCATGTCGGCAGATCGCTATCCTGCAGGTGCGCAAATCATGTTCGCGCATGGCGCGCACATGCGGCTTCTGCATGGTGTGCGCTGTCCAAGCACCTACACTGGTCGATGTCTTGGTTACCTACACACATACACACTTGGGTTGTTGGGGGCCGCAAATCCGTCTGCCTGCTACTGTACCCTAGATACTACCTACATAACAAACAAGTCCTTCCGGTCACGTCCGCCCTCTGACTCACATCAGCGGTGAGGCCAGCGCGGGCACCAGCGTCGCAGCTTGCTGCGCCCGTCGCCAACCTGGTCACCGGTACTTTGCGCGGCAGAATTTATCGTGGACAATGGGCATCCTGTTTTGTGGCCCAAACTCACCGCCTCGCTTAGCAACCAGGAAAATCGTGTTAGCAATATCGCCAAATAGCAGATCCTACCCTTGCGTCGTAAATGCCAGGATTTGGTGGCTGAACATGGGGGGCGCCTGTCAGCCATATCCTCCCCCCTCCCCACGCCCCCCCCCCCCGTACCTGGTCGCAATCTGCGCTCGACTCGAGGTGTTGCCCGTGCGCGAGTCATGCTGGTCGTCATGACATTGCTGCCCCCCCACGCCCTCTTCCTTATGCCTGCAAACAAAGTAAGCTGGCTGGAACGCGGCGACCGCGTTTCACGCTCGTCACCTGAGTGCGTCTTTCCCATGCGCCCACAATCCCATCACCCGAGTATCCCATCGTCCGAGCCATCACGCATGTATCTCGCGCTGCATCGTGCGGTTCCATCGTGGTAGCAGGTAGCGTCATGGTCGTGGTCGTGTCGTCTACCTACCTATGCCACACGGCCCTTCCAATTTCTACCCCGCTGATCTCCCGGTGTTTTGTGCTCCATCCTTTTATCCGCTGCTTCGTGACGGCGCGCTGGTTTGTGGATGCATGGGCACTTCGGCGTCTATCCCTTTTGCTGGATGGAGGCATTGGGTTGTTGTTCGGCGTCCGCGGGAGAAATGGTAGGTGACGAATCGGTAGAACTAGGGGAGCTGTATGTGCTGAGGTGAGTGTGCTGAGATGAGTTGTCCTTGTGGGTACTGTGGATTGCTAGCTTGGGGCAATAAAGCAATTGTAACGGTATGTTTACATCATTGGCCTGGGAAGATGTATTTGGGTTGTCTGGGGTGGTGTTTTGGTCGAGGGATTGTTTCAGTACTGGGGAATTAATTTGGATGGACCTCTCATCTAAGCCGAAGCATGTGTCTCAAATGAGTCGTGCATCTTTGGTGTTCGTTGCCCAATATCACGTTGTCTGGCGAGTGGACCAAGCAGTCCTGGCAAACAACATCTCTGCTTTTGCAAATCCTACAAGAGTCGCAAATAGTAAGTGTGGCACTGGCTCGTGTGTAGATGTCAATTCCTTCCTTGAGTACGGATTCCAAGGCATGTAAATCTACACCATGTTTGGGACTCGCGAATAGGCTTTGCAGATATAGCTCTATATCTCCTTGCGTCTCTTGGGTATGTTGTGCATATGGAGCTCTTGTTGGGCTACTCGCTCCATCAAGGCTCGTTGACGAAACTTGATACTATCATACACGAAACACCCATTTACCACAGGGATACTCGTACCAAAATGGCAGGATCGTCTTCGACTTCCAAGGACGTCGGTTCTGCCGTGGTCATTGGCGTGAGCTGCTATATCTGTGAAACAAGTTTGCTCGCTCCTTTGCACGGAGGAACTTTGCGTTCTGATACCTCAACCCGCTAGTGGCGTATCAGTCCACTGTTGAAGAAATGATGAAACGAGGATCGAGATGCACCAGAACGTATTTGGTTGTGTTCGCGAACACGTGGGACAATGGTTAGGCAGCTCAGATTTGGGACTTGACGTTGGAAGTGGTTCAACAAAAGTCCATCTCATGTTCATAGGCAGTCGGCTTTCCTAATGGAGCAACCCGTAGGGGTAATTACATAGCCTATTTGACGGCCCGTGGGTTGAAATGGTTGGAAAGGTTCACACAAAATGTTAACATTGGAGCTAAATCCTTCATCAATGACGTCCATCCCTGCATGCCGGGACGCACGGTGTAGCGGGACAGATTCGTATTTCGGACCTTCGCAACCTCTTGATTCTAAGGGCATCACCTTCCAAGGAGCGTTACTGAGACGCCAGTGGTGCTGTCATTATCGTCTTCAATCTGCCCTTCGTCGATGCCCCTTTGTCTGTTCGCGACTACGGGGGTCTTCGTAAAGATCGGATGGTCTGACAGGAAGTCTGGTTAAGGAAGATTGCGTCTCAGAGCTGGAATTTCGCCAGTTGCGAAGCGCAGGTCGCGCAAGGCGATCCGGCGCATCAGGATGGACTGACGCACTTGGCGTGCAAGTAGCCTGTAGTAGCGTACTCAGATCTTGCTGTATGCTTCTGTAACGTATTTAATGCTATACCTATATAGCGATTCCTCAACCTTGTTGCTGCACCGTAGCCTTATTCCTAGCACTCGCTACTTGGAGATGCCCTAACATACTCTTCGCCGTTATTAGTCGGTCACCTAATAACTGTAATAGATAAGGTCAGTTAAGTGTGTAGATGCTGCATGATGAAAGGTACATCGCGATGGGGGCGTGGTCGTCGCGAAAGCGTGGCTTGTCAGGGCCTACGCCTCTACATGGCACAATCAGCTGCGTCTACGCCTGCCTTGAGACTTGCCGAACATCCTTACCGAACCAAGAACATGGTATAGAACACCAGCTTCAGCCTGCAATAATTCGATCGCTATTTCACCGTATAGCCATCTGGGGCTTTACTACTATTTGCCTCTTCTCTATACGCTCGTCCTAAATTGCACGTGAGGGCCAGCTGTCGCACCCCGTCCTCTAGGCTGCCGTGTTGAGTCTCTTGCGCCTCTTTCCCACCGCACGCATCCACATAAACCAATGCGTCTTTTGAACTACGACGAACATGGCCAGCTCAGCATCACTAGCTTCGACGATTCCGCGATACCACCTTACGCGATACTTTCACACATGTGGGGAGCAAATGTGGACGAGGTTACTTTCGCAGACCTTGTGACAGGCGATAGCAAGACCAAGCGTAGCTACGAGACCAAGCGTGGCTACGAGAAGATTCGCTTCTGCGGACAACAAACACAGTAAGATGGTCTGCAATACTTCTGGGTCGACACATGCTGCATTGATAAGACGGACAAGGCTGAGCTCTCTCATGCTATCCGATCTATGTTTCGCTGGTACCAGAACGCGACGAGATGCTATGTGTACCTACTAGGCGTATCGACAAAGAAGAGGAAATTCGACGATATTGGCAAATTCACTTGGGAGACTGCTTTCAGGTCAAGCCGATGGTTCACGCGTGGCTGGACGCTCCAAGAGCATCCTGCCCCAAGGATGGTCGAATGCTGGGGTGGAAGGGCGACAGACTGAACGTGAGGAAGATGCATGGTATTCCTTGTCAGGTATCTTTGATGTTGAGATAGCGCCAGCCTATAGTGAAGGGGCGGCGAGCGCGTTTAGACGTTTGATGGACGAGATCCATACGCTTGATAGGTGCGTTCGAGACGTACGACACACAGATTCACGTGACGAAAAGAGGCGCATTGAGGATACGAAGGGAGGACTGTTAGTAGACTCCTACCGCTGGGTTCTCAATAACACCACCTTCCAACAATGGCAACAGGACTCGGACTCGCACAGCCGACTGCTTTGGATAAAAGGCGATCCTGGCAAGGGCAAGACAATGCTACTCTGTGGCATTATCAACGAGCTACACAGTTCGACGCCTAGGACTACCCTGCTATCTTACTTCTTCTGTCAAGCGACTGACTCGCGTATTAATAGTGCTACGGCTGTACTACGAGGGCTATTGTATATGCTTATAGATCAGCAACCGTCGCTTGTGTCGCATGTCAGCAAGAAGTACGATTACGCAGGCAAAAGCCTGTTTGAAGACGTAAACGCCTGGGTCGCCTTAATAGAAATCTTCGTGGACGTGCTAGAAGATCCGAACCTGCGCACTGCATACCTAATTATCGACGCACTAGATGAGTGCGTTACTGATCTACCAAAGCTGCTGGACTTCGCCGCAAAGCAGTCGTCGTCGGTGGCATTTCCTCGCGCCAAATGGATTATTTCCAACCGTAACTGGCCAGATATTGAAGCACAGCTAGGGCGGGCAGAGCATAAAGTAACACTCAGTCTGGAGCTAAACGCGAAGTCAGTTGCAGTAGCAGTCGATAATTTTATTCGCCAAAAGGTGGACCAGCTAGCGCAGGAAAAACACTACAGAGTAGAGATGCAACGCTCTGTACTCCAGTACTTGATGTCAAACACAAACGACACTTTTCTTTGGGTAGCATTAGTAGGCCAGGACCTCGAGACGACACCAAAGTGGAACGTGTTAAAGAAGCTAGCCTTGTTCCCACCAGGACTGGATCCCTTATACAGCCGGATGATGCACCAGATAAGCGAGCATGATAGCGCTGAGATCTGTCGGCAGGTACTAGCTTCGACTGCGATCTTGTATCGACCTATTCTAGTCGTCGAATTAGTCGCGCTCGTAGAGGAGCTTGAGGACTTAGCCGATGACCTTGGATCGGTGCGAGAGATTATTGGCTTCTGCAGATCATTCCTTGTTCTTCGAGAAGATACAGTCTACTTTGTGCACCAGTCTGCAAAGGACTTCCTTTTTGCAAAGGCTTCTAATAAGGTTTTTCCACATGGTGCTGAGAATATCCATCAGGTACTCTTTTCGAAGTCACTAGCGATCATGTCCAGAACACTACATAGGGACATGTATAGTCTAAAAGCTCTAGGATTTCCAGTAGAGAATGTCAACCCGCCTAATAATTCAGACCTATTGACAGCATTACGCTATGCGTGCATCTACTGGATCGACCACCAATACGACTCGAAACCTAAGTCTTGGGCAAACAGCACCACCAACCCGCAAGTTTTAGGATTAGTATACGAGTTTCTAAAGAAGAAGTATCTTTACTGGCTAGAGGGGCTTAGTCTATGTAAGAGCATAGGGAAAGGCACTGTCTCAATAACAAAACTATGGTCACTAGTGCGGGTATGTCGTACAGAATCTACGCATCTGTTGAGTGTAATTAAGTTGCTAATATAACTAGGAGATGCATAACCAAAATGAACTCACTCAGCTTGTTCAAGATGCACGGCGATTTATTATGTACCACAAAGGGGCAATTGAGGGTTATCCTCTTCAAGCATACGTATCTGCGCTGCTATTTAGTCCGACAGATAGTATAGTTCGACGGCTGTTTCGCCACGAAGAACCAGGAGGAATCATGATTAAGCCCATGAGCAACGGCTGGAGTGTATGTCTGCAGACGCTCGAGGGCCATAGCATGGATGTCAACTCAGTAGCCTTCTCGCACGACTCGGCCAAGCTGGCATCAGCGTTGGACGACAATACTGTCAAGGTCTGGGATGCGAGCAGCGGCGCATGCCTGCAGACGCTCAAGGGCGTTCCGAAGGGCGATAGTGCCTCTGTTAGTGTGAAGACAAGAGCCAGTGGAGTCGAAGGATAAGTTGTAAACGATCTTGCTGGTACTGAGCGTCTGCAGGCATGCGCCGCTGCTCGCATCCCAGACCTTGACAGTATTGTCGTCCGACGCTGATGCCAGCTTGGCCGAGTCGTGCGAGAAGGCTACTGACCAGACCCAACTACTATGGCAGAATTGTCTAATGTAAAGGATATCGCAGAACCTAAGCATCCGCTGCACGTAGCCATCAACCTCAGTTCAGATGGCAAGTGGATTAAGCATGCTGATAACAATATGGCGTGGATACCATCAGAGTATCGACCGTCTCACTTGGCTGTGAGCGGGACGACTGTAGGTATGGGTGGTGGGTCTGGAAGGGTATGGTTTTGCAGTATTAATCCATGATTTCTTTAGTAAGTTAGTAATTGTTGCAAGGACTTTCTTCTTCCCTTTGTTATTTTCTCTCTATCTTTATTGCATAGAGGGGGACGGGGATACGCGTAAATATATAGGCGATATATTGCGTCATGAACGCTTCAAGCATTGCCGAGAAAGCGATTGCCACGGCAATATTACAACCTAGAGTCTAGAATTAAGTTTTCTTCTTGTAGATGTATTCTCTATCACGTATGGTATACGTAGATCGAACACATGATTGTAGACGCCTCCAGAAGGTCGCCGGCGTGCGTCACATTTCAGACAAGGTACTAGCATAGGTTTAATGGACGTCAAACACCTCGCTTTCCTCGGTCGGGGGCCAACATGCTTGACAAACAGCAGGTAGAGAAATAAGTTGTCAAGTTCAGCTTTGTGTAGCCGCGCTGGCTTGATGCCGAAGGTCCGGATGAAAAAGCGTCCCGCCACACAGGGGTAGACGTACCTTGATCATGTCTCCAAACAAAGTAGACCGAACCAGATGCCGACGTCCCCACGATACAACCTTCGGCACGAAATCTACCGGTCCAAGCTACCCCGCTTACCCAACCCGTCGTAGCGCGGGGTAGCATAGGCGAATGACAGTATCAACCGCGCGCGGACTTGTGGGAGACTTTTGCCGGTTGTCTATTCGCGCGACGGCGACGGCGGATCGGGAAATGTGGAGGACGGGTGTGGAAAGAATGGCGACATCAATCATCACATATACGAAGCCAGCTTCGTCTGACCAGAAACGTCTGCGACGAAGAGACTGAGCATCATCAAGCTGAGCCGGGAAGAAGTGCGAGTTTTCATATCGTGTATTCGTGGAAGGAAGTAAAGACTTCTGTCTAAGAAAGAGCACGGAAAACGCCTCATATAGTGCAGAGTCCTTCACCTTCACCATCCTTCGTCTCAGACACCCACCGCAACCATGACCACCAAATCCCCCATTGGCTTCTGTGGCCTGGGAGCCATGGGCATGGGCATGGCGACGCACCTCGTCAAGCAAGGCTACCCCGTCACCGGCTTCGACGTGTACCCACCATCCCTCGAGAAATTCGCTCAAGCCGGCGGCACGCCCTCATCCTCGCTGTCCGCCTCCGCGGCCTCCAAGCCCTTCTATGTCGTCATGGTAGCCTCGGCGCCCCAAGCGCAACCCGCGCTCTTCGCCGACGACGGCATCGTGCAGGCGCTGCCACAGGGCGCCACGCTCATCCTGTGCTCTACAGTCGCAAGCTCGTACGTCAAGAGCGTGGAGAAGAAGTTACGAGATGTAGGCCGCGGCGACATCCACTTCATCGACGCGCCTGTGTCCGGGGGCGCAGGGCGCGCCGCCGACGGGACGCTGTCGATCATGGCGGGCGCGGCGCCCGCGGCGCTGGATCAGGGTAAATGGCTGCTCGAAGAAATGAGCGCGCCGTCGAAGCTGTTTGTCGTAGACGGCGGCATCGGCGCCGGCAGCAACATGAAAATGGTACACCAGGTGCTCGCTGCGATCCAAATCCTCGCCGTCAGCGAGGCATACGGGTTTGCGGCAAGGCTAGGCGTCAACGGACAGGACGTGTTTGATGCCGTGCTGGGGAGCACGGCGTGGAGCTGGATGTTTGAGAATCGCAGTGCGAGGACGCTGAAGGAGGATTATTTCCCTGGCGCGAGCGCCGTAACAATTATCCTCAAAGACACAGTTCGTCGGCACACCCGCATTTCTGCTCTGCCAAAACCTTTGCTAATTGAACACCCCAGGGCATCATCACGTCCGTCTCGCGCGCCGCCAATTTCCCCGCCACGCTCTGCGCCGCCGCAGAACAAGTATACTTCTCCGCGCTGGATCGCGGCTGGGGCCCAAACGACGACGCGGGCCTCGTGCGCCTGTGGACCCCCGACCCCGTGTCGTCCATCGCCACCACCGCAAAGGATAAACACGCAGCGCTCCAGCTCGTCACAGACCTCCTGACCGGCATCCACCTCGTCTCCGCCGCAGAAGCCATTTCCCTCGCGAACCACGTCGGCATCCCGTTGCCGCAGCTGTACGAACTTACGTGTGACGCCGCGGGCGGGAGTGCCATGTTTAAGACTGCGGGCGGGAAGATGATTGAGATTCTTGGGGGCAAGGAGGATGGGAAGGAAAGTGTGTTGGGCGGGCATGCGGAGGCGTTGAAGCGTGCTGTGGACGCGGCGCAGGAAGCAAAGTGCCCGTTGTACCTGGGCAGCGCGGCGCTGAACGCGTTGCTGGCGACGGGGCCGGCGCTAAGTTTGGATGCGTTGCTTGCTGGGTATCGCGTGCGGTAAGTCACCAGCGAGCGGGGCGTACATGAATGGGTTTGTGTTGCGCTGAGAAATAGGATATTATTCAGCTTTCTGTGGAAGGAGAAATTCAAATACCCCCCTTCCTATCTATCTGATGACGACTTCAACAACTACCTCATTGCTCCACCCCGCCTCCTGCCCACTCTCCTCCCACGCCCTCTTGACGTCAATCTGCAACACATTCTCGTCCGCACTGCTCACACTCACGCACTCCGCGGAAATCGGGCGGCCAAACAGCACGGCGAAAAAGTCGTTTTCGACAGAGCGCTGCTTCAAGTCGGAGACATACACGCCTGCGGAAAAAAACAGTTAGTTAGGCCTTTTTTTTTTTTTTTCACTGGGCGGGGAATTAAAAGTCCATGGGATGGAAGAAAGAAAGACAAGACGTACCAAACGTGCCCAGCACCTTCAACGCCGTCCAAACTCGCAAACGCCCCGTTTCGCGATCAACGTACGCATCCGAATTAACCACCGCAGCAGCCCCCGTCATTTTCCCCAGGACGCCCAGATTTGCGACAGAGATGTGCTCGGGGCCCTGCGCGGGCTGGCCGCGCTTCAGCGTGAACTCCTGCAGCGGGAATGCAGAGCAGATTTCCCAGCCGCGCACAGGCAGCTCGATGTGCAGCAGGGCGTCGTTTGAGGCCGCGGTGGTGGGCGGCGTGACGATGCCGGAGGTGTGTGCGCGGATGATGTAAGTGCCTTGTTCTGCGCCGGGGAAGGCGGAGAGAGGGATGAGTTCGGTGAGGGGGCGGGGCGCGCAGTTGAAGATGCCGAGAATGGAGGTGCCTTTCTGGGCGGTGCCAACGTAGGCGGAGACTTTGAGGAGGACGGGGTCGTCGTAGGCGTTGTAAGTGGACGTGGTTTTGCCGATGGTGTGCGGGCGGAGGATGACGGTGTCGCCGCGGGGCGTGGAGCCCGTCATTTGGTTGATGAGGTCTACGCCGTGCTGGCCGGGGATGTCAGTGATATAGATTGGTCCACCGGAAACACAGCGGGCGGCGCCGTGGAAAGCGGCATAGTCGTGGGAGGTCTGGAACATGTCCCAGTCAGGGAGGATGTTAAGGTGCTGGGTAAGGATGGAGTTGTGGGCGTTAGCGAAGATGTGCCAGGGGTGAGAAGCAGGCTGGTCGGGGAAGAAGTCGTCTGAGTTTCGGAGCAGGACTCGAGGCTTGTTGGCAGGGAGTTGGGAGTGGAAGATAATTTGTGGTGCCTGGGACATGCAGGAGATGGCTCTCGCAGAAAAGTACCGGAGTTGATTGACGTTCCAGGCGTCTTGATAGGCCTGGATGAGGTTGCGACGATCGTCTGCGTGTTTGATTTCGTCGAGGAACATCTGACTGTCCGTCTTGACTGAATCAACACCAACCGAACTAAGGAACTCGTAAAAGTCCTTGTAAAAACGGCCCACATCTTCCTGGGACACTACCAGAGATCTACCTCCTGATACTCCGTCTTTCCTGTCCACTTCAACAGTCTTGTACTCCTTTGCAATCTTGCCGTCCGGTGCGATGCCACCCCAGTACCCTAGAATAGCGTGCCACACTGCAACATGTTTGATGTTTTTGTGCTTGCTGCGGATGTCATCAACCATGGCTTTCAAGCCGCGAGGAAAGCCGGCTTTGTTTGCTTCAAACTCTACCCAGGCTTCACCAAACTGAGAGTCAGCGTTAGTCTATGTTCATGAGCAAGAGCCGCAAAGTCAACAAATAGATCTTACTAGTGTTTGCCAATTGTCATCAATAATCAAACTGCTAATATTAATGTTGTTCTTCGCCAGCTCGTCAAGAGCATTCAAAATCTTCTCCTCGGTGAGGGCTTTCCCAATGCCATTCCATGTGCAGTACGCGAGGCCGTCATCTACAGGTTGGATCAACTCAATCTCCGCGAATCAAATTACTTGAGTACGCACACCAATTTTCAAGCCACTCTGGCTTGAAGCCGTCTAACAGAGCTTGATGCTCAGCATCAATCTGGCCTTGTGCAGCCTCATATTTGGTGACAAGCTTCCGTGCGTGGTACATGACGGCTGCAATGGCGCTTTCTACGGTCTTACCTGCCGAAGCGATGACGTTGAACTGGCCCTCTTGCTCGCGGTCATTTTGAGAGTTGACGACTATCCTCCCCTCGCCATCATGGCGGAAAAGTGTCAACACATCGCTGATACCGCTGACAGCGAGAAGGACGAAGTGAGAACCATCCTTGCGTTCGAAGGCTGTTAGAATGGCGTCCTTGTCTGGCTGAAATTTGTCTTTACCCTGCCTGGGAGCGAGCCAGGGGCTCCACAAACGCGTCACGGCGAACCAGCGGGAGAAGTTTGTTGGCAGACCCAGTTTCTCGTTGAGGAAACCTGGATCCTCCCCAGAAGCAGCCGTGACTGGACCAGTGATGGTCCATAGCTGTGTTTCAGGGGTATCGCTTGTTTCGCTATTGATGCTGATGAATGGTGGCAACTCTTCGATGTAATGAGTCAAGTCATCCTTGACAGGGTCGGTTGTTTGATAAATAAGATGTCCGTCCGAGGTGGAAAAGGCTTCATTGGCCCATTTCCATGGGTCACCCTAGGAATGATCAGTATAGATGTCAAAATGATACCATTATTTTTCAATCCTACCTCCGTTGTCCGAAACGTAACAGTATAAGATACATGATTATTGGATGTTGGGCGCCCAGGAAGGTCAACAGAGTAATATTCCCGCTGAATGCTTGTTGGTCTGGCCTTGACCTCCGTCTTGAGGGTGTTAGAGTTAATTCTTTTATGAGGCTTGGCGGCGTACCACGCTCAGCTCTGGGCTGGGAGTAAGGACTAAACTGGTCCATTTGTCGACTTGTTCAAAGTTGTGCCATAGTGCCACTTCCCACTGGTTCTTGAATATAGAAGTGTGGCTCTCAATGAGTACAGTGAAGCGAACCTGGCGTGTCAGATGGATGGAGCTGTACACCAATCTCGGCACTCACAAACTCCTGGTCCGGGGGCACGACGGTGGTCTGGCCCAATGGAGGGTGGCAGGTGAGTGATGCGTACATGCTGTTGATAAGTATAATAAGTAGCAATGAATCTAACAAGCATGAAAAACAAAGCAGGTAGAGACAACAATCTATGTGAAATTCAATAACTACGAGGCTAGATGATATATTTAAGTTTGGGCGTGGCCAACCACATGGGCCAACGGCCGCGGTGTCGTGTCAAGTGACAAAGTGCGGAGGTGGTTCGGGAAAGCCGCATGCGATCGGCGCCGGCCAATCACGACGAGGCATCTCTTGGCACATTCCTTTTCTGATATTCACAACCTAGACGTCGTCGACTCGTGGGGTACCGACGCAATGTCGCTGCTGAGACATCTGTCACGAACACGCCAATATGTCTGTCAATTCTGCGTGCGCCGACTTCACTCCACTGCGCATGGCAACGACACGCCAAAGAAATGGGCTGCCGAGTTACCCCAGGACGCACGCAACGCAGCGTGGAAAGAGCAGGCGGGCAGGATTAGGATGGGCGCACAGCAGAGCATGTTGAGCGTGCTAGAAGAGCGAGGCTTCGTCAAGGACATTGCGGGGTGAGTCACGGGGTGGGCGGCCATGGACACAATACCACACGATGCTCATACCTCGCCAGCGGACGAAAGATGCTCGACTGGCTGCTTACAGAGAAGCGCATAGGGGCCTATGTTGGCGTCGACCCTACCGCGCCCTCGCTCCATGTCGGCCATCTCCTCCCGCTTATGGTGCTCTACTGGCTGTACCTGCACGGCTACAATGCGGTGACCTTGGTGAGCCCACGCGCCTCGCCGCCGGGAACACCACGTTAACAGGGACACCAGGTCGGAGGCGGCACCGTCCAGATAGGCGATCCTTCAGGCCGAACCACGGCGCGCACGCCCCAAGGTGAAGGCGCAGAGAGCATGCACATCACCAGCATCCGCGCCCAACTCGAGCAACTCTGGACCAATGTCAGAAGCCTTGGTATCCGACATGAATTCCCCCACTCCACCAGCCGCCACCACGATGTCCGGAACAACCGCGCCTGGCTCTCCCATGTAAGAGCAACAGACCTCATCGGCAACCTGGGCGCAGGCATGCGTCTAGGCCCTCTGCTCGCTCGCGACAGCGTCAAATTACGCATGGAGTCTGGCGAAGGCATGGCCATTTCCGAGTTCCTATACCCGCTGTTCCAGGCATACGACTGGTGGGTGATGTACAGGACGGGCGTACAGCTGCAAATCGGGGGGTCCGACCAGTACGGCAATATCTGCACAGGCATGGACGCCATCACACACATGCGCAAGAAAGCGCCAACAGCACATCCCGAAAACGACCCCTCCTTCGCCTCAGCCGGCCTCACAACACCCCTCCTCACCACCGCCAGCGGCGAGAAATTCGGCAAGAGCGCTGGCAACGCCGTCTGGCTCGACAAAGACATGCTCAGCTCGTTTGACCTGTACCAAGTCCGTCCCCCAAATCCAACCCATACACACACACACACACCCAGCTAACAACACCAGTACTTCCTCCGCACCCCAGACTCCCACATAGAACCCTACCTCAAACTCTTCACCTTCCTTCCCCTCCCCGCCATCACCCTCCTCATGTCCGCCCACGCATCCAACCACGCCGCCCGCACCCCACACCACGTTCTTGCTCGCGAAATCGTCGCCCTCGCCCACGGCGCCGCCGCCGCCGCTACCGCAGAAAAACAGCATCGCCAAGCCTTCTCCGCCGATGCCACCGTCTCCGCGCAAATGGTGCGCGACGCGCTCGAAGCCGGGAGCACGCAGGACGACGGGGTCAGACGGTATAAGCGCTGGTACGCGGGGCGCGCAGACGATGATGTGGTGCTGGACCGCGAGGTGTTAGATGGCGGGTTCGTGGGGATTCTGGTGGGCGCGGGGCTCGCGGAGTCGCGGAGCGCGGCGCATAGGTTGGTTGCGGGGCGGGGCGCTTATGTCGCGGTGCGCAGCGACGGCGACGACGACACGCTGCGGTGGGAAGTCATTGAGGCGCGGGCAGACGCATCGGCGTACCTTGTCGATGGGCGGGCGGTGGTTGTGCGGGGCGGCAAGGGGCGGGTACGGGTGTGTGTGTTTGGGGAGTGAAAAAAAAACAATGTCACGACACTAGATTACGAACTACATGCCCCAGTCGATCTATGGATATCACAAAACGCAAAAAAGGGTACATAAATGTGGAGGGAGGGCGGGGGGGGGCGGGGGGGGGGCAAGCTAGACCTTCTCCTTCTCCTTTTCCTTGGAGTGTTTCTTGTCTTTTTCTTTGGCGTGCTTGTCATGCTTGTCGTGTTTTGATTCCTTTTTGGCGGCCGCTTCGGCCATGAGTTGCTCAAAGGCCATGAAGTCGCCTTCTTCTTCGGGGTCGCGTTCGGCCTGGGGGGGGGGGGGGGGCAATTAGTACGACAAAACTAGACTTGGGGGAGGATAGGATACACACCCTCTGGAACATCTCGCCGATGATCATCAGCGCGTGCGCGCGCTCAATCCGCTTGTCCAGCTTGACCTTCTTATCGTTCAAGACGGCGTCGCACACGTCACGCAGGACAGACTGTATTTCAAACTTGGAACCGCGCCACGCGGCGGCGAGGATCTTGCCCGTGACTTTCTTTTCGTACTCGGCCTTCTTCTCGTCGGTCCAGGCGTCGCCGCCAGCCTCCTCCAGCTTGGCCATTTCCTCCATGGTGAGCTGTGCGTCGATGGCGGCGGACATGGTGCTCCAGGTGTCCTTGACGAGGGTGCCCTTGTCCTTAATGCGCGAGAAGAAGCCCGAGATGCCGAGGAATTTCTGGGATTTGAGAAAGGACGAGGCCTTCATGATGTAGGTTGCGCCGATGGCGTGGAGGATCTCTAGGCCGAAGGATTCCATTTTGAGGTTTTCGATTTCGAGTTGCATTTTCTGCTTGAAGGCGGCGGTTACGTCGGAGGCTTTGTCGGTTTCAGTCCAGACGGAGATGCGGTCGGTGAGCTTCTTGGAGAGGGCGGCGACGCGTTCGTCGCGGATCCTTTTCCGCTCGAGTTCGTAGGCGGCGAGTTCTTCACGTTGCTCTTTTGTTAGACCGGCCTTCTTCTTTTGCTTCTCCCGTAGCTCTCTCTCGGCATCGGTCATGCCGTGGGCCTCCATGCGTGCCTCCTCCTCAGACTTGTCCATGATGGCTGCTCGGATGGGTATGGTTCGACTGTTCGGCGTGCTCGTGCCCGACGCAGATGGCGAGGCAGGGCCTGCTGCAGTGGGAGAAGAAGAAGAAGCCGTTGCAGCTGCAGCAGCAGCAGGCTTCTCCGGCGCCGCCTCAGCATACACAGGCGGCGGAGCCCCATACGCAGGCGGACCATCATGAGCATGTGCATTCCTCTCTGCCTCTGCCTCTGCCGCCTTCGCCTTCGCAGCAGCACTAGGCGACGCCTCACTGGGACCCGCGCCCGCCCGCCCCTCGACCTTTTCCTTCTCTCTCTCAGCTTCCGCCTTCGCCGCCTCCTGCTCCTCCATCTCTCTCATAGAAATCTCCATCGTCTTGGTAAGATCCTTCATCAGCGAGATCTCGCCAATCCTGCACCAGTCAGCCCATGCCGTCTCTCACACACCACACACATCACATACCAATCCACAAAGGCCTCCCCGCCAAAAATCATGGTGAAAAACTCCGACGGGTCCTCTGCTTGGTGTTAGCCGCACAACACACAAATGCCCGTCCTCGACCTACCAAACCCACTACTCGGCATCGCGCCCTCCTTCCCATACTTGTCGTACGCAGCGCGCAGCTGCTCGTCGCTCAGAATCTGGTACGCCTCGCCAATCTAGCACCGTCAGCCGCAGGCCCAACACAAATATCACCACCGGCCAAACAACGTACAGCCTGGAACTTCGCGTGTGCCGTCTCATCGCCCGGGTTCTTGTCTGCACACATACACGTCAGCCTAGCGTCAACAAGGTTGTTTCGCGCAACGCACCGGGATGCAGCTTGATGGCCAGCTTGCGATATGCTTTTTTGATTTCGAGCTCGCTGGCGGTAGGCGTGACGCCCAGCGCGTCGTAGTAGGCTGTTTCGACGACCATGGCTGCGAGGTGGTGTGAAGGGGGGGGATAAGAGAATAGTGGGGGGAGTGGGTTATGTAGTGGTGGGAGCAAGTTGAATTTCCTGCGCCGCAGCAAGGTAAGTCATCAGCCACACTAGCGACGTCACGGACACGCAGCCACACACGGGTTAGAACCAGATAAAATGGCGCATTTTTGGCACAACATTGCATATGTATTTGTTATTCATAGATATGCACGTGTAGAACTAGCCCAATCATGGAATGCCTTCGCGGGGCATATTTTGGGGGCATATGGATCTTGATCAAGATTTAACTCGCTGCACGTGCAGACGCCATGTCGGGCTTTCCGCTGTCATGGCATGGTTAATTCATATACTTTTAGTCCAGCCAGGGCGTAGGCTGCGGTGTCATGGGGGGCACGGGGAAGCGAGACGGAGCTGAAACACGTGCTGGGCTCCGTGAGTGGTGCTCAGAGGTGGGGGGTTGGTGGGTGCATGTTCTTTAGACCGTGTGCTTGGCCTTTGCGCGGGTGCTACCGGCGTGGGCGGCGTCGGTGTGGCCAGAGAATTCGACCACCTCGTTATCTTTGAGCTGGAGAGACTGCTTGAATCGCTTGCCGATCTTGATGAGAACCTCTTTGCCCTGCTCCGTGGTGCGGCCCTTGCCGTGGTCGCCGGGAATGGCGCGGCCAACCGACCGTGTCCAGAGGCCGATGCGGTAGAAGCCTCGCCGGACATTGACGACTACGCCCATGACCTCGTTGTCCTCCTCGTCCTCGAGATTCTCGCCGATGGCTGCGAGCATGACGTGGAGCCAGAGGGCGTCGATGTTGATGGCCTTCTTGTCCTTGAACTGGAAGGCCCACTTGCCGCCGTGCTTGTTCTGCGAGTCTTCCCACTCGGGCCGCACGCCCTTCTTGAAGAGATGGTAGTCTGACTTGAGTGCGAGGTCCGAGGTGGGGGTGATGTTGTTCTGGGCTAGTCAGCTTGACACGTGCAGCCGGCTGAGACAACCCACATAGATGCCCCAGAACTCCTCCACCGAGTCAAACGAGATGACTTCCTTGAGCAGCTCAGCCCAGTTATCGCCCTGCACACGTTAGAACCGGGCAGTCATGCAGGCACGTGCAAATGGTAGCAGTACCTTGCCGCTCGGGGGCTTGGTGAACCACAGCGTCCACGTGTTCATGAGCGGGTGCTTGACATTGAAGTTTTCAGGATCATGGAAGACGGTTCGCACGTCGCCCTCGCCCGTGGTGGCGCTCGTCGACGACTTCTCATTGCTGCTGCCCTCGGTCGGAGAGATGGGAATCGTGTCCAGCGGCACCTGCTGGTCGGGCTTTGGTGTGCTTGCCACGTCGGCCATGTTGACTGTGTATGTGCAGGAGACGGCAGAAGAACAAAAGGAACGAAAGTTGGTGGTGGTGCAGTCGGCTGCAGTGGGGGATGCGAGGTGAAGACGGGTGGAGAGACTCGGTCGTCGCGCCGGGCGGACCCTTGGTTGGTACTAATAACTACCGAGGACAGTCGCGGGGGGCTTCTGCCTGGAATCGACTATGGGCGGGGAGGATAGGGGGGCAGCGGGCGTGGTCGCGAGTGCTTGTCTGGTCTGCAAATGCGCTTCTTTGACCTCCAAGCGAGAAAATGCAGGCAGGCCCGCTAGGAACTGCGCCGCCGCCTGGTTGGCCCCCGCTCCCATCGTCTCACCACCTGTCTCCAGTCTCACACGTCCCTCATCCACAGTCATCCATGTCACAATTCACAAGCACAGAACAACCATCCATGTCATCATGCATCCTGCCTTGGCGCTACCCGGCTTCTTCATTTCTGCTTCCATCTTCTATCGCGGCTATGTCTGCGTCACTGCGACAGGCTGTTTCCATCCAGAACCAGCCCACCAGCAGCCTCGTCGCCGAGCAAGACGCATTCTGATATAAGCACTTCTCGGCCCAGTCACAGCCATAAACAGGCAGACCTGGAATTTGACATCCGTGCTATCGTCTCTCACTAGCAGCAACCAACAACAAACACTCGCACCAACATTGCTTTACGTGAATAGTTGAATTATAACTTACTAGTTGCATACCTGCTTGAAGAACGAAGGCGCCAGCAATTATGACATATATAGACATCAACGTCGTCCGTCGTCAGTCTCCTTAGAGCTCGCTGTGCACAGGAGCCTCCTCCACAGCCTTGGTTGCGTTCGACGACGCCCAGCCAAGCAGCTCTCCCAGCTGCTCCTTGAACTGACCCCACGCAATGTCGAAGCGCGCACCAGCTATCCAAGCAACAAAAAGCTGCTTGTGGTTAGCATCCGCAAACGCAGCCGAAGAATGACACGTACCATGAAGAAGGTAATAACGCCGACGGTCAGCATCACCGCCGAGACCATGTAGATCATGTCCCACTTGGCCTCTGCGTCTTCCTTTTTCTTCCTCTCCGCCTCCTCCACGCTCGCAGGCGACCCCTGGTCAACAGGAGGCTTCTGCGACGGGAAGATGGACTCGATGAACTGTTCTATCTGCATGGACGTCAGTTCAGCCTCTTGATACTTGTTAAAAACTCACCCGTCCCAGCATCACGCTGATCTTGAGGAAATTCGGGTCGTGTGGGTTGTTCTTCTTGCCAATCTTTCGAACATATCTCCTGAAAACCTCGCAAACCAGCTGCAAGTTCTGTGACGATTCAATCATCAACTGACAGGCATCTCCCTTGCTGATCTTCACATTCTTCTGGAAGATGTCGTAGTTCTGGAAACACGCTTCTAGCGTCGCCATGGCCATGGACTGTGGGATTGCGCAAAAGTTGAACACGCTCTGCTCTCTGATGCCGGCGAGGTAGTATAGACAGTCATCTGCACGGGTCAGAGCGGTGAGAATCATTTCTGAGCTCGCATTCAGTGCCTTCTCCTTGTGCTCGGGCTTAAAAAGGTCCTCGAACTTATCCACGTGCTTGGACCAAATCTCGCGAGGCCAGAATCGCCGTCCGTCGTCGAAATCTTCCTTGATGTCGCGGGTAATGTTGACCTGTTGGAGGAGTTGGCCCATGGATTCCATCAGCTCTGGCTTCTTCAGCAGCGCCTCATTCGCCAAACCACCCTCCACAAAAAGTCGCGTCAGGCCCTCGCCAACCAGGCCGGCAACGTAGTGGCAGTAGAGCTCATAGTCCTTGATTGTGTTAACCCCGTTGGTGTTGTGCTCCGCATTATTAGCATAGTCTGCCATGCCATTGCCCATGCGCTTGGTGATATCCTTGATGATGTTCTTGTACGCCGGCTTGATATGTTTGAACTCCTCAATGACAACATTGAACTCAACAAGGAGCTGCCTATCCTTCTCATTCGGCCCATTCCCCGTGAACGTCCACCCATCCTTCTCCAAGAGATTATGAAAGTCCCTGAGAATCGGCTCCTTCTTCTCCAACGGAATCGTCATATCGTCCTCGACCGTATCCAGGCCGCGCAAGACCAGGTAAAACAGCGCCACAGGAACCAGCAGCTCGGGGTGTAGCTCCATAATGACGGCCGCGAAGCTGCGGCTCGTCAAGGTGAGGAAATAGAAGCATCGCTTGAGATTCTCCGTCTCTTTCGACTCGATGCGCTCGTGTACGGGATTATGCCACACTTTCCTGCCCAACCGTCAGAACCGCCAAAAAAAAAAAAAAACACTAACAAAAATGCCACCTACCACTGAATAATCGACCGCAACTGGTTCGGGTGAAAGACATAGTATAGCATGCTCGACGGGCTCGGCATGATGGGCAAAGAGCAAGCTAAGGAGGTCTCTTAGCAAAAAAAAACTGGCCGAACTAGCGCAGAGAGGGCCCCCGCAAATGAAATTGCATACCAATTGGGCGGCGACGAGGAGAACAGCTGTAGTGCAGGAAATGGTGGGTGACGGCCCCGTGTTGTTGTTTTTTTTTTTTGTCAAGTGAATTGAACACGGCGAGTATGCGGCGATGGACTAACTCCACATTTTACCTTGGGCCCGGTGCACGGTTGCTTCAATCTCCCGCGGGCGGGCGTACTTGCCTGGTGCCGTCGGGCTTGGTAGATTTTTGTTCCGACGGGCGGATCACGACGTGGATTTGAAGGCCGTCGGGTTGAGAAGGGGTGGAGTTTGATATGCTAGAGATAGAATTGCGTGGTTTTTGTGGTGTAGGATTGAGATTTTGCAGTTTTGCTAAGCAGCGTTCTATTCGGCTGCGTGTTTCTTGGGCTACGGCTGCATACATATAGGTTACTCACGGTGATACATAGTACATGATATCTCAGGTTTCTGCATTCCAAAGGGAGAATACTCTTGCTTTAAGGATCTACCCGGTCTGTAGTAGCTATCCATTCAGCTACCTACCCGGGAGATTGGTACCCAAAATTAGAACACAGAACCGGGACATACTCTAACACTAGGAATATCTGATAATATATCAAAACTGATAGTAGCAGTTGTAGTTGTAGCGCACGCGGTCGAATAGAGCGCTCCTTTGCTAATGTTTGTCTGGCCAAGTCCACCACATCACTCACATCACTACTCACACCCACTCCCATAACACATGAACATCAATCCTGCATTTCTATACTAGCCAGACCACCTCCTACCGTCCGGCGACCTCTGCGAATCTAAACAAATAAATATAAAATAAAAAACTCCAGTACATGCAGTGGCCAACTCTGCAGTCAAATCAAACCCCCTTCTTGCTACCTACCATCCTTTCACTCCACCAAAAGACACCCCCCCCCCCCCCCCCCCCCCCCCCCCCCCCCCCCCCCCCCCCCCCCCCCCCCCCCCCCTCCCCCCCCCCCCCCCC